>VXBO01006039.1:90658-108909 GCA_013400135.1 Rhinoptilus africanus | reverse complement strand
TCTGGGCGCCCCGGGGCCTGCCCCCGCCGCCCGCCGGGCGCGGGCCGCAGCGGAACCGCTCCGCGGGCGCGGCCGCGGGCCCAGCGCCGTTCCCAGCTTCCCAAAACCCGGCAAGCGCGTGCCGTTCGGGAAACGGGCCGAGCGTGTTCATCCGACGTCCAAAAGGCGGTCCGCCGAGCGTTTGGTAGTTGTGCCGGCCGGCGGAAAGGAAGAATTCATGGTCTGAAGGTGAGGTAACGACCGGATTTTCGGCTGCTCCCTTTCCGCTGTGAGCCGGCCCTCGGTGTGCTCTCTCCGTGGCTGCTTTGTTTCGTTGGATCGATAAGGATTGATCGCACTGGCCCTACCTGGCCGCCTCGGTGTCCTCTTGAAACGCCAGATGCCCGCCCTGGATGCTTTGTTTATCGTGCTGCTTTATTAGGGAGATTTTCTTGGACTTTGAAGATCTGTATTTCTGCGATCTGCCTTGATCTCGTTCCCAGAGCGGCCTGGACCGCTCAGGCCTGACAGCGCTCACAGGAGTAAGGTGATTTGACCTGCATTTCGGTGTTTCTGGGTGCAGTGCGTGCATTAGGCCATAGGCCCTCACCAAACGGGTGCACCACGCTTGCCCTCGGGGCACCCAGAGCTTACCTTGTCTTTAAGGCTCTAACAGTCATTGGGGCCTGGCAAATCTTACTGGGATGTAAAAACCATCGCAGCCCACGAGTAACCTCCTTCCACCCCTCTACAGGAGACTAACGTAGGTGCAAGCGAAAGGAAAGGGCCTTGGCTTCCACTGCCCTCCGAGACCTCAGCTGTCGTGACAGGGGAGACCCTGCGGTGGAGCTCGCCGCCCGGGCAGGGAACGGGAGACAGCCAGCCTCAGCAGACACTTTGAGGGCGTCTGTCACATCCCTCATTTTCACGCTGGTAGCTGTTGATGCAGTTCGTGTTTGGTTCCACGTTGTTCCTTTTTGATGCTTGTGTCTGAAGTATCTCCCGTGCCGTGCCATGCGACCGGGGAGAGTTCTGGGGGTCGTGGCGTGGTTCTGGCTTCAGTGCTTCATAACCCCATCTCTGGATCTAAACCCCATTGAAGTTCCCTAATTCTCCGTTCTGAGAGGTGCTCTAGTGAAATACAGATGTCTCTGCAGAAGAGAGCCTCGGTGATGAGCTTGGAGTACCTGGCCGTAGATGTTAAGGTAGACTTTTAAAATTCAAAATAAGCACATGCTGGGAAGTTTTTAATGGCATTCTGCTCCACAAAGTGAAAATACTAGTATCTCGAGGCTGGTTTTTATTACAGCTTTTTTCTTCAGAAAATAGGCTTCTGTTTTCAAACTCTCATGACAATAAAGACTTTGATCACTTGCTTGACGTTCCTCCCCCCCGGGCTACACGGGCAGTCTTACTGTGAATCTTGTCTTCGGAGATGTTTTCTCCAAGTGCCCTGGTTCACTAAAGGCTCTTGGAACAGTCGATGGCAGATACCTTTCCTCAGGCATTGACCTGTGGATTCTTGTGCCTCTCCAGACTTTAAAGTGACATTAAACGCGAACTCAAGGTTTCACTGAGTTTGAAAAACCACTCCAAATAGAACTTTCAGCTCTTTTCTTTTGAGCCCTTGTCCAGATGTTTCCAAAGAAAACGCCTCCCGTATTCTGCCTTCCTCAGCATGCCTGTGAGTGGGAGGGCAGGGGATGCAAATCTGAAAACGTGTCTCTTCGTTATCTTCTTTGCGTATGCCCAGAGGTGCTGATAGCTCTCTGCAGAAGCAGAGCCAGTGCCTGCAGCGCTTTATTTGGGTCATCACTCAAAAGATAAACATAAGGCTGCGTGGGAATGTGCTGTCCTGCTCTGTTTCAGGGCTTCTACGGAGCATTCGGGTGGCTTGGCGTGAAGTTTGCAAAGACTGTGCTACCTTCCAGTGTACAACAGAGCTGTTTTGCCACTTGCCAGTGAATTTCTTCCTAAAAAGATAGAGATGAGTTTTGTGAGGTAATTCTGCAGTTGAGGTGCTGCGTGACACGCCGTGAAGCAGGGGTCCTGATAGCATCGACAGCCAGCTCTGCTACAAAGCTGTTCTGTTCAGGCTCCAAGTGACCGGGTCTCAGCCTTGCAGTTGGGTAAGACGGGACAAAAGCCCAACCAGCGGGACTTGGAAATTGCAGTTGGAAATCCTGGGTGGTAAATCTGAGCCCGCCTTGGACTGGGGCGTTATGTAGTGGGGGGAGATCACCAGTACACAGGGGGCCTGGATTCACGTCTCAGCATCTTCATTTCAGGAGGATTTGGTTCTGTCTTGTCGTCTGTACAAACGGACACGAGCTGAGGCAGAGGTGGGGTGCCAGGCAGTGTGTGGGGTGAGTTGTTGCCCACTTGCCTTTTTATTTCTGTCTTGGGTGATTTTCCTGAGCAGAATAGCTTCCACAAGAGGGAGTTTCATTTCAGAACATCCTCAGGCCTCACTTCTACAACACTTACCTGAATCTAATCCCTGGGGGGTTTTATGGTTAAAGCTTCTCTAGAGGCTTCATCAGGAGGCAGGAATGCTGCTCCTTCTGTTGTCCGTCAGGTAGCTTAAGGTGTTCCTCGGGCAGTTAGTCTGAAATGCGGTCTCTTGAGTTCTCTTGTACCACCTAGGTGATGCTGCTGCTGCAGGCCGTTGTGGAGTTCGTATTTCTACTGCTGTACTGTTTCCTTAATGGTAAGGAAGGCAGGTGACTTCTTACTGGCTTCAGTAATGTCACAGTGAGTTTCTCTAGCCAAGAGAGCTGAGGAGTCATAATGAGGGGAACCACTGCTATGTCTGCTCCTACTTGTATACTCTCTTCTGATGTGAAACTACTGGAATGGAAACACCTCGTTAAAAAGGAGAAGCTGAAGAGGCCTATGGTAGACTTCCATCGGAGTTCATAGAGCTATATAGAGAAATAAGGACAGAATTACCCCAGCGGATGAGTGTGATCATCTTGAATTATACATAGGTAAATTTGTCAAGGTCAGAAAGCAGTGGTTCGTTTCCGGCCCGACGCATGAGGCTGAGAACGTTGTCCACAGGTGGATGAACTGCTTCCTGGGAGTCTGACGGAGGCATTTGCGGAGGCCAGCATCCTTGCCTGCTCGGACCTGTCTTCTCTGGCTGCTTTTCCAGTTGATGGTAGGACTGGCTGGAATGGTTCTCCAGAGGTTTCCGTGGCTTCCTGCCGACAATAGAAGGAGCTTTTGGAGACAAACTGTTTACTACCGTAAAGCCTGCTCGAGCAGATACCACAGTCTTCCCCCCCTTTGCCTCTTTCTCTGCCACAACGTGCTTGATCAGGCCGTGATTCTTTTCATTCATCAGCCTCATCCTAAATAGTTCATAATCTGATTAGCCACAGAGAAGCATCATCCCTGCTTTACAGATAGGCACCCAAAGTTTAGCCATGGTCTGAGGATGTCCCTCCCTGTTAGGTGTCATTTGACATCATCCGGGACTGAAAGCACCGTTCACAAGGTACTGGCAAATATGGGTATGAAATGACCCTTGCACCCATTCTGTTAGTGCCCTGACGAAAAAGAGGGGAGGGGGAAGTGAAACGGTGACTAAGAAAGGTGTACTTCGCTCCAGGGAAATAGAGGTTAGTTTGCATATAAAAAGCCCCTTAGACTTAGCTGCAGTAGGATGATAGCCTGACTGTATCTAGGATTTCTGTAAAACTCTTCTAACACTGAGGGTTTCTTTCTCCCCTTAAAGGAAGATGTAGATTCTTTTATGAAACAGCCTGGAAATGAGACAGCAGATGTAGTTCTTAAGAAGTTGGATGAGCAGTATCAGAAGTATAAATTTTTGGAACTTAACCTTGCTCAAAAGAAAAGGAGGTAAGTCATAATTTTTGCAGATTGTTAAATGTTTAGCCCAGTTCTATTTCTTAAAAAAAGTCTATTTTTTTAAAATATCCCAAGAAGGAAAGTTTGATGTCAGGAGAGCTAGTATTTGCAGTACTTTCAGGAGAGCCCAGCTTTTTTTGATTTCCTCCTCCTGAGAATTACGTGCAAAAGAATTTACAGTGTTGCTGAATTGGTCCTTAGCCTTTAAGGCAAAAAAGCACGGCTTTAGTCTTCATTTTATGTAGCCTGGTGTAAATATGAATAAGTTTTTGTCAAATGACTACTGTACCAAGCCTGTGAGTTTTGGTTTACTGATCCCATCTCTCTTCAGTAGCTTCAGTCTTGATCTGAAGCTGGGCAAGAAGCACATTTTTAAAAGCTAAAATCAAAGCTTCAAGTAATATTTTATTTAGATCAAGCTTCTTTCGTGGAAAAAATACCCCTCATATTTCCACCTGGAGGCTGCTTTGGCAGTCACTGCTGGCTCCTGGGGTATCCCAGCGCCTGCGAGGAGGTGTGGACCTCAGAAGAAATGCACTTGTTTTGTTTTACCTATAGTGGTTTTGTCTGTATTTCTGCTGAGGTTTCCCTCTCCTCTGGGGAGATCAGAAATAAGCACAAATGTACCGTTTTAGCAAACAGGTATCTGTTAGCACGTGTTTGTTCCAGTGTGAAGGCTGTGTGTGTTGCTCTGCTTCAGAAAAGCAGTGAGCCGTGGTCTGCTGAGGCAGGGGAAGCTGCAGCTGAGGTGCCTTTACACGCCCTATCGTTCCAATCCGCGTTTGTAAGCCTGGAAAGCTGTGAGAGTTTCGAGTTTTGAAATGGAGGTTGGATTGTGTACTAAAACTGATCACTTGTTTAGGAAACTTTGTGTCTCTGTAAAATAATAAATTATGACTGTTGTTAATTCACAGGCTAAAAAGTCAGATTCCTGAAATTAAACAGACATTAGAAATTTTAAAACACATGCAGAAGAAAAAGGTAAACTATTTTGAATATCTAATGAGTATGAGAAAAGCTAACTACGTTTCCACCCTAACAGAACACATTGCAAGAAATGTTTTGGAGAGCACACTTAATATGCCTTTATAAATAACAGAATTGTTTTTAAAGGTATGTAGTACTTTTTGAAAGCTAGTTCAAAAAAAGTTAATGTTTGTAATGCAAACTTCACTGTTAATAGTGTATAGAGTGGAGCTAAGCTCTGACTTCACCTCTGTTCTTTATGAAGGTTTCTATATTGTTTGTCTTTTTAAAATGCTTTACTCTTGGAGCTCTAACTTTAATGTTGAAGTAAAATTACATAGAGTTCCACCAAAGTTAATACTATATTGATGGCAAAAAGCAGAAAAGTGTGCTCTTTACTGTATGTTTTATGTCTTTGACATAAGTTTCCAGTGAAAATAGCAATTTTAAGTTTTATCATTTGTCTTAAGGATTCCACAAATCCAATGGAAACCAGATTTTTATTGGCAGATAATCTCTACTGCAAAGCGTCAGTTCCTCCTACAGATAAAGTTTGTTTGTGGTTGGGGGTAAGTAAAATGGAACTTTCTCTGAAACTGTTTAAATAACTTACAAAAGGCTTGTAAAAGACCGTGCTTGCTGCTGTCTCTTCTGTGCTTCTCGTAGCCATGGGCGGGAGTGTGTTTGTAGGAGACAGTGGAGCTGTGCCCTCTCAGCAGGGCAAACCTAGCAAGACAACCTCAATGCGCTAGCGAAGGGTTTATGTTCGATTTTATTCGGGGCCTGAACAGTAAGACTTCAGAGAATTGTAATTTTGCTGGATTGTTCTTTCCAAAAAGCATATCCATGAATGTTTTCCGTATCACTGCTATCACTTTGCGGTTCAAAGTACTATCCAGCATTGCCCGGGATGTGAATGTGCCCAGCAAAACAACTTAATTTGGCAAGTAGCTTCCCATCTTCTCTGCAGTATTTCTATTTAGCATCTTGCAGTTCCTTTTCATGCACGTTTTTAGGGAAAGATGGAATTTCTGCTACTCGCAGGTACTTGCTAGCATTTAGAGTGGAATTTGTGCCAAAGACTGGTGGGATCAGAGCTCAAAACACAGAATTCCAAGTACTTAAGCAATATCAGATTGGGATATTTTGTTTTCAGAGGCTTCCTTGTATGTGGAGATAACCTGCTAATGCTTATTTTGAGACTTCTAAATCCCAGATGGTCCTGAATCCCTGCGTTGGCTGCCAACCATTGCTGACACGGGCAGCATCCAAAGTGATTGGGCAGTTACTTCCAAACTCTCACACTTCTTTTCTATCGTAAAAAGAGATTTGTCTTATCCCTGTTGCTTTCAGGCGACTGTCTTAAGACTTCACAAACACTGACTTGCAGGAAGCAGCCCAGGTTTATTTTGTTACAGAGTATCAGAGGAAGTTCATGCTATCGATACAGAAAAGGGATAATAAAATGCCACAAGCAGTTTATTATGTTCAGGTGTTCTTGGCCTTCTGCCTCCATCTTCCCTGGTGCTTACAGTCCGCATGTTGGCCGGTGCATATTGCTATGACTGGGGAAGCTGTGTCTCCCAGTTACTGTGCAAGGAGAGTGGCTTATCTCACTCTTGCAGCTCTGTGTAGCGCTCCCTGGGATCCTCTCCAGTTGGTAGGACGTGGCTCTGCTCGGTGCACAGTTCTTGAATGGGACAAAGCTTCATTGGTGCACCTTCACTCAATACTGCTCTTCAGTCTCTTCACGTGGTAGCTTCGCAGTGAAATCAAGATTTGGAGATTAAAAACCACCACGGTATAGGATGGGACTTTTTATACATGTGATATCTTTAAATACCTGTATCACTTCTCGTTAATGCCCAGTGCCCTTAGGCTGTTTGTCAGTGTCCCGCACAGAGATCCTAAGGTTAATCCTGCAGCAAGTATCCTCTGTTGTGCGGCACTTGACAGGTGCTGCTGAGAAACGTGAAGTCTCTCACTCTTCAAACGTGGTGCAGATGGGACACTGACACCTGAAAGGCTGAGCGCAGGCCACAGGGAGAGAAATCCCGTGTTGCTTAGCTGTAGGGAGAGGGCATTTTAAGTCTCTAGGGGGGTTTACTACTGAGTTACTGAAGTGGTGGAGGCCATGAGTGGATTCTGGCATTGCTCCTTCTGAACCTTGTTGTCTTGGCCTGTCAGCACAGCCTTTTGTTAATGTTGTAAACAACAAATATAAATGTTGTTTATAAAGTTATAAACAACAGCCTGAAATAAGTCTGACATGGGTTATTCCTTACAATGCAAGAGTAAAAGCTTTTATCAATCTTTCTTTTTTTTAGGCCAATGTGATGCTTGAATATGATATTGATGAAGCTCAGGCTCTGTTAGAGAAGAATTTGTCAACAGCCACAAGAAATCTTGACCTTCTAGAGGAAGACCTGGATTTTCTTAGAGATCAGTTCACCACTACAGAAGTCAGTATCCTTCTTTTTTATTATTTGCAGGGGAAGAGGTGTTACGTGCAAGCTAACGCACGGGTAAAAACTCCTTTCCTGACATGGTTTTACCTTGGGCTGATGAGTGCCCCTAAATTTGCGTAGAGCTCCAGGAACTCACCCTTGTCTAGCGGCGAAAGGGGATTCTGTGTTTCCAGCGCTGAGCCGAGGGCTGGTGCGTTAGATGGAGCAGAGTTTGGGTTTGTCACTGGGTCCCCATGAAACCCACTGGGGTGGCTGCAAACCGCGAGTGGGAGCGAGGTGGAAGGGTGGGTGGGTGCTGGGGACCGATGGCCAGGGGGCCATTTCAAAGCAAAGCGATTCTTCCTGCCTCCCTGGAGCGTATGAACGTTGTTCTCTGGGCTGTTGCTAGCGATTCCCGATTCCACTGCCATCACAACATTCCCCAGCCACTGCAAGCCCTGCTGCAGTGAGCGTGCTGCTAGCCTAGGCTTTGCTTAACTTTATTTTTTTATACTTTCTACTTAAAAACTATTTTAATGATGAGGTTAGCCATCAACTGAAGCATTAGATTTAGTAAATGAAGGCACGACAGTGACTTGTCTTCTCAAGTTGATACTTCAGCTTAGGGCGCAAATTCAGGATGATGTGGGCAGGCTGGCTGAAATCAGAAAAGCGTAGCTGGAAGTAAAGCTAAGAGTGTGTTTCTCTGTACTATCTCTTTGGAGGTTTTTTAAGTAAATGGTATAAATGCTGCAGTTAATAACAGTTACTAGTATTCCTGTGCGTTAAGGCTGTGCACCGTCAACTCGTCAACTCTGTCGTTAAATGGTTTCTATATTGGCTGTTACAAGTGAAGTATGGCCAAGTGAAGTATAACCTGCTTTTTTCCTTTTCTGCTTTTCTGAACGCATGAACTGTTTCCTTAATTCCACACGCTCAGATATGGCTAGAGTTTATAATTGGGATGTAAAGAGAAGAAACAAGCAAGACCCTTCCAAAAACAAAGCATAGTTTTGCCAATTTTAAATGTGGTTTCAATTTCCAAATATTTTTTATTTAAACACCCCCCCAATTCATTCTCAAGGGACTGAGTTACTTTAAGCATTTCAGTAAATGGTAAAATACACGAAACCTAATGGTGAGCACCATTTTATTTATTTGTAAACTCAAAAATTTGGTTTCATGCATGCTTCATGAAATGAATTATTTGAAAAGGCACCACACAGTCCAGCAAAGGACACAATATTTTGATCAGACCAGTCTGTCATAAATGAATTTCTACCTGAAAAGTTGAGGGACACGTATGAAATGGAGTCTGACGTTTTAGCGGGTTAAGGCAATGCAGGGGTTTACTTTTTATCTCTGTGTACAGCTGATGAACTTAGTGTCGACTTGCAAGGGAAGACATGCAGCTGTAATGCTCTAGGAGACAGTGAAGTCTTGGATTTTGTTTCAGTCAGTTAATTGGCAGCATCAATCTGAAGCATTCCTGGATATCCACTTTGGATAAACTTGTTTTTAATAGCTACTGGTTAGTTAACTGCCTGTTACTGAACTCTCAGCACTTTACATACAACAGTTTGTGACGTGTGTTCAGAGTGGTAAACGGAGCGAGCGGCACAAACGATGTCGAGACTGCGGGTGCTCTCTCCCTGTTCTTTTTCATACATGGGCACGTGCTGCTGGTTTTTCCAAATGCGTGGAAAAAGGACACCAAAATGCTGATAGCCTGTAAACAAGAAGCCCCCTATTTACCATCCCTTAGACAAGATGTCCAGTTCAGATGTCTTACCACTCTCAGCCTCCCAGGTGGTGAAACCTGTATGAGATAAGGTTTACTGAAGCGTGACTTCTGGTGGTAGCAGTCGGAGTACTTTTTTGGTTCTTATGAAGCCTTGCGAGATTGTTGCCTTTTACCTCTGCAGTTTCTTTCTACAATGAAATGCTCAGTGGTGGTGTCAGTGGCTAATATTCACATTCTGTGACTGAGAATACAGGTTTCGCTGCAAATTAAATGCAAGTGTTAACTGTTTGATCTTCATGTAAGAAACAATATACCTGTAAATTTTTTGTACTTTTATTTCATGATATTAAAATAGTAAAACTAAACAGTTGTGGCAAACACCTGTTTTTGTCCATCTTTCTTTGCGTGGGAAAGTCAGGAATGCGATGTGTGGGCTTTTATAATGTTTCCCTCCCTTAACTGGGGCAGGGGGGTGAAAAAATTCAGTTGAAGCAGCAGACATGAAACTACCAGAATCCGGGCTTGAGTGGCAGCGGGGTGTGAGTCAGCGCATCCGAGTCTGTCAATACAAGCACCTGACGGGACAGCGCTGGGGCTGTCAGAGCACGAACTGGGCGAATCCTCGCCGCAAGTGCCGGGGCTTGGCTCATCCCTGCGGTTCTTGTTGGTGCCAGGGGCTCTGGCGGCAGCAGGGAAAGGTTTGGAGCCCATCTGTTATTTGACTAACAGGTACCTGCCCCCTGCTACACTGCGCCGCGGGTGGGGCTGCCTTGCTCCCTTTCTTTGGAAGAGCATCAGCAAGGCCAGGAAAGGCAGCAGCAAACACCTCATTTCGCTTGCAATCTTCTCTTCGCTTTGGATTAATGAAGTCCCCGCAGGCGAAAGCGTGCTCCCCCCTCCCTCTGGCTGGTCCCACGGCAGCAAGCGCCTGCCTTTGTTGCGCACAATGAACTGGCAAGTTAAGCATTTCTGCATGAGCTAAATAAGTACTGTGTGCGACTGGCCATGACCTAATGCTGGGGGGGGTGACAGCTCAATAGGTTCAAAAGGTACCTGGCTTGGGGGGCAGGAAGAGAGATGGCTCTGGCCACCGTAATGCTTATTTTGGGTGGTTTTTCATTTGGTATGAAGCAAATTAAAAAAAAACAAAACACAAATATAAAAAATATCCAACTGAAGCTGCCCTATGAGTGATCGTTGTCCACTATAGCTCTGTCCTCTGCTGTTACATCTTTGTTACCTTGAGTAAGAACCGGCGGTCAGTTTGCAGATGCTGTTTTGGCTCCTGTGACGCTAGTCCTGCCCGCTGCGGAGCAAGGCCTCCTGGCGCGGCTAAGGCTGCCTTTGCTGGGGGTTTTTGGGTTTGTGTGAGAGTGGCCAGCGTTTCCAGAGTTGCGCTGTCCTTTCCCAGGGAGGGAGCTGGCTGGTTCCAAAGAGGGAGGCACTGCACATAGCAGGTGCTGTTGGAAACGTGCCTGGTTATTGCTGGGACAGGCCCCTTAGTGGTACAGGTGTAGGCCGCTTACTGATGAAGAATGGGGAAGGGGAAAGAAATAAAGCCCACCACTTGTTTCTTTACAAGTTTTAAATTTCACATTATCACATAGTAACCATTTTGCTAAATACAAGCATATTTTCAGTCACGTACAGACAGCTAAATACAGCATTATTTTCACATTTCATTACAGTGCATAACAGAAAGCGAGGAAAGTGTATAGTACGCTTTTATTCTGGAGGTTCTGAGCAATTGCAATCTAACATGCAGATTGTTTTTAAGATGTGGTAGAGACCACAGAAAGTTTGCTTTTTGTTTCTTTTTTTTTTTTTTCTTTTTGTCCTAGAGTAAAAGAGCTCCTGACCTTTATCCTGTGAAAGGTATCACCTTCTGATGTCCCTAAATCCCTCTTGCACTAGAAGTCAAAGCATTAAAACCAGTTGTTAGAAAAGAATTCTTAGCATATCCTGTAAGTTCTTCATCTTAGAAAAAACATTCCAAATTTTGTACAGATGAATCTACATTTCCTATATTTTAATAAGCTGTCTAGAAAAATGCAAGGAATTAGAAAAAGATGTATATAATGATTTCTCTATCATTTAATATAACCATTTATTACCTCTAAGTAGTTAAGACTGTGTATGTTTTCTTCTGTACTGTTCCTCTTTAGAATTACGACACTGTATTTTTAAACTGAAGATTTACTCTAGAGGCCTGAATGCACTTACTGATTTAGGCTTTCTGGAATTTCTCTCTGGGAGCAATAAAGGGGAATGTCCAAAACCCATTAAATAAAATATTGGCTGTCTTGTGAAAAATGATCTTTCCTCTGCTGGCCAGGTTCCTGCACAGAGAATTAAGAATGTTACTACTGTTAAAACATTGTTTGATCTAACTTCTGACTGCCACTAACGTGGTACTCCAGCTCCGCCACCCTCAGCTAGGCAACCCCAGGCACACCTCAGCAGCAGCCGGACCCCGAAAGCCCGAAGCGTTGCTTGGTGGACTGCCCACAGGATGAGTGCAGAAACCGACCCTTTTGTACTTATCTGTCCCTGCCTCTGTGACAATGCGACTAACAGACCTGGTCCCAGCTCCGGTGGCGCTCTCTGCATCACTCTTCAGCTTTGCTTACCTAGAAAGGGAGTTTCTAAAGGGATTTTTGTGGGTTTGGGTTTTTCTTACCTTCAGGTCACTGAACTCTCCCACAACTGCATCTGCCTGGAATTCACTGGGCTTTAGCACGTGGCTTTTGATACGTTTACCACCTGCTGAAGAGCAACCAGGGGTTAGCGGTGACAAGCTTACTGAAAGGTGCTAGGCCATTGCCACCCCCCCTTCCTCTTAATTTGCCACCAGTGCCCTCCCAGCAGCTGCAACACCCCCTGCAGAGCAAGGAACTGAAACTGTTCCTGGAACACTGAACATACTCATTTTCAGGGTTTTGCTTGTTGGGTTGGGTTTGGTGTTTAGGATTTTTTACAGCTGTACTAGGGAAACCACAGGGTTTTTTTTTCTTCGTTCAGGCCTGCCCACGTGCTGCAAACCTGAGACCAGGTTCAAAGGGAGAAATATTCTGAACTCAACAACCAAGAAGAGCCACACTTTTATAGATGGGGGTAGCTTAAAAAGCTTTAACAAGTATTTTCTTCTTCTCTACTTAGAGGCGTAAAATCAAACACTAGCTGCTTCCTGTGTTTTTTACCTAATCCCTCCCTCCTGCCAATTAGCAGTTTGGCATATAAAGCTTGCAAACTCGAGTTAAAAAAAAATCATCACTATAGTTTTGTTCGTTTGCTTTTAAAAGGCTGAAGTTGCCTAATTTGCTACAGCAGTTACCCTGCTGCACTTCAAAAGCTTAAGTTAAAACTTAGCAGAAGCAAAGCTTTAAGTAGTGAATGGCACTCCCAGAAAACATCCACCTACATCTAGCTTTTGTAACACAGCTACCATCCCGTGATGACCAACCTGAGACAGATCCTCTTTTGTCAAATTAAAACACGGAGGAAAACAATTTTTGCGCTTGAGCTTGTCTCGCGGCTTTCCTTTCCCCCTGCTCAGACACTCCTGTTGTGTGCTCTTCCTTCCCAGTGCTAGTTCTCTTCTTCCACAGATGCCAAGAAAGAAAATGACACTTGAACAGCAAAAAGTACTGATGGAAGCTGTTGCTTTCCATGCTGTTTAACTTCTTTAAAAGCAAATCTCACCTTTTAGGATGTTTGCTGCACCTGAGTTAAGCTTTTCAAGTTTGTTTTTTTTTTATACTTTGTTGGGGTGGGTTTTTTCCCCTCTCCTTTCCATTCCGCCTTGGGACCCGGCTGGTAAGACACCCAAAAGGTCAGCACAGTGCTGTTAGCGAGACAGAAATGTTGACGCGTCCCACCTGGCTCCAACACCCCAGCCTTAAGGTGTAAGATCTGAGGACATGGTTCTCTCTTCATGCTCTTGATCACTCAGTTCTATTGGAAAGCCCTGAGCGCAGGGTACTTGCAAGGTACTCACCTAAGCAGTAAATGCACTGAGTAACTACTACTGGAGCAGGAGCTGCCACTTAGAATCCCAGTTCAGCACAGCAAGAAAAGCACTACTGGGGGGAGGAAATAATTTAAATTTTAATTACCAATCAAATAACTACTGTTTTCCAAGTCCCACAGAATATGCTTTGCTATGGAACTAGGTTCAAGAACATAAGAAAGAAAAATTCAGAAGTGTGCACACCATGTCAGTAAACTTTTCCTGTGGAGTTGGCCTTACGAGGAAACGGTATCTGTGCTGCCTTGACACCTTCCTGGTAATAAACAGCTGACACAAACAAAGATGTCCTCTTTCCTTCCCTCGCTCTGCCCATTTGTCACACTAATGAAGTATCCATACTGTGGCTTCAATACCCAGCATGGGGCTATGGATTTACTCAAAAGAGGACACGTACAGTACCCTGGCATGTGCCAGCCCGTTCAGCTCACTGTATACTCTCTCCTGTCTCCTGCAGCCCCTCATTTCTGCTTCCTGTCTCCTTACAACATCTACATGCACCCTCGCTCACTCTCCGTTAGATTTGTAGCCCCCAGTTCTGCAAGGTTATTTGGAACAGAACATTTCTTTCCGGGGTCTGTTCTGGTGTCCAAAACAACGTGGGAGGCTGTTCACAACGGGAGTGTTGCTCTCCCTTCTGTCACACTGAGTTCACTTAGTAAAGTACGTTTGGTTAGTAGAGTTCATCACCACTTGCCTCACTAGAAGAGCTCAGCACAAGCATCGCCTATCTGATTTCACCACTTCTTCTGAAGAGTGCACTACGTTTGGGACAAACCCGCTCTTTACCCCTTCCCATCCCTCCTGGATTGAAATGTCCCCCCTTTTAACAAGCTCATATATATCTCGAGTCAGATCAGTGAAGGCCTTCTCCACGTTAATGGCATCCCGAGCTGAGGTCTCAATGTACTTCATACCATATGCAGCAGCCAGTTTCTCAGCCTCGTGCCTGGTGACTTGCCGCTGTGTGTCAAGGTCACACTTGTGCCCTACCAAAACAAAGACGATCTGGTATGGCTGGACGTGCACCTTGGTCTCCTCTAGCCACTCGTGGACGTTCTGGAAGGACCTGCGGTTTGTAATGTCAAAGAGGAGGAGTCCGCCAACCGAGTTCCTGTAGTAGGCTCTGGTGATGGACCTGGAAATGAACGAGCCACAACAAAAGTCTAAGTTACAGCTGTTTGTGAAGAAGGGCAGAGCCAGTTTCACATTGGGGTTTTGGTTGTTTGCTTGTGTCTTCTGATTGTTTTTTTTCTTAAGCCAAACATAGGCTTTCTGAACATACATCTTTGTTTAAGAAAGCAGCATTACCACCACCCCATCTACCCTGCAGAATACAGGGCTGAGAGGCCATTCAGCCAATGTCTTAGCATTTTTATCTTGTGCTCTGTAGAGCTTTTCATTGAAAAAGACACTAGTCTTGGCTTAAAGACTTCATCCTTGGGTAACTGCCCCACTGATTTATTGCCGCTCTGTTCAAAATCCCCACCACCACTTTTGGTCTCTATTTTCTTTGCTGTTAGTCTAGAGTCCTGTCCCCGGGGCTCAGAATACCTTGTCCAACCCATTGGTTTAGAAGCACTGTAACAAATCAAAGGATTCATTTGAAACCAAACACCCACTCTCTCGCAGATGCATAAAAGAAGGAGGTTACAGATCTGGAAGGCAGACCATGGGGTTGCAGCTCCCCTCCGTACACC
Organism: Rhinoptilus africanus; assembly: GCA_013400135.1. Taxonomy (NCBI): domain Eukaryota; kingdom Metazoa; phylum Chordata; class Aves; order Charadriiformes; family Glareolidae; genus Rhinoptilus; species Rhinoptilus africanus. The sequence goes on along the minus strand of VXBO01006039.1, from coordinate 94,170 downwards.
CAGGACCGTGGCACAGGGACATCCTCCTACCCTACCCCTACACCTTCTATCACTACACCACTGGTCAAAATGACAGCAACACACCATTACAGCTAACGCACTAACAGCAACAGCCGTCTGGCCTCCCGAGCTACAGCAAAGGGATACAACAGCTTCCCAGGGGAGTCTGCATTACTGTTGGTCTTGTTCCTGCCAAATACTGACAACACTAAACTAACCAAAAAGACCCCGGAACTACAGGCTGAGGAATGGAGTGCATCTTCCACAATTATCTGAGCAAGGGCTCAGGCAGCACACGCAATCAGCTGACATGGGGCGATGGAGCAAAGCCGAGACCATGAGGCTGAGCAGAGCTACAGTTCAATGACGACTACACGTGGAAAAATCAAGAAGCTGTAAAACTGTGGAGTTTCTGCAAAGTCATGGATTCATTCTAAATCCAGAAGCAATGATCGATTTCAGTCCCTGGAGGAATTCACACTCGGGCCTGAACTTTCCTTGCCGGGAAAACGTAAGCACTGCTGCATTTTTACCTTGGGACAAGTCCTTTTTTTTGGACATGCAAGACTGTTGTTAGGGGTTACGTGGTCCTGTAGGATGTGTGTCTAGTGAAACTGCCCCAGGAAAGGATGAACTGGAATTTTCAAGGATTGCTTTATCAACAGACATGCAGTGATGGGTGAAAATCCACAGCCAAAACTGAACAAAGCCAGAAGAGGGGGGAAAAAATAGATAGTTGGCTGCGTTTGGATGATTTCTCCACTCCCAATTATCTGGCTGAGGTACAACAGTAGCTCTGCACTTTTGGCACTGAGGGAATTAGATCTGCCTTTTGCTATCTAGCCAGCTGCAATCAGATATTGGTGCTTTGAATTCACCCCCACACTGTCACAGGCATTTCTGCTTCTCCCTTGTGTTCCGAACCATCAGCCCTGGCTCCTCCTGCCAACACCAACAACGCCTCAGGTACTTCTGAAAGACGTGACGGGATCTAAGCTGAATGCTGCTCTGAGGTAAAACTAGGTGAAGGGCCCAGTGCCTTTTCTTAAAGCCTCTTCCACAGACTGTTTTCCTTACCGACCCTCAGGAAGCAAACTATACTGCCTTCATGCTATGCATCACTCCCCAGTTCCCTTCCAAGACTCCTACTGTCCCTCTCCCACCATGCTCATACATGCTCATGCAGAGAAGCTGGGGATTTGCACCTATTTGGCCAAGTTTTACAACAAAGGTATCGCCTCTGTCTGGGAACCGCTCTGTAGCCATGGTGGGGACTCTTGTACCCAAGGTCTGTGCCTGTTTGTTCGAGTCTTTCCCTCTCAGCTGAGGGCGAGCTGCCGGCTGGAAGGAAGCAGCTCTTCTGTAGGTGGTGGTACACAGTTCCAGGGAGCGAGGGCTGCATGTGCTTTTGCTTTTGTTAGCATTACACAACATCGCATTTCACACGAGGAAATCACAGAGCAACTGGAGACGGGCAAAACCTGCTGGATTCAGGGAGAATTGGAGCCTGCTCTTCTACAGCTCCAAAGCAGCCCCAACGCTGCCCCAGGGAGCACATTTTGGGGCTGATCTGGCAATACAGAATGGCTGTAATTTAAGCCTTGACTGTGTGGAAATTGCTTCTAATTTACAGAGAGTAAAAGAGCTCACAACAGGGGTCAGGAAGAGCAGAAATGTAGCACAGCTGCAGACCTGAGAATGCCAACAAGGTAGCTTCAAAATAACTACAGAGGTTTCTTCCTTGTGGGGCAGGGGTTAAACATGTCAAAGCAAACTGGAAATGCTCAAATCAGAGAACTCTGAAAAATCAGAGCTTATTCTTACAAACTTCCCTCTTAAGAAATTCCTTGTGAAAGGACAAAAAAGTTGAAGGGCTGTGGAGAGAACCTGCACCATCGTGCTTCTTGCCTGTGCCCCCAGCGTCTGAGAAGCTTCAGCTTATTCCAGTAATAGCTACATTTTGTGTTTTGCCAAGAAAAAGAGCTTGCAGGAGGAGCCCAAGAGCTGCTGTCTTTATGGGGCATGGTGATTTGAAAGGGACAAACACAAACCAGACTTCTGTGCCTGATTTTTTTTCATACCTCAGAGAGCACCATAAAGGCACCTGGGTTTGCTCGCTTCCCTCTAGCTTTTCACATTGGGAATTTAAGACTGCAAGGGCATTTCAAAGTTGCATGATATGTGTTTTTTTTATGTCACTCACTCTTCCTGCCTTTGAATGCTGCTGCCCATGGCAGCAGTGCAGCCTGCCCTTGCGCTGAAGGTCACCTGCTCATCATCATTACAACCTGAGTGCCGGGCCGGGTCAACCACCAGCACTAAGGGTAAGCAGCCTCCAGGGCCCCAAACTTCCTAATGTGTAAAACAAAGGAAATTGAAGCCATCCAACAGCTTTTGCTCTTCACAGCAAAGGCAGAAACTGAGGAAGGCACTCAAACCTGTTTTCTATAGACCTCAGCCTGAGATCCAAAGCTGGAAGCTGATGCAACTGCAAACAAAAAGCACCTCCTCTCTCAGCAGAATAAAGCACCAGCTCCTCGCCCCGAAAGGCTGCGAGGTAGCAGAAGAAAAAGCTGTCAGTGCATCAGGACCAACGACTGCACATCCTGGGCCAGATGCCAGAGCCAGACGCGAAGGAAGGTGGTGAGAGGGGTGAGGGAAGGGGAGGTTTCACGTACTGAATGAAACCAAAACACTCCTCAGGCGAGTCCTTGCAGCACATAAGTAGAAGCTGTGTGAAGCTGTGCAGGGATGAGAAGCAAGGAAAATACTCCCGGAGGGAGCAGGATGAAAGAGCGGATGAGGGTTAAAGATGCGTGAAAAATATCAGCAATGGGGTGGTAGGGAGCTGAGGGTACACTCACAGCCCTCCCAAAGGAGCACTGTCCGAGCAGCACGCATCCCCTGACACCACCAGCCCCCCGTTCCGCTGGGGCCGAGCCTGCTCCAGCCACCACTGCTGGTTTTACCATACAGTTCCCTGGGAAACCCTTGGCACGATCCCACATGCCGCTTTTATTTTCCCTCGTTCAGTCTCGGTTACCATGGCCCAGCCTCTCAAGCTGTTTGTGCCGGTGCCGCGCTGGGCCTGGCACTCTCCGGAGAGCACCGTCCACCCCTGCCCGGCCACAACCGCGGCCTCGCCCGGGCCCTTCTCTGCCCGACGGGCAGCCGGTGCCCGCTGCGGCCGTGAGACCCCCACCGGGGCTGCCACCCGCCGGGACCGCCCCGGCCCCGCCGCTGCGCCACCGGCAGCCGCGCTCTGCCCGCCCGGCGCGGCCTCTCACGCACAGCTCCGGGGGGGGCTGTAAACATCCCCCCGGCCCGCGCCCCTACGCATCCCGCACATCCCGCACATCCTGCACATCCCACACATCCCGCACATCCCACACATCCCACACATGGCCATCTAGGGGTGGGCACCATTCCCGGATACACAAAGCGGTACGCTACGGGGGGAGGGAAATAAAAGGCAAAAGGTGCAATTTGACTCTTCTTTGTCTCATTCGCCA
>VXBO01006039.1:45174-89966 GCA_013400135.1 Rhinoptilus africanus | reverse complement strand
AGCCCAGGGCCAAGGGGGAGCGGGGCCAGGCGGAGCCCAAAGCTAAGGGCTGAGGCCAAGGGTGGCCTTTCCCAGCTCTTCCCCAGGGCCGCGGGGGAGAACAGGGCAGGGGACACCTGTCCATGTTTTAAACCCAAGTCTCATTTCTGGAGAGAATCTGGTTCCTCACCACTGCGCCGGGGGCTTCGTTGCCTTTGGCATCTCACGGGGGGAGGCCAAGTGCTCCTGCCAGGTCTGGAGGGCGTCTGCAGGGCTGCGTGGGCACCGGGGCACCTGCGCCATGTCGGCCCGGTCTGGAAAGGGAGAAGGGTAATGGCAAGGTATTGCACCGTCAGATCACGACACCCAGCATATCCACAGGCACACTCGCATTTATATATGACATGTGTGTACAGTCTCAAAAATGAATAGTTACAGACATTAAATACCCAGCAACTTAAACACCACAAGCCTTGACGAGTCCATTTCCCCTCACTCCTCTTGAGCGGGCTCTTGGCTCCGCAGGGCGAAGCGCAGTGTTCAGGATCCCCAGCGGCAGAGAACATCGCAGTGTGTACACACATACCTGGGGTTGCCAGTCCCAGTTTGAGCCGAGCTGTCCCCAAAACCAGCCTGTCCATAACGGGCAGCACATGGCCGCACTCCCCTGGCTCCCTGGGTACAGCCGCGCTCGAGCGCCTGCTTGTTCAGCACTTGCCAGAGCGGAGTTTTGACCTCTGGAAGGGAAAATGAGCATGTATATTATCAAAACCAGTAACTAAAATGTGTCTATTAAGTCAAATATTAAAAAAAAAAAAGAGGACTATTGATGCTTTTTTTTATTTAAAATTTATGAAAACATTGGTGTTATTTTTTAAATAAAGATGGTTTCATTAAAAAGAGCTCCTTCTACATGACCACTCTTGAAATAAGCACATTCATGCTGGCTATTACATTCATTAGATCCTCAATAAAAGGACACTTATATAGGTATGAGCTAGTTAGCCAGCTTCCAAATTGGACTAAAGACATTAGAGAGACCATTTCAAGTCTTGAGGAATAAACAGCAAGGAATTTTTTCAATATCCTTTGAAATATAATATATTTATTAAAAAATAACCCCAAAAGATCCTACTTTAATGTACCTCAGGACAGTAAAGAAAACTGATGAGGCAATCTGCACAGCAACAAAAACGACGCACAGAAACGACACAACAGAAAAATATTAAACCTATAAATCCGAGTTAGCAGTGCATTAACCAGTGACTCATTGCCCGCGACGCTTTGCGGGGATCCGTTGCACTTTACCGTATGATTTCTGAGCGTCGATGCCCATTAATTCAAGCCCACAACAAATTGTGGTTTCTCGTTACTCTCCTCCCCATGCACTCACACACAGAGTTGCCCACATCCCCTTTCCTCCACAGGTCTGACCGCACTCCAGCAGGCACCAGGCGCTCAGAAACACACCCTGCAAGTGGACCAGCACCAGCCCCTCCTGTGCCGGTGGACATTTGATGGCAGCGGCATGATCTATGGCCGGGAGCAGCCGAAGCACCTTGGCTGCATGGAGCCAAGGAGAGCCCCGAGGGGTGGGCTGGTGCTCAGCAGATGCTGTCAGAGCTAGAGGAATTCCTGGAGCATCAGGGACCCGTTTTCCCCAGCAAATAAACCCGCAGGATCCCGTGATGCAGATATTATTTTCATCTCCTCTGAACACATGCATATAGATGAACACACGCTGCGTGACTAGGCAGCCACGGTATTAATTAGCAGCAACTGAGAAGGTTGGAGAAAATGAGATCCTGGGAGAGCCTTTGTTCTGGTACCGTTTTAGCAAATGGAAAATCTGGTGTCTGAAAGAGAGAGACAGAGAGTAACCTAGATTTGATGCAGAAGCAGGTTTTGTTGGCTGGGGAGAGGGCGGCGGGTGCCAGTACGGCGCCGCAGGAGCGTGAGCACCGATGGCAGCGCTCGGCGCAGGCTGCCAGCAGCCCCGGACTAGGGGCAGCCCTTCACTGCTCCTTCCCGTGGGGCCGGGGGTGACTCCAGAGGAGCCCCTTCCTTCTCGCAACGGGGGGAGAGCTGCCCAAAAACGAGCCCAGCGAGGGCACAGCTGAGCCCACACTGGTGCCCTCCCAGCCCCGTGCAGGCAGCGCCGCCGCTCAGCCCCGCACTGCCTGCAGCCGAACGTGGGCTAAAGCCCTTCCCAAGGGCCGCCTGTGCACACCTGCGCCTGCTGCTCCTGCACGAGGTGAAAAACATCCACACGCCGCCACTGGAGTGGGTATTTCTTATTTAGTACATTTATTGTAAGGCAGGAAAGCTGTGACAAAAGGGGGTGAAGGCTGGAGAATGACTCCCTTGCTACCCTGCACTGCCTGTAGTCTCCATCCCAGAGCTTTAACTCCCATCAACTTCCATTTAGTGTTAGATGACGAAGCCCTAAACAGATACTGAGGAGGGGCTTTTGCGAGCCCAGTTCCAACCCCTTTCAGGCTGGTGGGTGGTGAGTGCCATGTGTGCTCCAAACGGCAGGAACCGCTGCCACGCACCCCCGCATTAAGAGCCAGGATGGTTTGAAGGCAGCTCCTCTCGGGCAGGAGCTCTCTGCCTTGAGGCCCAGGCTCGCTGTGGCTGGGCACAGAGAAGGTGCTGAGCCATGGTTAGGGATAGCAAGGAGTCAGCGGTACTTCCCTCTAAACAGTTTGCTGTTCAGTTGTAGTTCAGTTTTTCTCCAAAACCAGCCAGTGCCCTTTACCCCCTAGCTGGCAGCTGGAGGCTGAAGCCGTCTCCAAGCCCATGGCAGCACTGCGAGGAGGAGAGTGCAGCAGCACTGCACGCACCATGCAATTTTAATGCCCTTTCAGTTTCCAAGGATACAAAAAACAATCAATCAGACACAATCCCTCGCTGCGGGGCTGGCTGCACGGGAGCTGCCCAAGACGGCTTGTGCCTGTGCCCCAGCCTGGGAAGGCGCAGCGAGTGCAACACACTGGGGTCTGCACCCAGACCCACAGGCTGATGTCCCCGGCTCTCGCAGGTTTTATATCCCAGCCACAGAGAGAAACCGCATCCAGGCGGAGCCCTGTGAGTCTATGCTACTCAACAGCCCAGAGACCCGTTACTTACTGAAAACAGGGGCCACACACCAGGGTGATGGGAGTGCTGAGAACGGGGATGGCTAACCACACGTAGCAAACAATTTATTATCAAGTTCCAAAAAACATCCCCGTTAAATTAGGCCTGTCCAGGAAATGTGACAGGCAGACAGATTACACTGTTGACAGGGACGTGATCGCACCCATAACCTGCTAGCTGATGCGTGACACTGTAAAACCCAGGACAGAGGGAAGGTATTAAGCGAATTAATGTTTATTATTTATATGATGCCCACAGTTAGTCAGGGTGGTGCAGACAAGCGTAAAGCCAAGGGCACCACACGGTGCTCAGGAACTGACAGCCGGCACTGGGAGCGTAATTTAGGACTTTGTGACAAGGTGACAGCCTTAGAGCCTCCGACAGCAGCAGCAGGAGGGAAGCATGGGTAGGGCCAAATGCCAGGAGGCACATGGTGAAACTTCTGTCCCACCTTGGCTTTTGGCTGGGCTCAGGTGCCTTTTGTAGTGGTGGACTTCTGTGGCAGCCTCTGTTGCCAGAAAACTTGTCTAAGCTCCCTCCCCAAACGCCAACCTGTCAGCAAAACACTTCGAGTGAGCAATGGAGTACTGCAGACCATGGCAGCTCCCAGCATCCCGGCTGGGGTTCCAGGGGTGCAGTCCTGCAGAGGTACCACTGGTCCCCCATCAGGATCAAATCAAAAGCAGTAGAGAAGACACAGGCTTGACAAATATAGTCATGGCTGAGTGATGGTGGCTGTCCCATTAATGGTCCCCTTTAATAAAGGGACATATTACCTAAATATCTCTCCTACACTAGGTGTCCAAACTCCTCCTGTAGCCAGCAGAGAGGGGCAGGAACACCTTTAGAGCTATTTATTCCACTCAGCTTGATGGGAGGAACTGTCCTCCACCTCTACTGCTCTCTCCCTTGGCCGTAGCGGAACGAGGGGCCCAGCACAGAACAGAGGCCCAACCTCAGACAGCGTGAATTGCCCATTCCCTGAGCAGGAGGCTCTGCCTCCTCCCAAGGAGCTTAACACCACCAGAGATAAGGGGCTGCAAAGGATCCGTGCTGATGGGAGAATGTGGGACAGACACAAATGCAGAGAAACTTCAAAATAACCAGAGAGGCCTTTTGAGTCAATAACAGCGCTCCAAGGCAGTGTTAGCATTTGCTTTGCAACCTGAATGGACAGGGAAGATTAAACTCTCGTACAGTGTGATCCACACAGGTGGACGTACACAGAGGATAAGCTTGTCCCTGCATCCCTGCAAGTGGTGGGGTGCCACGCAGCACCCACACCACATAGCCTCCAGCCCCACCGGCTTGCACACGGAGCAAGAGTCAGCTGGGGTTTTAAAGAGACATAAAACATTTGCAAAACGTTTCCCTGTGACAATAAATTAAACGTCAGCTCATTACCATGGGATGGCTTACTCCAGATGCAGCTCCCGGTGTCTTATTTCAGATTATGATCACATTCAAATGGTCATCAGTTGGCCAGTCAAAAAAGGGGCTCATTATATCTGCCTGAGTCTGCCTGAATCCAAGAACAGATCATCCACTGGGAATATTATGTCCTTGTAGCTTTTCAAGTCTTCCCGGGCAGGGAACAGGATCTGCTTAGAGCAAATAGAAGCCATTACAATCAGGATAAATTAGTAATGGTGAGTGGGAGAGAGAGGAGGAGAGGAAAAGAGTTTATTGTGATTTTTCTTCCTACAGAGCGTGTGTCTGAGCTACTTACGTTGCCAAAAAACAGCTCCCTAGCTTCCCCTCTGAGTCTGGAGCTCAGACTGCTGGCTTACAGCTCGAGAGCTACTTTGGATTGTTAATAACTAGCAGGATGGCATTAGGGGTTGTTAGATGCATGAAATCTGATTTCTCTTCCTACTGGTAGTGTCTCAAATTTAGCAGCAGCACAGGCAGGTCTGTAGAGTGAGAAAAGACAAAATACACTTGCATGTGCACTGTTCAACACTGCTAAACACATGCCTTTTTATCAGAAGCTGCAATGCCTGTTGAAGACTATTTGTGCACGTCTTTAAGGTGCTGCAGAGGGTAGGACTGTGGTTCTGTGGTGGTGTTTCATTTTCCATTTTGTAAAATACAGAATACAAGTAATTTGCTAAACCCTGACTGCAGTCCTGGAAAAAAAAAAGAAAACTGACCAGCAGAAATGCCTTCATACTCGGGACTCCTTCCTTTCCTCCTAAAACAATCTATTAAAGCAGGGATAATTTAGCTAGTTTGGGTCTACAGCAGAGGCTGGACTGCCACAGCCCAGAGACAAGTACAGCCATACTATGTTTTTACAGCATTTTAAAAATAAAGTATCTGCTTAAGCGAGCACCTATGTCAGGTCGCTTGCAGGGAAACAATTGCACCAGCACCTGCCCCTCTCCAGCAGGAACGCAAACCGGAGCCCTATGGCACGAACCTGGTGTGACCAGCAAACCCAGCAAGCTCAGACCCTGCTCCCGTTTGTGTTTCTCCACTCCTCCTAGATGCTGCTGCCTGCAGACATCTTCACCCAACTTCATTCAGATTTCATTATCTGCCATGAAGCATTTCAGCCAAGCAAATGGGAACTAATACAAACCCAAAAGGGGCTTGGTCTAAGGCTGCTGAACCGGAGCTAGGTCTAGGGCTGTGCTCCTGGAGGAGACACTTCCAGCTCTTCACCGTGCCCATCCCTCTCTCAGAAGAAAGAGATCTCATATGACCCATTAATAGTATTTTCCCCAGGGGCCTGCTGGAGGCCAATGCTCAGTTTTTGTGCTGCTGTGAGCTGACCCAGCACCTTCCAACGAACCAACGTGTTGTTCAGAAGGGTGGGAGAAGCTGGCAAGCACCCCAAAAGTGGGAACAGCCACCCTGGAGCTGCCCGCTCTTGTTCAAACCTCATTGCTACAAAATCAGCCATCTCCTTCTCCTGCTAGGCCAGGATGCGGTACTGCAGTACCAAAACACACTCAGAGTCCTCCTGTGGCCACACAAACTTCACCCTGACCCCTGCGGGGAGAGTTGCTCTTCTTGGCAGAGCCACCAGTACAAGGAGCCTCCCAAAAAGTGCAGCCTCTGGGAAAAAGTGGCTGTTCCTATCTGACCCCATGGGAAGGGACTTCTGTTCCAAGAGCTTTCCACAGGTCAGCAGGATCTTGCGCAGTAGCGAAGCTGCTGAGAGCAGCATGGCTCCAGTAACACGTACCTTACGGCGTCTTTGCAAACATGCTTTTGCATGGTGCTTTACAGGGAGCTTCCCAATGCCTTCTGACAACCTCTGCGACAGTGCTCAGAGGGACATCTCCTCGCAGGCATCCATTTTAACAGGAGCAGCAGATGACCCGCACACCTGAGGGGTGGAAAGCAGACAGGTGGAAAAGAAAAAGGATTAAGCCATGAAAGATATTAAAGTAATAAACAGCCAACTAAAACACACAATCAAGTCTGGAGCTGAATATGCTCACTCTTAGTTATCAGGAACTGCAGTGTATTTATTATTCAGTTCTTGATACACTGGTCTATTTGATACATTTTTTTACTTAATTTAACAAACCTGCAAAAATACAGCATTTCTTATTTCAACAGATCACATTAGTACATGGTTTTATTTAGCTAGCATCATTTTCTCCCTGAATCTCCATAGTACTTCAGGTTTGTTGGGGTTTTTTTTTCCTGTTTTGGTAAAGGGTAAAGCTGAGCAAATATTTAATAATGGATAATTAATTCAACTACTTCTTTTCCATCTCCTCTGAGACACTCTTCTTTAGTGAGCTTCTAAGCTCTTTTCAACAGTTTCTGATACCTGCAATATGAACAGGTTTGAATGGACATAGGCCACATGTTATTTTCCTGATGGGGTAGAGATGCTTTCTAGACTCTTGCTTTCTCTCCCTTTTTTTTTTTTTCCTCAGAAGGTCCCCAAGAAAAAGTTATATAAATAAGGCACAAACTCAAAGGAAGCACATCCACTCTCAAACATGGGACACTCATGGGAAGCAGGTGCCCAGCTGTAGGTACTGAGGTTTGTATTTCCCATTGCGAGGACAGTCCTGTAGCCCAGCACTGCACAGGCCTGCCCAGTGCCTGGCATCACTCCTGTCTCCAGCAAGAGCCCGGTGACCGCAGTCAGCTCCCGCTGGTACCTGCGTGCTCCTATTCGGGGAAATGAGAGAATTAAAACACATTTACTATATGCATGAAGTTTTACTTTCTTATGGAACTTTGCTTAACCCATTCTACAATGAACTAGTAAACATAGTCAGAAAACTTTCCACCTGGTTTTTCTTATTTTAACCAGTTGCTACCCAACTCATGTTATCATCAGCACATGCCTGCGGGCCTGAGTCTCTGCTACATGTCACATTCACAGACAACAAACATCAGCATCATAAGCCAAACGCAAACAGGCCGTTAACCTTATACTCACAGGCTCCTCCACTCCTCCATATGACACTGACAATAAAAGTGCCTTAAATCTTTTCCTGATAAAGTGCTTTTCGTGCACAAGTGAAACAGATACAGCACGGCAAATTTTACTACCTCAGATACGGCTGTTACAAACGTGCGCGTGATTTGGCAGTGTAATCTTTTACTCTGATAAACTATTAAATGCCAAAGAAAGCTTCTTAAGTTAATAATCAGGGCTTAATTTAAATAAACAAGCCACCAAAAGATTAACAAAAATCCTCAATGGAATCTGGCCCAGTTCACAACGTCCTGGGCCAAGTTCATAAAAGCAACTGCACTGGGATGAAACCGGCCCAGTGACACCCTTTTTATCCCCTGTTGGCACCATCAGTGAAAAAGATGTTAATTTGCTGAAACACCAACACAAACATTTCCAGCTCCATTGACACAAACAGCAGTTTTGGTAACATCGTCACAACCGCATGTGCTAATACTGCACGTGAGGAGGAGGAGGAGGAAGAGGAGGAGGTGGGACGACTCCGTTTTTGTGATGGACGAGCCCCAGACCTGCCCAAGCCAAAGCCCTCGCGTGGCGTTACCAACTGCTGTCACAGCCACGGCAGAAACTCCCCTGGGAGCACCCTGCAGGGTAAGGAAGGCGTTGGGGTGAGAGCAGCAGTCCTGCGGGCAATTTCGCTGCAAGAAGCCATCGCTCTGATCAGCAGGGCTCCTCGTAGAAGGTAAGTTATGTGTATGCATAAATATTCACATGTTCAGCACCTGAACAGGTAAAAGTAACAATTTTAAAACTCCCATCTTAGGCGTAATATCGTTACTTTATCCCACAAAGGCAATAAATGACCAAACTTTGTTGAACAAAACCTGCCAGGCTGGAGCCCATACAAAGCATCTTTGGGCTCACATGCTCTCTCTATATATGGTCCTTCGTTAGATACTCTTTATTTAATTCAGTTTCTCTACAGACTCTCAGTGTTTTCAGTACTATGACTAGTATGTTTTCAAATACTATCTTTTTCCAATTGCAAAGCCATCTTCTTTCTTTATTTTTTTCCCATGAAAGCTGCTGATGATCTCCCAAATGTCTTAATTTCATGAAAAGTCTTGTCATTTTATGTGTACATTTTTCCGTTCATTTATTTACAACCATCTTTGCGAATTTGAAAATTTACGCTGAGCTTGAGTTAATAAAATCAACACATTAAAGAAGAATATCAAAATATTCACAGAGCCAAAACCCAGGGTAGGACAGCTACAGAAAATATTTTTCCATGACACTTCACCTGCCCTTGGGCAAAAAAGTGGTTCATTTTGACATGACAAAATTTAACACCCATTTTGCTTGCTTTTTCGTTACTTGTCTCATGCTAAAAATAGGTACAAGGAGACCAGCTTATGACTGAAGAAAAACATTCTATTTAATCACAATATGTACATCCAAAATAGAAATTACAAAGCTCCATTTCAAAATGCATTCACACTGCCACAGTCAATGTGCCAGATGCAAAGTTCTCACAAGCTCCTGGCAAAAAGGGAATTCCAGCCAGGGACAACACACTGACAGGCATCAGGAGAAAGGAAGACCAGACGGGCAGCAGGGTATGCAGAGGCAGGACACCAACACAGCTACCCTTCACGTTCGTTCACTCCATTCTTACCTCTCTCACCGGTTCCCAACATCTCCTGCGTACCGGTGTGGGTTTGACCTTTCTTCCCTGACCCGCTGTGGCAGGCTAACATGACACTGTCTCCTACATCATTATTTCATATTGAAATGTTTTGCACACAAGGCATTTCAAAGGTGCGATTAGGCCCGTTAGCAATGTAACCATATTTTCCATTTGGGCAAGCACTTTAGTTTATATTGCACTGAAACTGTCCTTTCGTAGGGAAATGTACCTGAGGTCACTGAGGAAGCCTGTGGGAAAGCGAGGAAAACAGCCCCTGGCTGCAAAATCCCACTAGCTGCAGGAACGTCACTTCTCTCTTTCATATTAAAGCAGAAAGAAATTAATACATTGAATTCCTCGTTGTTATCCTCCTCAGGTTGCTTCATTTTCTGCTTCAAATAGTCCTCTCTTTCTTGAGCTCCACCTTGGATCTCAATTGTCCTCACATTAGAGACGTGTTATCACCAGCGAGAAACACAAAGCTCCCATTCTCAGACTGTGCCGTTGATGAGTTGGAGCAATTCTACATCAAGTACGAAGTGTACCACTTGCAGGGGAATACGAATAATACCACACTGCTGCTTTAGTACAACTACACCTCTGCACAGAAAAAAAAAATGGCACAAGAAACAGTAAAAAAATAAAAATATCTGTATCTCCTTTTCCTTCTGCCACTGTTCCCAGAGCTTAATGGAATGCAAAGTTAGGGAATATAAATGATTAAATAAAAAGGCAAATTAAGTTTCCTCTTGGACAAAATCATGTATAGCATCAGTTTGGCATCTTCCATGTCCTCTGTCAGGGGATTACTTAGTACTTAACATTCAACATCTCCAAAGTGCAGTCCATCAGTTGCCTTATTAACCTGGCACTTGCCAGCCCCATGGATGGTCTTGATCACCTCGGTGTAGGAAGGTTCCTAACCCTAATGAACACCCTCAGCCCTTCTATGGCAGGAACGGTAGGTTATTTCAATTTTTTCCTCCCTGCCAGCGAGCGCAGTGGCAGCAATCCCTCAATCCATTCATTGGCAGCCGACATCATCTCCTGCCAAAAGGCCACCTCCTCTTGTGTGGAGTCCATCCAGTCCACAGAGATGCCATAGCTCAAACCTGAAAAGAACAAGAGAACTACAACGTTGGGAGCTACACAAAGACTTTCTACTCCATGCAAAAATACTCAATGGGATGTAACTGTTGCAGGCAGTGCCTCAACAAGAAAGGTGCTGACTTCCTTCAGCAAGCTGCACCCTAAACACCTCCTGTTTTCTGATTTTACTGAAGATTTTACCTCCATTTTACAGCAGATTTCAGAATGAAGTCAATATAAAAGCCACAAAATGCAGGAACCCTGAACATAATTGCCAAGGAAAATAATATTGGGCTTAAATCAACTAGCGTAGCTCGCCCTGGTTTTCAAATACTAGTTATTCCTGCTACTGAAGCATTTCAAGGGAGAAGGTGATGTGGACAGAGTCACCAGGTGGTGCTGTCCCACATGGCATTCAAGTTGTCTTCATCTTTGAGCACTCTTCCTTGGGAGGAGCAGCAACAAAATGTTGATGTGTAATGCCGTCTGTTTTCCTGTAGAAGCAGGAAAGCTATCAGATGGACCCAAGGAAATTCTGGAATTTTGCTAGACCTCAGAGCCGATGTTGGCAAAAAACGTGGGTGCAGAGGGTTGCTGTCATGGTACCAGGGCCCTCTCCATCGCAGGCACAGTGCAAGTACTAAGACTCACCGATTACCTAGACCCTCCATCTCCGGTTTCTCCCCAACAGGGAAGTGCTCTGCAGCTTCACATTGTACCTTGTAGCTCAGCAATATGGTAACAATAGTCATTTAATGTAAAAGAAATCACTCACCTGTCCCGAGGCCCAGCCTGATTCCTCCAAGGAAATGGTTGGTGAGTTTTTCATGATCCCACACAGTCAGTTCAACACACGCATCCTTTAGATCCTCTGTATGAAAGCCATCATACACAATAGTGTGATTGAAAACAGGGTTTGTGTCTCGTTTTATGACTCGGGTCTTTTGGTAACTCTTCTTACTGGTGTCTGGAAGCACATAGCTTTGAGAGGAGAAAAAATACAGCATGTAGTATAGAATATCACTGGAGCTTTGAATTGCTCCTACAAAGCCTCCAAACAAGCCTCAGTTCTGAAGAAAGGAGGAATTGGGTCTCAATATAAGAAATCTCTGTAGATTTAATGCAAAATGTTCGTAATTCCCAGATGAAACTTTTCTTTTTAAAAGCAAACATTTTCAGAAAAGAGGGTACAAGCTTAAAATTTCCTGCTTTTGGCAAACTTTTTTTGCAAACTGACATTACTTTCACATATTGCTATTTTCTTATTTTTTCAGCACTTAGATGCCCAAGAGCGCATTTCAAAATGGTCAGTTATGCTTCTTGAGCAGCAAATCATTCTGCAGGAAAATTTCTGTAAGGATTTTAAATATATAAAATACATAGTGAGCACTTCAAAGCGATGAAAAAAAAATCTTAAAATCCCCTTAAAAGATTTTTAATTTTTTGGAGTATTTGCAGCACCCTCTCCCATCTAACAGGCAGAACTGATGTTGCAGGCTGCAGAAAACATGCACATACTAAACTCTGGAGAAGATGAAAATAGGATCCATCTGTCTGTATGTCAGTTCTGGCAAGTTCCTAACAAATTCCCAAACTTTGCATGCAAGGCTGTATCAAGGTAAAATTCACAACTTCACGTGAATACACTGGACGGAGCTGCAGGGCCCAAGTATTCCTCTCACTCAGATGTCATTGAGGCAAATCACTGAGTGAGTCACAGTGATTGACCAAGAGCTTTATCACAGCAAGGATTTTCCTAATTTGGCCACTAATGAATAACAAGGGCAGTTCTCTCCTACAGAGCCCAAAGCAACATGAAGGCTTTAGAGTATGGAGGCACAGCTAGGTGAGCCTGGGAAAAGAGAACATACTGCTTTGTGGAGGCACAGACCCAGGATTAAAGCCCAGACCACGCTCGTGCACTTACCATTTCACAAAGGAGTCAACTCCAGAAGGACGCAACTGCAGCAGGTCCTTGACGTCTTTGACCCAAATGTGAACTTCGCCGGAGGGAGGATTCTTGGGACCTGCCGTTTAGGAGACAGAAGACTGTCGCGCCAGTCCTTACAATAGCTAGCAAAATGACAGGCTTCCTCTCCAGGGACCTGAAGGAGAAGCAACTTGACTTCTCTGCGTAATCACTCCCTCAGGAACTCGGCGCCCCCCTGTCTGGGTGCCACAGCACTACTATCAGCCCCATAACGTGCTGGTGTTGCTTTGAAACAGGGAAGGAGGAGAAACTACTGGGCAAACCCAACCTTGTGCCTGCCCCACAGTAAGGGGGGCTGTGTGTTGCTGCCACCACAGCACCCCACAGCACCCCACAGTGCTCATAACTGATGATGAGTTTGAGGTTCTTGAGCCCTTCCTCTCTCCCCAACACTCTGCCAATAAATCCAGATGTGAAAATCAGATGTAGGCTGCAGATATAGTGCTATCAAGCACTGCTGGTTGCACCTTTGTGCTGATCTCGAACATCTTACTCTAATGAGATTACTCTTTAACCAGCCCTTAAACAGAAGAGGCACTGCAAGTTGCGTGCCTGCATACGGGGAATATTTCTTAATGCATGAAACACATTTTACCTAGGCTTCCTGGGGGGACATACTTAATAGACAAATTCATCACTCCTCGATGATCCACACCGTTAACAGCAGAAAGGCTCTGAAACAGAAAGAGTTATGACTGACTAAGTGAGGGGCTGTGTAAACATAGCAAGGCAAAGAGCTTTTGGGTTCAGTGGAGGGGCACAAATGGACAAACCCTGATTTTGCAGAGCTAGGGCAGCCCGTTCTCAGGGCAGCTCCTTTCTTTGTGGCTTTATTCTCAAATTCAATCCCTCAGAATCAAAAGCCTGAGGATTCAGAGCAAAGGGACATGTGCCTTGCGGACATGTCCAGCCAGACATAGCTAAGCATCTTAGTTCTGAAAGACAAAGGTCCTTTATTTTCCAAAAAAGGGATCTCAAATCAGACCTCTGAACCCAGAAGCATGCAGGAAGCTGTACAGGCTTTATAAAAAGTGGCACCTGAATATTTACCTCTCAAGGCATGTTCAACTGCATCACCTAGTAGTCTGCTGTCTATTTTTAGGGGATGGTCTTTATGTGAGTAGAAAGAAAGGCAAAGTCATGTCAGAGTTTCTGTTGATTAGTGTCAAATCACACTTATGAAAATATCCCTACAGATCAGTCACCAAATAAGACCCGAGAAGGCCTGTGTTCAGAGCACTGAATACTGCACTAATGAATCCAGGACTTGTGCGTGTTTCACTGCACTTCCCTTGGTACAATTCAGGCTCTTCGGCTCCACCACATCACCCAAAGATCTCAGAGGAGTCAGTAAGGACTTCTGCCACCCCTAAAGGCTTCAGGGCTGGGCTAGGAGGCAGGATTGCAGCTGAGATGCACTTACTCGGGGCTTCAGTGGGTACCAGTTGAGTTTCCTGTTGCTCCAGTCCCAGCTGGCCAAGTCTATTTCGATCTCTCCCAAGAAACTGTTACGTCCCAGTGGGTCATTGTGCCAAACAGAGAGATTTAATTTTTGGATCAGCAATACCATTTTCTCTATTTTATACTAGAGGAAGAAAGAGAAGTCAGTTTGTTCAAGTTTTTCTTCTGTTTCTTTCACAATTGGAAATAAACTACTCAAAAGGTTGAATGAGCTCTGACTGAGATGCTCAAACCCACCCCACACACGCACTAACAGACTGGCCCAGCTCTGAACATCTTTTTTTATGCCCTGCAGCAATACTACTACCCTGAAAAAGCTTTTCTGCTGAGCACAGGGAAACCTAGTGCTCCATTCATCACCGGGCAAAACCAATAGTCTTTCAAAAATTATTAGGACAGGCCTGGGCATTGTTAAATAATCCTTTAGGCTTCATTAAGTAAGATGACATAACAAAGACCTTTCTTACTAGTTCCACACCTCATGGCTGCATGCCGGGGAAGGGAAGGAGGATACCCCTTGCTCTGTCTGAAGACAGCACAGGCCACAGGTCTCTATTTCATCCAAAGATCACTATGCATTTTGACATCTTGGGTGCCACACAGATCGAGGCAGAGAAACCTTTAACATCTCTGTCCTGACAAACCCAAGGAAAGAGCAGGGCAACGCTGGCAGGAGGCCGGTGTAGAAGCCTGGCCATGAAAGCAGGATCTTTCCAGACCTGACCTGGTATGGGTGCCTGCTACAACACAGGTTTTCAGAGCATGTCTTTGTTCTTACCCGTAACACCTCGTTGTAAATGGGATTCACTGTCCTCTTCTTCACTGAAGTTTTCCTCTTACCCATTCTAGCTTTGTCTGGGAGCAGGTAAGTTTTAACATACCTGGAAAAGAAAAAAACTTCAGCTGGATATTGTTCTGTAACGCCAAGCGCTAATAAGTGGACAACACTTGTGAATGGTGACATAGAGTTCACTCTTCGAAGGCTAAACTAATAAAGAGACCTGCTAGGATATTAACTTGGTTTGCATGTGAAGTTATAAATCTCACTGGAGATGGATGGACATCACCAACATTCAGAACAGGCAGCTGCCTATGCAATATGGGAAGCCAGCAAGGCCATATATTTATTTTCGGAAATCCCCGTAACTATAGCATCATGAAATCAGAGAGGAGGAAAAAGGTGGAATGACTTTAACTCTCTCTCTCAGGGTTCAAATCCAAGCTCCTTTCAAACTACAGATCACTAACCTCTGTATAACTACCCTTGTGCCTCCAACAGCACTTCTTCATGGACTTTCTTTTCATATAGATACATCTCTGCATCACCAGAGTAATTACAAAAGTGTATTCACCATGGGGAGATCAAGGTTCACATGGACGCAGAGAGAACATTCCAGTGATAACAGGAACAGCCTTTGTAGTGATCAAAACTTTCTCAATTTATTCAAATTTAAGTCTGTGGCAACGTATTTACTGATGCCAATGTCTCCAGAACCATCAGCTAGGAAAGTCCCAGCAGTAAGCATGTACCAGAAGTCTGAAGGAAGAAAGAAACTGTGACATTTAAAAAGAGAAAACATAAGAAAAAAAAATCCTCTAGAACACAAAATTCAGTGATGTAATAGTCAAAAAGTCACAAGGCACCAAAGTGTCACTCACGGGTCAGATCTCCCTTTCTTCTCATCCACAACAGCCAAGTCCCTGCACTGGGACACATGAACCTGGAACTCCCGGTTCTTCTCATCATAGTCTAGAGCAAACTCCACGGTACCTTGGGCATCCACACTCCCAAAATCGCCGCTGTAGACACTGAGCACACTGCCACTCACCTGCCAGGTGGAAGAGCAAGGTCAGTGCCAATGACACAGGCACCCTCCTGACTTGGTTTCTGGACAAAGATGACAGTTTGAGAAGTGCATTCCCAGAGAAATAATCAGCAATTTCTGTCCTTGTATCTTTGACACAGAAATGGTACATATCTGCAGCTGTGCTCCAACAAGTAAGGATTAGGGAACCTGAATAAGGATGTGCTCACAAGGATGTGCTATCCTAGACCAGGATCTGAAGCACTATTCTCCTGTATGCTAAATAAATGCAGAAGATTTTTCACCTCTAAATCCCAAAACTTTGGGAAACGGAGTCAAATATTACTGGGGGTGGGGGGACGGGACACAAGTCTCTTCCCTTTCCCTGTGCTTCCAGTACAAACAGCTGCTGTCCTGACTCAGTCTCACATATTGAGGGAACTGAAGTTGAACTGTCTGTACACAAACTTATTGTTTCTGGTAGAGAGAGTCACACAATTGTCAACCAATTTTTAAAAGAAGCTAGCAAGAACCCTATTAGACTAGAAATACAGGAAAAACTATTACTATTTTGGTGCTTGTTCACAATGGGCATGGAGCTGTGCAGAACAGAAACAGATAAAACCCCTGTCCTGAAGAGCCACTGTCCATCCAGAGACAGCCTGTGTGCATCTACTTGCCACAAAGGCACAGCAAAATGATGCTTCTACAGGTATAAATCAGGAGGTAGGCACCAAAGAGTCACTTGCTTTCCCAAAACTAACTGCATTTACCCATATGCCTTGGGGTTCTATTTCAAGGCTTTGCCTGTCACTGGTAGAAAGGGATGAAGCAGAAAGAAAACACAGCTCCAGAAAGATGAGAGAATTTTCTATTGCACCAATCACTCATGATTCCTGAAGGGATAACATAACAGCTAATGCCGTTTACAGAGCAAATAATTAATGCTCTTGGCACTTTTCTGGTGGTTTAGTCATGAACATTTATCAAAAAACTTTCCTAGTAATTAACACAATTCTTCTCTGTCTTCCCCTACTTTCTTTGGTTCTGAATGTCATTCCAGTATAACCTGATAAGCATCTCCTTCTCAGTCCCTGGAACTACATTTACCATCCCATCTGGAGCAAGATTTTCAAGAATACCTGTGTGACTTGGACACAAAAGGCTCATTCACAGCTTCCAGACTCTTCAGACTAGAAGGGACTCAAGTGCCCCGAAGTTCAAGGTTTTTTTTTCACATATTTGTCTACATTCATAACATCTTCCTACCAGCTGTGCTTCACATATAGTGTTTAAATCTCACATATATACCTTGGAGATACCGATAACAGCCATACAGCAAACTCAAGAACTTTTAAGCAGTCCCCCGCAAAACACTGTCCCTAAGGAATCTTTTAAAAATGCTCAACTAAACACAGTGCTTTTCAGCTTTTCTTAGAAGTTGAAGCTCTAAATCATGCTTTGACTGTCCAAATCAAATTTGCAGATAAAGTGAAGGATGAGCTTGCCAAGGGTGCCTGCCTGCCATCTCAGCTCTCTCTGAGCTGGGCCACAAACATGCCACTCAATAGCTGTGTCTCTCACTTCCTCACCTAGAAACAGGCCCCCCCTCTCTCACGCATGCTGCCAGGCTTCAGAGCACCCCCACTTCGGAGCAGGGGCTGTCAAAAACTGTGAATTTGTCTGATAATGACCCAGCAGATCTCTAATTTGAGATGGTACCTGGAGACACTCCTTTAACACAAGTAAGTAATTAACCATCAGCATTCTTTTAATCACTTACCATGCAGAAACCAACAGGATGCTCCGGAGGCCACATCATCAGTATCAGCCTAAATGCAGCGTCACTGCATACAACCGAGAAACCCTATCTAGCAAGACGTATGCGTTAAATACCTACCGAAGAGACAGATGCCATGTCGGACGAGTGGCTGCCAGTACTAGGCGTCTTTTTGTGCTTGTTAAACTGGAAGCTGATTTCTGAAGCCGTGTCTGATTCAGTCTGCTCAGAAAATAACAAGCATCTTTAAGCTCTGCCGTACAAGCACTTTGCAATACTACAGAGAAAAACCAATAGCTCAGCAGAGTCCCATTAAGCAGCGATCAGGTTAGGAGAGCGGAGGAGAGCACAGGGAGTCTCCCCAGAGGCATTCCCTCCGACCGGCAGCGAACGTCATCATTAACTGCCTCCAAACAGAGCCTGGGCTCTTGGGAAGGGCACAGAATAGTGTGGTTTGAGACAGGGAAACACTCAAACTCCTCCAGGATAGAAGGGTTTGTCTAGGTTACTGGGGGCTTTTTTCTTAAGGTTTTTCTCATTTATTTATGACGTAACCAAGGCATGCTCTAAAGCAAGTGCTGTCAGTATTTAGGAGAAACATTCTCATTTAATCGACTGCCATTCCAGGGATGCTGTGAACATTACGCCAGCCGTTTCTGGCATCTAGCCTACCTCAGACAACAGGAGAGGAGAGGATCTGCTCAGCTCTTTGACTCTTTCAGGTTCAAGAAACTGATGAGGTATCAAATGAGGTTTATTGTATGCTGCAGGTACAAACAAAAAAAGGCATCAAGAGAGCTTGTCAGAGTGAGGAAAATATAAGAAAGTCACATTCTTGTTTAAGGGCACAAGGAAGGAGGAAAAGCTCGTGGGAGGCCCTGGAGTTCCACCCACTCGCCCCACCTCTGTCGTCTGCCATTGAGGCTGCCCCTCCCCAAGATAAGAACCGCTAGCTAACATCTTAAAGCTATTTCCAATGTGTTTTCTTTCAATGTGTGGGAGCATGCAAACCCCCTCTAGTGGCTAATTTAATTCACTTACTAGCCTAAGGATGTGTATCTTGTTTGCATCACTTTCTCTGCGTGGATTTAATTTAGACTAAACCCATACAGATCTGCCTCCTTGTCAAAGACACCAAACATGCTCACGTTTCCATCTCATAGCACAGTGCCCTGTACAAAAAGAGCTGTAAAATATTTATACCTACAATATCACTATTGCATACACCTCTCAAATACCCTGCTAGACAAAGAGGTGAACAATAGCCTGGTATCTAAAAAGCCAAAAAGCTTCATATCAACTTAGAAAGATGGTTGCTGGACTGTTCAAATGTCTCAATAAAATCTATTTGTTCTATGTTTATCTTTTCTCAATAACTCCCTCAAAGATGACTATTTCTATCCCAGAATAACTTGTTTTTGAGAAGATGCCTATGTGTGTAAACATGCATGCACATATACACACTTGTTTAGCATGTTAGCCATGATGATACAATCTTCAGTGCTCAAATGCCCAAGAGCTTCTTCGGTATTTTCCTTTTATATGATTTACCGTTCGTTTGATATTTACTTAACATTTTATTTCCAAACATGAGCAAAGCACTAAATCCAGCCCTCTCCACAGACTACTTGTTAGACTGCAAACAAGTGTGTGTAACTCTGTGGAGGAGGGTTTCTGAGGATGAGGTTTGTGGCTCTAAATAAGGTTCAATAGTGGGAGGCTAAAATCTTGGTTGTTGGTGTGAAGACCACGTCACTGAACGGCAAAGCATTTGGGACCTGACGCTTCAGGCCACCATGCTGTGACACACGTTGCTGCACCGTACGATGGGGCACAGACGAGGGTACCGGAGGGGGTGGCACAGGGCGACACAGCACATCCCACCTGCAGCCTGCCTTCCACACAGCCCCTAAGGGGACTCTCCTCCCTCCCATAACCAGGGGTTGGGTTTACTTAAATGGGCTTGATCGTGTCCTCTAAGCAGGTTTACCCTTCCTCGGGCATTGCCTTCCCGGCCTTCTCGCCTCACTGCTGGCAGCCTTGGCCTTACCACTTCACACAAGCTCTTAGCTGTTGTCTTGGGCCTGACAGTTTTCACCTTTGGGGACTTTTACTGGCTTTCTTGGCCACAGAGGCTGCTGCTGCCCTCCTTCAGGCCCCCTTCCTTGGCTGCAGCTTTCTCGGTGGCACAGACAGGTTTCTTGGTCATGAGATTCTCCAACTTTGCTGCTACTTTCTTGGTTGCCTTCTCCTTACCTTGATTTCCCAGGGAGAAAGTGCCACCATAAAACATGTCCCAGCTGGTAGCTGGGGAGATCAGTCCAGCAAAGGGAGTCTGCTCTGGGTGAGGTGAGAAGCCCAGGCTGTGAGTGTGGGACAGGAATCTGCGGCACAACTCACACAGTGGACACAAAGCCTGGCTCCGCTGATTAATCCACTGCACGGGCTGCCATGCAGCTCCCGCAGGGCTCGGTGGGGGAACAAGACAGACAGGCACAAGCTTCTTGCCTACCCTTTGAAGCACTTGTGGTTTTTGCTGAAGACACTGAGTAACATACCATCAATCTAGCTGCAATCTCCTGGCTATGAATTTAATTTTAGGCACTATAAGCTCTCTAATTTTATGATGAAAAAATATGTCATTTTCCTTGCCTGGTACATGCACAGAAGCACCAGGGATGCAGAACTCGGGCATAATATATTACCTTCAGGGAACGTAAACCAAAAAGGAGAAAGAAAGATGTTACTCACTCTCTGTGGTTGTGTAAATGTTCACCATGCTCTTTGCAAGATTAATGCTATTTGCTCGGGCCAATGCCTGAGCAGCAGGAGAATGATCCCCATCTTCCTCTGGAATACATGAAAAGCCAAATCAACATGGTAAATAAATAAACACAAACGGGCAGTGTGTCAACAAGCACGCGTGTGTGTGCCTCCCCTGGCTTGTTGATTCTGCTTAGAGCACACCGCAGTTATATTACACAGGGCTGCTTTCAAATCATCAGGGCACTTTAATATCTCTCCTCAAGAAAAACTCTTCACGCTATGATGGCAAATGTAAACACCAGATTAACCCAGTCTCTTAAAACAGACCAGGACTTGCAAAGAGCTTCCAGTGCAACACAGCCAGCTTCTAATATCATCTTGAAATTAATGTAAAAATATGGCAAAAATACCGAGAAATATAAGAATGCTCTGGTACAGAAATGTAATGTTTATGTTTGCCTGAAGTGCAACACAGAATCTTCACGGAAATGTTGTAAGAGGTAGGAAATAAGCCAAGAAATGACAGAGTTAAAAATCAAAATTAGATGAGTCTATGGAAAATCCTGAAAATAGGTCTTATCCAGGTACATGAGGACAAGAAATCTGGAAGAAGAGGACAGCAAGCTCTCTCTTCCTAGGTCTTTGCTTGGCAGACAGCTGAGCTGTGGGCAATCAGAGCCCACATGTAAAATGAATTGCAATTAACAACTCTTGCTCATATTAACACTCACTACAAGAGCCTGTCAAACCCAGAGAGACTGATGAAGTGGTGATACTATTGACACCATGATGGTTGGGAACACGGTACCAGAAGCCAGAAAGATCAGACTCTGTTCAGTCCACTTTGGTTGCAGTTTAATATCCAGATTTGCTTGTGGATTCCCAAAAGACCCAAAATGTCGCTTAAACATTGCTGTATCAAGGCAGCCTAACAGTCCAAGTATTTATTAAACATTTTGCTTCACCTTTTATTTCTTCTGTTTTTGCCAGACTTCTCTCTACCAGCACAAAGAATTCCTCCAGCCCCACATTTGAAGAAAGTACAGTTTTCCCAGTGAGTGAAATAAAGTAAGTTCCCGTGACCGGTTGAAGGTAGCACTACAGAAACAGAGTCCCAAGCTGAGGTGCTCACCAGTAAGGCTGGTAGCAGGGGGTAAGGCAAGGGAACACGGCACTGCCTCCTTTTATGCTCGCACCGCGCTACACGAGATTCATTTCCAGAGCTGTTTGCAAAACATACTCCACACATGCTAACTCTGCACAACTGCACTATAGGACAAATGGACAAATGAAGAAAACGTGCAAAATATAGAAGGGCTAGGGAAGAAAACAGGCTTAGGGATGACTTCCTGTTGGGATTTCACAGGGTGCAGTTACAGCCCTCAGTACCTGAGTAAACAGCCGAGCCTGTTCCCTGAATGGCTTCTCTCTCTCCGGCTGGTTCACCGGCTGTTGGCTTGTCTGAAGACTCACAGGTTTTTTCTTCAGGTGGCTCTCCATTTATTTCCATGTTGTCATGAGTGCCCAAATCAGATCTTTCCTCTTTCTCATCATCGCTTTCACCATCTGTAAGCACAGGCTCAATCAGTATCTGCACCCTGCTCGCCAGGGATTTTGCTGCGTGCTTGCGCTCTTCTGCCATGATCAACTCGTCTGTGGGTGTCTCTGGCTCAAATGTGCTGCCAGACACTTCTTTGGTAGGCGACTCGATTTTGACGGCAGGCGCTCGCACAGGCAATCTGGATTTCTTGGAGCAGCGCTGTGACACCTTCTCTTCCTCTGGCACTGGTGGCTTCCCATTGCTTTCACTCAGCGAGTCATTTCTTGTAACCAGCCCGCCTTTGCTCTTGGCATACGTGGACCTAGGAATGATGGAAAGCGACCCCTTTCTTGCAGGGGCCACATAGCTTGGTTCTTCCTCACTAGAAGACAGGGTTATTGTTCTTTTGTAGGGGGTTCTTGTTTTGGTGAAGACACCAGGTTTTTCTTCGCTGTTCTGGCCTTGCCCAGACTGCACGGAGAGTGAGCGGCACAGCTTGAACTGCCTACCGTCTGCCTCCACCCACCTCGGGTCCTCCAGTGCGTTTCCTGCCATCACAGAGTCTGCCCCCTTCTCCCAGAAGTTCTTCAAGTTCTTGAAGTGTTCACGATCGAGGCCAATATCCTCCTCTTTGTTACTCATTGATGAGATTGTATAGTTCACGCCTTGCTTCACAGCCTGGCTCTCCCCCTCTGCGGTCAGTGCTCTGGGGCTTGCCAGCAGCTCTCTCTTCACGAGGCCGTTCTCTGCCAGCCCCATGTGATTCCCAAACTGTTCAGATCTGGGGAAAGTTCTGCTTGGTTTCCTCTTAACCGGTATCTTGCTGGGAGCATAAGTTTCTTCGGGTGGAGTTTTTGGCCCCACTGTGGTGCCAGTGGCCCCATCAACAGCTTCTCCTCCAGCCGCACTGCTGGGCTGAGGCACAGCATCCTCCGAAAGCTTGGTGGGCAGTGGAGATACTCCGTGACCTACAACAACAACAAATGCTCACAGCTTGTCCCACCACATCACACTGTATTTCCCTAGAAGATTTGGGCTGCAGCTTCTCAAAGAGAAGTTGGAAGGAATTTCCAGAAATCATCATTATGTTCCTAATTCTTCCTCATTTTGAGACTCCAGTAAGCCCCCTTCCATCTGAAGAAAGCCCTGAAGACCCCAGCTCTTCTCACTGCAACAGGACATGGAAAAATCCACTGAGCTCTAAATTGCTGCTGTGAGTTGGGGATTTGTTTGCAGCTTTGCTTTCAGTTTGACAACTTTCCTACTGGCTATTTGCTATGTATCAAAAATACACTACACATTCAAGGCAGGAAAGAGAAGGTGACTTGGATCTGTGGATTAAGGATTTGTGAGCCAAGCACTCAGTTTAAAACGTACTGAGAGCCAGGAGAAGTTTTAGTCACTGGGTTATTTTTTTTTCTTGGTCCCTACTGCCTTAGGCATAATTCATACAAATGTTGGCAGCCCATTCTTACATGTCATGGTAAGAAATATTCTTTGTTATTCATTTGTACAAACCCACGAAAAAGCATCTTGTCTCTTGGTGTTTGATGTTGAATAACAAAACCAACAATGGCTCACTGAAAAACACCTTACCTTTTCTAGACAAATGCAAGCTGTTTGTTGTAGCCACAAGTGGACTTGTTCCAGTGTCACTCTCTGATGAGGAGACATCATGTATACTGGATCTCTGAATGGAAAACAAACACTATCAGTGTATATAAACTGGCAAGACTGGAAAAATGTATTTTATTTGAGCACAGACACCAGGGTAGGCAGTCTGCAGAGCTCCTGCCAGTAGGTACAGACTGTCTGAAGGTTCAAGGAATAAGGAAAGAAAGCGCAGAGGCTGTGCCTATACTACCTTGTGTGATGCAGGCAGCGGGACAGAAAGTCTTGGCTTTGGCTTTGGCAAGACTTTACGCTCCTCTGCTGTATCAAGAGCAGGTGTGCTGGATCTGTGGGAGAGGAAAAACGCCTGAGCAAGGAGATCAGTGGTAGTGATGTGCCTGGTAGGGTGATGAGGCAGTCTTCAAAACCATCTCAGTTCTGCTCAGCTACTTTGCCACTTTCATCTACTGACCCAGCCCAATATAAAGCTGTCCAGAGTTGGTGCCTTTGTTTATTTCCTCAGTTATGTCTTGGAAGGACTGGGGAACATGTTAAATGGCCTGAACTTGGAGAAAGGACGAACATCCCATTGCAGTCAGCACAGAGCTTGCTCAATAAAAAACTTCTATGTTTATTCAGACTTTCCCCTTCTGGGAGAAAACTGTAGGGAAAAATACAGGAAGCAGCAGTGCCAGAAGAGCCCAAGAGCCATGCAGGAGGGAGATGCTTTTCCATGCTATGGCCCAGGGAGACACACGCCACACCTCTCAGTTCAGGCCAAAGGCATAACCAGATTGACCAAGGACTTAGAAACTACAGGAATTATTATGACAACAATAGTTAGAGCAAAACTATAGCACAGGATATAAATCTTCACACTTGGAATATAATTACTAACTGCCTGGTAAATAAATGGAAGAAAAATATCCCAGGCAGCTTACATGACTGTTTCTACCATCTTTGGGAGTGGTGAGTGGTGGCTGCTCTCCAGACGGAGAACAGCAGTCAAGATGGTGAGATTTCATATGGGAATGCTTTTTGCTTAGGGTTGAATGAGAAAAACAAAGCAAACTCTTCAGGATTTAATCATCTCCCCAAAATACCCCAAATCCTTCATTAAGCAACACCCAATGATCAGCTACAAGAGGTTTGGAAGTGTGGTCAAGGCCCATATTTAATATTTAACTGGAGAAATTGCCACCTGTGAAGAATGATTCCTTATTCTGCTGACAAAAAAATGCAAATGAGATGGGAGCAACAATAAATGAATATGTGAATTTTTTAATGGTTTCTCCATATCCCACAAATATTGAGTGAGGTCACTGATTTGTTCATTGGAGTGCTTTGGGTGTGTATTTCTGCTCAGTCAGCACAACGTGAAATCCTACCAAGCCTTGATGGAGAGTGCTGAGCGCTGGACACAGAGGTTGGCATCAGCAGGAAATGAGCAGTTTCCTCAAATAGTTCATTTTGTTAGTGTTGGTCCATGGCAAAAATTAAACAAATAAAGCCATAATTACTTTGAAAAACTAACCAGAATATCCTGACATTAGAGACAGCTTCCATTTTACTGATCCCTTATCAAATCATGCAGGAAAAGACCTTCCTGGGATAAGCACATTAGCACTTAGTTATTAGGGGAGGATTGATATTCTGACAATTCCTGGAAAAGGATTTTAAAAATATCCTATATAACCTACTACTTATACAGTCTTGGAAACTCAGTTAAAGACCTGGATTTAATGAGCAGCATTCAGTTTTCATTAGAAGTAAGAGCAGCAGCCAGCCCACTGCAGCGGCGGTTACCTCTCCTCGCCTGTGCCAGCAGCGTGCTCAGGGAAGGCAGGACTCGGGGCAGCTTTGCTTTCCAGCCCCATCCAGATTTGCTCAGTGTCCTCATCTATAATGTAACAGAGACAATTGACAAATGACATTTATTTAAACTGATAATGGTCGGTGTGTTCTGTCTGGGGAAAGAGAAGGCTTGCTCAATGAGTCCCACCAGCACAAACCCTGGGGATGTAACAGGAGATGGCCCCGGGGCAGCACCGCTCGTGCTCCGGTGTGGCAAAGGCACCTCCAGGCCCCACGGGTCTGGGAGGCTGAAGCGAGCTGCCTAACGCCTGACTCACGCCAGGAGCTGTCCCATCACTGGAAACCTTCGCAGGACACTGCCGCGGCTGTCAATAAAGTTAATCCGCACCAGGATTTAAATTCAGCCATTTCCTGTTTTGACTCAAAGTCATCCGATCTTGGCAAACAAAGGAGGAGGCCAATACAGTTAATGAGGAGATCCCTGTTATTTTTACTGGCACAAGGCTCAGCTATGTCTTCTAAGCTCCCAAAGACCCAAAAGAAAAAACAATAGAAGACGGTAACCTTTAGAGCTGCCTGCCAGGGTATGAAGTCACATTAGACATTTTGCTGGCAAACAGGCTTTCTTGCTACTGGAAAACCAAAAGGATTAAACTCTCAAACAGCAATGAAAAACTAGTCTGGTCAACAAGATCTGCACATATTTATTCACATGCAGCTAGGTCTATTTTAAAGAGTAAATCTATCTGCTACAAAAACTGCCATATCTCTTAAGGATATACTTCATTACGCAATACAATAGAATCAGAGGCCCAAAGGATTCAGATGTGACATTAAATAATACAGTCTCACTTGTTACCTGGTTAGAAAACTGCACTAAACCCATAAGCAGATCAGTCCTATGGGCAGGCTCTGATATCAGTGTCAGGCTGCAGATAACAAGGATATCCCGAGATGGAGCTTCATTCCCCCTTGCCTGTGCATCCCCACGAAGAAAAACGCTGCAGTCCCAACTCTTCCTCCCCGCCCAGCGCCTGGCCCTGCGGTGCAGGGGACCACGGCAGGCACTGCTCAGGGCTGTCTGTGTTAGGACCACATCTCTGGCACACACATTAGATGGCAGCTGGGTGGCCCCGTAGTTTCCGCAGAAGTGGGAAGTCGGGGAGTTGCTCCTGCTGGAAGACAGGAGTCTGGTTGTGTAAGAATGAGCAGGTTTTAGAGAGCATGTTTCTGGGAGAGGGACTGTGTTTTGTCCATGTAACCACTGAACATCGTTTTGGGAGAGAAGCTGTGGCATGGCTAGTGGCATGTGCTGGCCACATCACATGCAGAGGTGGGAAGGCTGGCTAGCATGCTGGGGAGTGTTTATTTACACAGTGAGCCACATCCTCCTCTTCTGACCCAGACCCAAGCAGATGCCAGCAGGCAGCTGCTCTGGAAGTAGAAGAACCAAACACAGAGCTCCCACATCTTCCCTGTGCCTGTCATGGCTGAAAAGACTTTGACAACCACCGACTGCATTCATTTCTCACCTCACTTCCACATCCAAAGGCATTGCGTCATATTTGCTTTTCACTGACACTTCCCCCTCAGACAGAGCTCCCCGCTCCTGCTGGCAGAGGCAGCGGGAGGTGTTCGCTTCCTCCCATCCGAATCCCTGCCCTTCACAATGGCTCAGCCGCTGACACAGCTATACCTGGCTTCTGTAGCCACAAACAAATCGGTTATAATCTATCAAGACAAGCAAAATGCCTTTGTTAATTTTAGGATGAGACAGAATAAGAAGTAAATTCCAACAGAAATTAGTAGTGGCCTGACCAGTTTAACTTGTCCATACATATATTTATATATATCCGTGTACAGCCACTCCTGCTCTAACACTTCAGCGGCTTCACTCATTTCCTATCAACCTAAAACGAAGACACACAACACCTGGGGAAAGCACAGCTAACCGTGCCATCAGGGCTGACTTGCCTTGGTGGGTGGATGAAACGGTCTCTCTCCTAGACGATTTTTAGCTGTCTTCCATTGCACGTAAGTTCAAGGAGGAGTTATCACCAAATTCATCCATCTGTGCTGCTGTGCAGGCTGTAGTTTAAATATAGGGTATCTATCTATTTTATGGATTGGTATTACAGGTGATAACTAGTGTTTTCTATTATGATCAATACCAACTATGAAGACCCTTAGGGATCCACACAGCCCTCCCTTCTGAAGGTTAAAACCCTCCTCCAGAAAAGGTCACTGGACATCCTCCTGTGCAGGCATGAATACCCACCCTTCCTCAGCCCATTTACCATGCAAAGGAAGGAATGCCAGCAATTATCTCAGCGGGCTTTTCCATGCAGGAATTTTCTCATTTCACTCCCTAACACAGTCATCAAAGACTTAAATTAGGATTAATACCCCTGGAGTCATGAGCATGTTACATTGATTTGTCTAAATGAACACGCACC
Organism: Rhinoptilus africanus; assembly: GCA_013400135.1. Taxonomy (NCBI): domain Eukaryota; kingdom Metazoa; phylum Chordata; class Aves; order Charadriiformes; family Glareolidae; genus Rhinoptilus; species Rhinoptilus africanus. The sequence continues at coordinate 62,450 of VXBO01006039.1, read as the reverse complement.
CCTTCATTACCTTGAAAGCCAACAGAAGGTGAATGACTCTGATCTTTCCAGGAGAAGAAAAAAAGGTGTCAAGAAGGGAAGCAAAGGCCCTTATCTCACCTACTGCAGACTGAAGGTGTGCTTGGCCAAGCCGTTTGTAAAGGGGCCTCATCCGCATTCCCCGATGGGCCAAGCGCTGCTCTCTCCAGTGCAATACTCTTGCTGACAAGTTGGTGAGAGAAGCGCTTGCCTCCCAACCTGTACAGTACCTGCTGCAGGAGTGGAGCTTCTCCCTTCTTAAAACTGTGTTAGTCAAGTAATGCACGTGCAGAGACATAACTTGCCTACTACTGCTATATTAATGAGGAGATTATTTTAGATTATAACCCGAGACCACATCTCATATGTATACATCAGCAGTCAAAGTTAAATCTAAAAGTGGCAGTACTTCAACTTTTACTTTCCTGAAACGGGCTGCAAGCTAAGGGTGCTGATGCCTCTGGCAAGGCAACAGGCAGACGAATACAGTTCATTGCTGGCTACCAGCTGGGCTGCAGATGACAGAGCATTTGTCCGACCTGGGCCACAGCAGAGGCGCTACTTGAGCGTCTGTCTCTTCATGCAAAGAAGGTGCAAGCACAAACACACATGCTCAAAAGCAGAGAGCATGCTCTGCAGAAACGGCCCAGCAACTCTGTCAAGCTGGAAAAGTTTTTATATGTTTTAACATTCGGGAGGGATGATAAAATAGTAAATCTAATGACATGATGAATCCTTAATACCATGGATAAAAGCAACTTCATATGAAACATGATGGGCCAGTTCTGCATCAGAGGCTCCAGTGAACCTATGCTAAGTTATCAGAGCTGTCAGGGATAAATAAAAAGCAAAAAGAAAATGAGGCTCTCGGTGAGTAAAGTCCCTAGCCAGCATTTAGCTTTGAGAACGTGTCAAAGAATATGGAGCTCAGAGCAGTACAGTAAACCCAGGCAACTAACGTTACAGAGATATCCTGGGCCAATGAGGCCACCAAAGAAAGGAGTGACCTATATTGCTGCTACCCCACAGCAGGAATGGGGAGCTGGGTCCAGGAAAGAGGGCTAAAATGAACTATAGAGATGACATTTCGGTTCTGGACAGATGGAAGATCTATGAGTAGCCTTTATTGCAAAAGAACAGAGCCTAGTTACAGGGTCCTTCTATTAGGGAGCGGGGTAGTCTTGTCTTGGAGCCATCTATCAGGCCATGGCTTCCCCAGAGCAGCAGCAGCAGTCAGTAGCTCACCAGCCGTGTCTGACTATTTGTGATTACCCGCCCTGACAAATAATCAAGAAGGCTGCGTGAGACTGGGCTGCAGTCCCACAGTCCTGCTGCGGAGTCAGTTGGCCTGTCTTCATGTTGAGGACTGGACGTGAATCATCCCCAGCTCTGCTTTGCACAATGTTCAGCACCAAGCGCCAGCTCCAGGCTGGCTACGTGTGGACTCCAAGCACAGTCCTGCTCATTTCACACAGCGCTGATCTCTTCTCTGCTCTGCCCTGAGCCGATAAATCTGATTTTATCTGTTTTACATACCACCGTAAGAGTTCATCTGCATGTCAAACAACACCCGATACATCTGCTTCGAATTAGCACGTGGTCCCAGGCACACCGTTGCTATGGCATGGCAGCCTGGGTACCATTCAGACTTGGCCCCAAAGCCCTTTTTACTTCGAAAATCACATTGTGCCTTGGAATGATTCCCACATAAAAAGCTAGACATTGACCCTCTCAAGTGGGGAAATATTTGCCAGGAGAAGAGAGGCACTCCCTCACTTTGCCCACTTTGCCCAGAGGCCTATGACAGCAGCTGGCTGGCTGTTTTTGTCAGACCACTCCAGGAATTCTGGGGGGTGTTTGACTCACACGTATCAGTTTGATGCCAGAAGTTGCCCTACATCATCCCCTTCCCTTTTTGCTTATATGACAAGAAATGATACCAATGATTTCTGACAGACGGACATTTTGGAAGAAAGAAGCTGAAGTGGGGAAAAGGCATTTATTGCATGCAGCTGGTAAACAGCTTTTGCCTTGGTCCTCTGCCACACTGTAATTTTTTCTTTGATTTTGATAATCAGGTATTTTTTTCTAGTACTAAAGGCCTAGCTGAGAATCCCCTCATCCCAATACAAAGGCTGGTCCCCAACAGGCTCCCAGTACACAGAGGCCTCCACTCTTGACCACTTCTTTCTGGTCCATCAATTTGTTTTCTTAAGATGTACACTAACATACTTACGTTCTAGTTTGCCCTTTTTCCTTCTAATGGATGCCCGAAGTAGATCTGGCCCCTCTAAGTCTTCCTGAAACCGTTTTGCCTTCACTTCTGAAAACCATTCTCCTGTCACAAACTTCTTCTTCTTTTCATCCTTGATGGAGCCTTGTATTCGCCTGAAAGTCAATGAGAACATTACACACCAAAAAGATCTCCAGGGTTTTGACTTCTCCTGAGCGACCTTCATAACAATTGTCCATACAGTTCACCTGTCTGATACTATAAAGGATCCAGAGACTATTCTCTGCAATTGCAAGGGCCAAAACAGCATTAAAACAAAAGCTGATTTATTCTTTATCTGAAATGGGAACAGCATCTTGTAAACAAAGGCTTTCACTTCTTCCAAATTTTACAAATCCAGATCAGAGTCACCTGTCAAGGAGATTTATCCATTTGCTTTGCAGCCCTGAGGGTTTGGGAAGGGGGTGGACAGGCGCTGTTTCAGGTCTTGCACTTCTCTGTTTTGTCTATTAATCTCTTTATAAGCGGCAAAGCCTTTTGGATCAAATCTGATGCAAACCGTGGAAATAAATCATGTTATCTAGGGGAGCAGCCTGTCCTTGCAGCGTTCTCCCCAGACACTGCTCCTCTCCCTGCTCCTCCTGCCATGCCAATTTTGGCACTCAAACAGTTAGCTCTCCTTCCTGAGCCCAGCTTCTACTGTAATTCGCCTGGGCACACCCAGGGATGGTTTTTGGCACCTAAACCCATCAGTGCTTTGTTTGCTAGCCTGTACTTTTAACCCTTCTCTGGTTATTTTGTTTTTACACCATGCCTTGCTAAATTAGCTGCCTTTCAGCTGGCACTGCCTCCCACAGCTCGCCACAACCCAGGGTCCCTGCGAGACCCGAGATGCCACGGGAAACTCCCACCTCTGCCCAATTCTCAGCAGCAAGAGGGGGCAAAACCCCAGATAACCGTGGAGCCTTGAAGGGGCACATTTGGCTGTCAAAAGGCCAGAAGGGAGCAGGTATGGGATAACCAAGCTCATGGCTCCGCAGGCAGTGCTGGGGGACCCAGCAGGACTGACATCCAGGGAGCTGCACAGTTCTCATCCAGATCAGGACGACATCTGCCCCCATGGGTGTCTTGAGGTGCTGGGTCAGAGGAGATGTAGGAATATATTTTAATCTTGCTGACACCAGATCAGTGTAATGCCACTGACTTCATTTCACCCAGCAGGCAGGTTGCGTTGGAGCCAAACATGTCCACGCTCACACCAAAGGTCTTTCTGCACACAGTCCTACTGACAGCAAGGGGCACTGGGCACCACCACAGTCAAGATCTAACTCACTTCACTCTCAAGTAAAAGCCTTCTGCACAACAGCTTCCAAAGAGAAGTGAAATAAAACAGAAATAACCCAAACACTCTTTTCCACAAACCTCCACTGCGGAGCAGAAATTTTACCGCATTCCAGAAAAAGAAAAGAAAAAAAAAAAAAAAAAGAAAAAAAAAAAAAAAGAAGAAAAAAAAAAGGGAAAACCTTTTTGAAACCTCATTTCAATTTGGAGGAGATGTAAGAGCATGCAGACACATATAACTCAGGCCCCAGCTGCTTGCATGCCACCACCAGTTCTGTCTCCCCAGCTCTCTCCCCCAAGCAGAGGCCAGGGCAGGAAGGCTGGCCGGAGCCTGCTGCCAAGCCACCCACTCCCCCTTCGAGCCCTGAGCACTGCTCCTACGTGGGGCTTACCCTTTTTTGGCTCAACAGCAGGTTGAAGACTCACATCCTTAACAGGGGTAAATTGGCACAGGGCCACACACACTCACTGAACTACTCATTTCTTGCCGTGGAGAGTTTGGTGCCAGCTTCCTGAGCCTGGTGCATACTGTCAACCCAGATGGTCTCATGGCTGGCATTTAAGAAGTGACAGCAGCAACAAGCAATCTCCATCAACCAGACCTGAGCCCCAGGATAGCCAGTGGCAAGTGAGCTGAACTGAGAATGATTCCTAGTTCTGCAAGGGCTTCCCGCAAACCTTTGGCAGATCATGTAACCTCTCACTGCCCCTCTCTGCCTGCACTATGGATGTTGCATACACACCCACCCCAAAGAGCACCAGAGAGACACAAAGCAGAGACGTGGATGTAAAGTGTCGTTTTAAAACACTGTGGGATTTCTGTGATAACAATTGAGGAAAACAAGGTACCAGCTACTCCCCTGCTCAGACCTCTGACACCAAGAAATCAGCATCTTCCTCCCCAGAGCAGGAAAGGGATGATTCCCCTTGGCGACTCTGAGGGCTGCTGATTAACTCAAAGGAGAGTCCAGCCCTGCAGTCCTGGAGAGAGAGGCCAGCACTGACAGCAGGATCACCGAGAAAGCAGAAGGTGCAATGAAAAGATCTGTCAGGATCCGAGCAAGAAGGGACAGCACTGCTGCAGCCTGCACCTCTCCTTGTTGCATACACCCACATACACACACACACACACACACATTCCTCACTAAAAGCAGTAAAAACAATCCCCCCAGGGAAGTTCACATCCTGCTGTTATTGCATGCTCTCTCACCTGATGCGATCCCCATCCTTCTTCTTCAGCTCCGCATCTCTCTGCAGAACCTTCATCAGCTTCTCATACTCCTCCTCGGTCAGGAAGCTCAAGTCCAACATCTTCCCCTTCCCTGCACTCTTCTTCAGTTATCCAGACAGCTGAAGCGATGACACACCAGGAACTAATCCAGCCCAGAGCGCTGCAATGCCATGGGCAGCCCCCGTGCAGCCTGCCCTGGTACGCTGAGCGAGACAGGGCTGGAGAAAAAGGACTTCACAACAGCATGGCTTGTGTGGAAGTTGCGTTAGCACCTGGACTTGCACTTCTAGGCTCTTTGCTGGCACGTTCCTCTGCACTGCACGCTTTCCCCTGCCAGGAAAATTCTCTCAGCAAAATTGTGCTCCTTCGTTTTTCTTCAGGCACAGCCGCAGCGATTTGGAAGCCAACGTCAATCAAAGAGGCAAGCACGGGAAGGAGCGAGCTCGCCGCCCGCCTGAGCTGCCTCAGCAGCCACGCGAGCTTGTCTCACCAACGGCAAACCCAGCACCTCTGGCATGCGCTTTCTTCATCAGGGAAGTCTGCCTCCGTGGAGTTCAAGCATCCCTGCAAAGAAATAACACCGAGATGCCTTTTATGATAAGCGCTGACATATGGTAACTGAATGTGTACATTGGGGGTTTTTATTTGTTCTTCAGCACAAGTTCCAAAACAAGCTGCCCTACTTTCCTACCCGTCCTGCAGCTCCTCACATGGTATTAACCTAACCAAGACAATATTTTATTTTAGCCGCTTTCATACTATCAGGTAAACAGTTGACTCAGTGTGCTACAAGCAAAATATGCACCTAAATTACCAAACTGCTTGCTTGCTTTTTACCTCCATTCTTCTTTTCCTCACTTCTTTCCACCCTACATGAGACTGACGATAAGGAGCCAACCTTTGTAAAGCAATCGGAGAATGAGAGAACAGCAACCTGCAAGTGTTATTGCTGCTTGCTATGTATTTTATAATACCAGAGGCTGCTCATTTTCTGATATGTGTGCACTCCGCTTTATGCTGCACTGATATTTGCTGTTCAAACAGTAAGGGTGCAGATCACTTAAGTGTTTCAGCAGACACTGAAAATGGCCAGAGGCTGCAGGGTGTGGAGGAAGAGTAAATCCTGTGTTGCTTTGCTACCTTATTTCTTTTCCTCTCTCCTGGCCAACCGGAGGGCAATAAGGCACACCTCTGAGGGAGCACTTCTACTCGTGTCCATATAGGCAGTTCCTAGCTCACCAGATGGGATTTTTCCACTGTTTCCAAGCCCATCAGGTGACTGTGGGTTTCATCATACTTGGCTTTTTCTCCCAAAGCCACAGCCTTGGGAGTCAGGTCATTAAAAAATTAATAAATCCCAGCTTTCATGGCAAATGTGATCAGAAGGTCATCTGGCCCATTCCCTAACCTCAAGGCCTGTATCACCCCATCCCTCTGTCTGTCTAAGCCCTTTGAGGACGGCAGCCACAGCCCTCCTGGGCCACCTATTTCAGTGCTTAGCTAACTGGCAGCAAGCAGCATCTTCCTATTGCCTACCCCAGATCTCCCTGGTGGATCATCCTGCCTGCCACGGGGATGCTCCCTTTGCTGCCATCCTGACAGGATTTTACACTTCAGCCTCCACGTTAACCAGTCCCAGCTCCTCCAGGCTCCTCAGAGCTGGGATATCCATCATTTTTGACACTCTTTTTTGGGCTTCTCCACATGGTGCACCTCTTCCTTCAACTGGCATATCCAAAGCCAAGCACAAGTATTTCAGCTGAACTATGCCCATTTGACATCATTTCCCAGATTTACATTATTTTATGGATGATATATTTCCAAATGTTTGCCCTTTTCATAATGGTGTAACAACATGTTAGAAGAATAGTCATCTGACCTTAATGCTTACAAAGAAATACTGCATAGAAAGGCTTATAAAAGTAATGACCATTGTCATAAAACTCTGTAATTATCAGAAAATAAATTTTGGAGGGAAGGAAACAACGTTTCCTATTTCTTTGAGGAAAGTATGGCTGTGCTTGTCACACAATTATTGCCTTTATCATCTGAGAAACTATCAACACCCCTCTAAATAGTTAAAACATAAACAGCAATAAAAAGCCCTAATGAATCTCTACTGTTTAAACCTATGTTTTATCCAGCTCGGCACGGCACTACCATGCTTGGTCCCAACCATCTACCCTCTCTGGCTCTCAGGCACAAGCCTACTTCTACGAAGACATTTATAGAAATTTCTGGGACAGATTCTATTTAAAAAAAAAAAAGTATCTAGGGACACAGTTTTCACAGTATTTGTTTCTCTAGATCTTTTATTTATTTTTAACAAACCCATGACATGTGGGCTGAAAGTACTTCAGAAAACATTTTCAGCAAAGACTCATATTTATTCATCAGTATGGTAGTCAATTAGAAAAAGAATAAAGGCTACTTATTTGTAAATAGCCTTTTTTTTCCACCGAGAATGTTCCGTCTTACTGGAATAGTTATATTAGAAAGAAAAGGTTAACACAAACCAAACAGCCAACTCCTTCTTTTGTTTTAAATAGTTAAAAATCAAACCACTTAATGCATTTGCTGTGGGAAAGTGAGCTGGTCCAGCAGACCACTCCACCTGGAGGTTTTGCTGGCATTCTCAGGAGCTACAAAGCTGTGCACCCAGGCCTGCAGGAGTAACCAAGGCTGGGAAATGATCCCATGGCCACAGGGCTGTCCCTGCCACAACTTGAGCCATCACTGCCTCCGAGGGTCTTGGCTGCTGCAGAGGCTTGAAAGAGGAGAACCCCACCATTAACCGCCCGGGTACACTGAGACAAGGGAGAGCGCGTTATTTATTTACTTGGGTCTGCAAGCGCAACAGATGAAGGATAAAAATCTACTGACATGTGAAGTGTGTTATCAGGAAGGCACACTGCACTGTGCCTAACCGTCGCCCGCTCCCCCAGGTTGCTTAATCCTAGAGCTCACGCTTTTACACTCCTCAGGCAGCACGACCCAGTTCTGATTTATTTTGTTAGATTGCTCATAATCCTCTCCCCTCTCAGAGCCTCGGTAATAAACAGTTCAGAGACCACAGGGATGAAGCAGTACAAACACCTAAATTGAGAGATCCGTAACAAAGCCAGGATCCCGTGGGTCTCAGGCAGACGGGGCCACTTTCTGCGTGTCCTGCCCAGCCCTGGCCTCGCCACCTCTGCGAACGGCAGGGAAGGGAAACACAAAGGCCTTGCAGATTTGCAGTGCAACGATGGGAGCCACTGGGCAGCGCTGTGGCAGATTTTAAAACTCTGTAATTATCATTAACTGTTGACTGGTGTCTCTTAAGTCTTTTGTTAGCCAACTGATGTAAACTGGTTTTGGACAAACTGTGACAAGCAAAAAGACAGTTGCACTCTCTTTCCCTCCTGCCAGTGGGAGACCCCTCCTAGGTCAGGATTGCTCTTTGACAACAGAAGAGTCATGAAAGAGTGAATTGTTTGTGTCCGGCTTAGCAGCATCTGCTTAAAGCCTGATGTCCACCATGCAGAGCAGACTCAGGCTGCTCTCAGGTGCTGCACCACCAAGATGCCCCACTGCAGGGGAGCTGCCCTGCTGAGTCCTGCATGTGTCAAGGCAAAGCAGACGGGCAAAACGGATTATCATGGCTACAGGAAAGACCATAAATCTGAGCAGAGGAGCACACTGGATGTCCAAAGGACTTTCTTCCCTCTAACTGCTTTTCTGGGGAAGAGAACATCACAGAGGTTGACTCGCACGCCCAGCCATGTTGACAAATGCTGGGTGTGGAGCGGCTGCGGAGACAAGCAGAAGCGTGGCCTATCACATGGCATAACTGGCTGCATCTCTTACTGTGACAGCTTTTGATTTCTTGTGGCTGCCTCCCCAAGAAGTAGCAAATGCTTTGGTCATGGGAGAAGATCCATCATGGTGTGTTACACCACAGAGCAGCTTGTCAAAGCCAGAGACCAAGCATGGGTGGGGAGGTGCAGCCTGTTCCGTTAGAACAGCGTACTGGGGTGGGCGCATCTCATGTCCCAACTGATTTTCAGTGTCCAGTTTGAAAAAACAGGAAAGGCCATAGACGGCTAGACTGAAGGTCCCTGTAACACACTAGCTAGTCTTCAACAAGGGCTAGAGAGAGTATAGCGAGCCTCCTGCAAGGCACAGGGCAGGGACACCCTGAGGAAGGAACAATGTCTCTGCATTTAACATATTTTTCCAATTACTTTCCGAATTCACATTAATTTTAAGCATTTGCAATATCCGCAACGCGCCACAGTCCCACAGCCTCACTGTGGTATAAATGCAAAAGCATCTACCCTTATTTTGTTTTGACCTGCCACTTGCTTGCTTCATTTGATATCCCCAAGTGTTTTATTAGAAAACCCAGTGAGGATTACTCTGCATTCACCTACTCCATGCTGCTCATTTTGCAGACCTGTGTCACAGCCAGTTTCTCTTCCAGAGGGAGGAAGTTTGTTGTTTGCTCATCCCAGGTGTTGCTCAAGGAGTTTCAATCATTCCTCACACCCTTCTCCGCCCTCCCATCTATCTTACTACAGTGTTTAGGTGCAAAAAGGCTTTTCCCAACAGCTGCAACCCCTGGTACCTTCACCTGCCAGGCTGGTTTTGCAGTGCCAGGAGAGGCGGTGGAAGCCCTGCCGGGCTGCAGCTCTGCAGCCAGGAGAGAGACGGGCACTGCCAGCCTTCACGTGGGGACAGCCAACGGCTCTGCCAACCCCTTGCAGAGCAGAGATCTCTGATCACCTGCAGAAAAGCTAAGCAGGGTAACAATAAAAGCAATAAATCTTCCCTTTTCCAGCTGCTTGGGCCATGCAACAGCAAAGAGTGCTGCCACTCAGGGAGAACAGCAATCCCACATGGTTTGGAGCTGACAGCCAGGGAAAGGGCAGGTGCTGAGCACAGGTCCAGAGAGACTCCCATTTACACTAGCCGAGACATGGGAATTTGTGACCTGTCTAAAACTGCCCCTTTTCCCCTTCAGCAAAGCACCAAGCAGTGTGATGTGCATTCCCTTAGCACCGACCCAATACCCAACCCCTAAAGCGAAGGGGCAAAAAACCACCAACCTTTGTTCAGCAGCACATGACACCCTCTCACAGGGAGCATACCCACACTGGGGCACAACCAAGCAAATGACTGGTTGGACACCTCACAGCCTGGTAAATGCTCAGTTCCTCTTCCTCGGTGCTTTGCAGCGTGTCCCCACACATGTGATCAAAACTAAGTGCATTACCTGTGGCGACAGTCCTGCTTCCTCTCACTCGCAGCCTGCTGGCCGCGCAGGTCATAGGCATGCAGCTCCACAAGCACGGAAAAGCTTTAGAAGGAGCAGTTCTGGAGCACTTTCCAAAATAAATAGTTTGACTAATCCCATGTAGGATTTCTGCAGCAGTAAGAGATATTTATGAGAGAAGATATGTTACAGATCTCTCACCTGAATTAATATATCCTGTCTCTTCAAACTTTCTCTTTTTATTACAGTGGAGAAAGGTGTTGGTCAGGGAGTTGTTTGGGTTTAAGTAACTCTCTTTCAAATAGTTTCATCAGTTGAAAATTAAATGCCTGCTTAGCCTAGCAAGCGTGAAATATAGCCCCTTTTGGAAAGGCAGATGCTGAAGGGGCTGCCGCCTTCTTTGTGCTGAATTTTCATTTTATTTCTGGGAGGTTTAACTCGGCTCCACCTCAAAACAGAACTATGTTAATGCTCTTCATAACTAACCTGAGCACAAACTGCTCAGATGCACAGTACCAGCTCAGTGCTCTTGCCGTCATCTGCCTACAGACACAAATTATCTATAGACCATCTGCACACCACTCCAGTCTTGGTTCTGATTTCTCAGCGTATACCTTTCCTTCCCAATGCTGCACGTCTTCCTCAGCGCTAGGATGTGCACAGATTAATAATATACACCATGGGCCAAACAGATTTCATTGATTGAACGCTGCTTTGAATGCAGAGGAAGAGGATTAATTTAGGAACTTTAACATGCCAATTTGGTAGTCAGGCCCCACTAATGATGACAGTATTTAACACCCCCATTTCATCCCCTAGGTCAGCGTAGGACCATCCAGACCCACTCACCCTTTGAGACCTGGAGCTGCACATAGGTCCATGTAATAAAGATATGAAAACATCCCTACTCAAAACATAACAAAACCCGGAACAGATATTACTGATCTCACAAAGCTATTCATAGCCAGATGGAAAATAGCAGCAAGCTGCAAAGGCTGCTTGACTCTGTCCATACCTCTTTATCACATATCCTGTCACAATGTAAGGAAATAACCTCCTTTTGCTTTACAATGTATGGACGCTTCCCAATACCCTTATTAGTAAAGACAGCTCTTGTAGGGCAAGTCAAAACCAAGAGTAGCATTGTATTAAGAATGATGAATGTGGTCCTGGCACCCACAGTCACTGCAGTTCCCAATATATGCTCTAGTTCACAGCACCAGAAAAACTTTGTGCCCAAACTGTCAAACCTGTACAGAGTCCATGATCAGACTTGTGCCTCTCCCTCCCTCGTGCTGGAGGATCCAGCCCCACTCTTCCTCCCTTCTGATTTCTTCTGCTGTCAGTACCACGAAATATGCAGAGCTATTGCCATCACTATTTCACAGGCAAAACACTGACAGCCATTATAATGCTTATAGGCATAATACTGTGACATTTGATTGATGTCCTTTCCCAGTAGAGAAGAAATAAAAAGCAAACTACAGGATGGTCTTTCTCTTTGGGAGGGATGGGCTGAAAACCAGCACAAAACCTCCGGTCCGTGGGGGCTGGACTGTCTCTCCCTGCCCTGGGTCTGGTGAAAGGGAGCGGTGTAATCCCAGTTTCTACCCAGCGCAGGAGCTTGCCATCGGCTGTGGCCTGTACCAGCCGCAGCCACCGAGAGAACTGGCAGCCCTGGGCTGGGAAGCCATGAGCTGATGGGGCTGGCGTGGCAGAAGGCAGCCAGATGCGCGAGTCTCACGCCTGTGACAGCTCGACGGATGCAAGTGCTGCCTTTTACACACAGACAAGACCTCGAGGTGCAATAATACAGACAGGAACGGTATTGCACAAGCCTACAAACATTGCTTTTAAGGTATCCAATTGCTGGGTAACAGCAAGTGCAGTCAGCGTGTAACCTTCACAGCGAAACTCCGGTGTTCCTAAGGCTGCTGAGGGCTGTCCTGCTGAAAAGGCACACGGCTGAACAGCAGGCACCCCTACCCAGGAATATTCCGCCTCTTGGCACAATCACACCACTAACCTTCCTTCTCTCTCTCTGTGCTCGCATCTCCCCTCTCACTGTCATGAAACAAATATATAAAATACCTGCATTTTAGTTAGCCATTGCGAAGTGAAGCTCCACAGCATCATTTTCTCAGAATTTGCAATATGCCACTTGTAGCTATGAACTGTCTAGTCCTTCACAGACCAAGAGCAGCTGTGAGCTACGAGAACAGAGAATGCATTTCATATAACTGTTTTCTGAAAAACTATTCCACTGAAAATGCTATGGCTGCACTGTCTGAATTACATTTTGTCTGACTTGGCCCGGTGAAAGGAAAGAAAAGAGCTCTACTGTTCCTACCTAAAAACCTCCTAAGCAACTAAGTCATACAGAGATGGCCTTCTGATGATAGACAGCTGATAGGATAAAGAGCAACTTCAAACAAAGCAGGCAATTGTGGTGTCCCAGAGCAGTTCACGTATAAATCCATCTCTTACCATCACACAGGGAATGTCAAGGCCAAATTCTGGCAATACCAGGCTGGTTTGGCCTCACCCATCTCCAAATACCAAAACTACTCAAGCTCAGGTAATCACAGACTTTACACAGATTCTTCTCTATTCAGCGAGGGCCGTGCCTGACTCGATGTGCCATTCCCACCTCAGATAGAAGGATGAACAGCTGATGCCTACGGATCACCACTGAGGGCAGCTCTGGCAGCCCCCGAGGGGCAGGCTGGAAGACAGCAGCTCTGACCCTACTGATGGCTCTTCACTCCGATGTGCATCCCAGAATAAGAAATACTGCTCAGTTCATTGTGGGCACAGCCTCGGGTGGTTTCTCTCGGTTTCAGTCATTGTCTCACATTACACCTTCCAATAACGTTCAGCATGATGCAGAATCTCAGCTGGTTTATTAAAATATTTTTCCTCCTCCTCCCCCTGGGCAGCTTTAGTGAAGGACATCCATTGATCAAGAATGGCCCTGAGATGCTCTTAGACACACAGGAATTGCAGGAATTTATCAGAGCAAGAAGGTTACTAGCCCAGCCCTTTGAGAGCAGCCAGTAGAAGATATTTTAGAACAACAATACAATGCTAAGCCAAAAAACCAAGTAAATTCCCCTATTCAGTGCATGTGGGGAATGCATAATCGAGGAAATGCTCCGCTGACCACATCAGAAGCGGGTGAACTCTGCTTGTTTGCATTCAGCCTCAGAAATACCATTGCTTCTGAAGAAGGTATGAAACCCACAATATTACAGAAGGTTTTGTTAAGGCTGCAGCTTCCTTTTTCAAAGAATTATGCAGAAGGATTTTTCTCCCTTATGCATTTCTACCCAACACAATTAACTGTCACACTAGTAATTATCTACCCTGAACTCTACCCATTTCCTTCTAGCAAGGAGCTGCATGGGTGGATTTTGCATTACATACAATTTACTTCCTTTTATCCATTTTTAATTAAATGACCCATCCTACCTAGGGTAAACAAAAGACTGAATTTTGCAGTCCTAGCCCTTATTTCCTAAAGACAGCATTGCCAAAAAAAAAAAATCAACCATAATCAGAGGAGAAGTGTGACTCAGACTCCTTAAGGTCGATAAGGCCTTTCACTGGTGATAAACTGATAATCCAACGCTTTAGTTTAAATATTTGAGACTTCTGTTTATTTCATAGGTGGGGATTATTTGCAGATCTTGCAGGATGTAGTTCATTGTAATTCTGCAGACTGCCAGAACACAAATAAACAAGCACAACCACCTGGGACACTGAGAGATCCTCTAATATCCCATTGAACAAGGATGGCCATATCCCAGCTGCAGGAGAGGACATCCCAGCATTTCTGAGACCCGGCTACATCTGTCACCCAGCAAGACCCACTCTGCCTCCCTCCAGCCCCAGCATAGGCAGGAGGCTTGGTGGAGGGAAGCACTGAAAGCACTTGGCTTTGGGGAGGGCAGCAGAGGCTTGCGCTGAGGCTTGTGCTAAATCTGCACTTACATCCTCAAGAAAACGGAGTTTTAAAAGAATTTGCAAGCCTTCATCCCCATGGCTTAGCTGTAGAGCTCCTCATGCTGTGTTTCTGCTGCACTGTTTCCATCAGAGAAATATCCTGATGTCCAGGCTTCCCTCTCAGCCAAAGGAGAAGTCACTTTATATCAACTTTAAAGAACACAGCTGTCCCGATAGCAGTGGGTTTTAGATGCCATGTGGTATGAAGGTTACTTCTAAAAGCATCTTCTCAGCTATTAGACTTGAAAAGGCAACAACAAATAAATATACGGTAGTTACAAGTGAGAAATTACCAGCTTAAAGCTAGACCCCTGCAGGTGAAGGTTCTGTATTTAGACTAATCATCTCCCTGTCCCCATCTGTCACTGACTCCTCCCTCAGAACCTGGATATTTTCAATATGAAAAAGGGCGATGGCAGGTAAGTTTTGTCTGAGTTCAAACAAAGAAACTGCAGGACTGTAAGATGAAGAAAAAAAGCAACCACCCATGAGAAGTTCTGGCTTTTATTTTTGACCCTGAAAAATATTTGCTGACCTCAACTTTGCTTCCTTCCAAATGTAATTTCTCCATGTGGTGACATGATATAAATTGCTTTCCTGACCCTGCTTGTTATGCCCCAGCAATACTGAGCTTGCAACGCCTGCCCAGTCGTCTGGAGCTGGTTAGGGGCCTGCAGAATCAGAAGCCATTGTGCTGAAAAAAGCCAAACAACCTCTGGTTTTATAACTCGGTAACAGAAGTCAAAAATACGTAGGGCCCAATTCCTTAATACACCTTTGCCTGCTCAGCTCGATGGCATGAGGCAGAGCCCAGTGCTAACTGAGGCCTGCACTGGTCTGTGCTGGGACTGGTTCAAGTACAGAAATGCACCCCGCTACAATTTTAAATAAAGCTGTTTTACTTTGTCACCCTGAGATACAAAGTGAACTCCAGGGAGAGTAATAAGAGTAATCCCATTACTGACCCTGCAACTTCATCTTCCATCACAAATCTTGTTCCACGAGAAAACAAATTCATACATAGAAATATTTTTTAATAAACTGACCGCTTTTCTTCCAGGAAGAATACCCCAAATCTAAATGAAGATACCTGATCCAACTGAATATGTCCCTGCTTATTGCAGGGCGTTGGACTAGGTGACCTTTAAACGTCCCTCCCAACCCAATTCTATGATTCTATGAATAATGCAACTTTCCAATGCAAACACAAACTCAGTCATGAATTCACCTATTGGAGCCATGTATGTGCTCTAGGAGCTGGATGACTTGAGAAGGACAGGGGGTATCTCCAGCAGCACTTGGTATCTACAATAAGAGAAAAAAAACCACCCGCTTCCACTCTCTGTCCCCTGCAGTGCTCAGAGTCAGGTGAAAGATCTTCTGTTTAAGTCTTCCCAGTGAAGGGTGATGTACAACACCCACAGACATGAGGAGGTTAATACTACCAGAGGTAGGCAGTCTGAATCCACAAGGAAATGGATTACTTACTTAAATATATCGGATGCAACACTAATTTCATCCAAAAGCACAGTTCTCATATTAGCTTTTCTCCATAGAAGAAAGTTACAGTAGGTTAATGAACTACAGGCATGGCTATAAACAGATGTGCTTAAACTAGCACAAATCTGCATGTGGACATGGACCATTTTTTAGTTTAGCTCAAGATAAAGTTTAAGTAAACTCAAGTGAGAAATCCAAATACAGATTGCACCAATTAAATCACTAAAAATAAAATCAGTTTCAGATGATCATCTGGTACCATCTTGCACAGACGAGGTGTTTCTTCCATCTGTGCAGCTCCATGAATACTTATCGAATCTTGCGGGGAAGTGGGAAGACAGACTCTTTGGATAAGAATAACAAGATCACCTGTACTGTTGAACACTATAGTTTTATTTTTAGGTGCTCAAGCTGAATAAGATTTGGAGCTTTTATATGAGCAGTGACAACCATCATTCTGCCCAGGCATAACTGTATGATGATACTGTCATGTAAAGTGCATGTTATACTGCAGAGCGTAGGACTTCAGCCCACTGACACTCCGCTCTACCAACTGCTCCACTTCCCAGTGCTACGTTCAGCCCAGCGAGCTGCCTGTCTGCGAGCAGGCAACAGCCTGGCCTGAACCCTCTGGAGCAGGGCAAGCTCCTTCCATTGCACACCCAGAGCAGCTGCCGGCCGCATACAGCATCCTCCGTGGGCGAGCTTCGCTGAACCGCTGTCCTGATCCTGCCTGTCTTCTGCCCTCCGAGACAAACTGTACCATTAGGTTTAGCTTAAAAACCAGTAACTTGATTTTGATTCAAGAGTCACCAATAGGCACTTAATTCTTACTGCAGCTTTGCTGTCTGGTGACACCCCAGGACACTCCATGTACTCCTTTCAACTTTGTTGCAAATATTTATTATTGTTCTTTCTACCCCCCTACATCTCTGAAGTGTAGATAACAATATTGATTTAAATGCAATCAAAGCAAGCCTGCCGTACAATGAACACTTTGTCCACATTGTGCCATACTGTGGCAAGGGCTGCCCCCTTCCCAGTGATGGAGGCCCATTAAAGGGACATGATTTATGAGTTCATGAAGAAGAAAAACAAGTTCACGCTTCAGTTACAGAATTGGGCGGGAAAGCAGAAACTTGGGTCACCACATGGAGCTTCTCAGATCTTCTGCCAAAGGTGGAACAGAGAGGGAGAGAGAGGAGGGAAGGGGAAAGGAGATGGGTTCAGCCCTCTTAACCAACCATTCCTGGCCTGCCGACACGCTCACCGAAGTTTCACTGTGGTAGGACAGTAGATGTCCACCATCCTGCCCTGGGGGCAGAAACGCAGGGGGCACAGGATGGTCTGTAAGGTTGCTGGGGAGGATAAGCTCCATTGTGTACTATTTCATCTAAAAAAACATTCACTGACAAAGAAATCCAAGAAAGACAAAATAAACCAAATAGCAACAGCCACAGGTTACCATAGCTTATACCACAGCCACGATCGCACCAGAGAGCAGGGAGCAGAAATGAGTAAATGCTGCTCTTGTTGTCATGCCAACTATTTACAGCAACGCAGGATGTGGAGGGGGGTAAATAAGACCAGGCTGGGGCGGGGGCTCGGGCAATACAGCCAGAAGAGCAGGAGAAGCCGCGGGGAGGTGACACTTTGCCTTCCCGGCTCTCACAAGTAACTTCACACGAGGG
>VXBO01006039.1:0-43340 GCA_013400135.1 Rhinoptilus africanus | reverse complement strand
TTAAGCTCTGTGTTAGGACTTGAAGGTACATTCCCAGCAATTCCAGTTTATTGGGATTCCTACATCCCTGTTCTTTACCTCTTCAGTGTATTCTAGACCCATGACGCTGCTCTCCATTCCACTCGGTGCCCCACCGGTCTCTGTCCCCTCACATCAAGGCAAAGTCACCAAGCAGAGAGACACAAGCGACAGTAACAGGCAGGGAGGAGAAACCAAGAGGCTCCAGGAGACCTAGGGAATGCCCCTGTCTTGCTAATTTGGGCTATGGTAGTCTACAACATGCCAGTACCAAGTTAAAAAAAAAACAAACCAGTGCAGCCTGAAAGGATGTAGCAGCCAGGCAAGGAAAGGGCAGGGAGAGCAACACGCAGCAATCCGCAGTGTGTGCTGTCCCACCAGCTGCAGAGACCACAACTCCCGTGGTTTTCACCCTCTAACACAGATAAGGCTGAAGATAGGATCAGTCACACAAGCACTCAGTTTCTGCTGAGTGTGTGCCTGCTACATGCAAGCTCTTTTACACGCCTGTCCCTATATTACAGACGGAGACATGAAGGACACAAAGTGAAGCACCTTGCCCCAAAGTCCAGTTTGTCCCCAACAGCACCACTAATGCGTTCACGAGTTCCAGTCCTGAGACAAAACCCGTTGGTCTGCCCAAAGACATGCTGCTCCTGGGCGATCCTCAAGTGCCTCTGCAGCCCTGAGCCTCTATACAATAGGATTAAAGTATTTTTTTATAAAAAGAGGGACATTAAGAGTTCAGAACATAGGAATATTTGCATTGGAGTATCTGCTTTCCCACTGTAAATGCTCATTTCCAGCTGCAGTAAAACAGAATCACTCTAAAGATCTCAATTAGCTGAGATAAGTTCAGTGTATTTCCTCCAGCTGGGGTAAACTGAGACCTGAGGATGCAGAGACAGCCCTGCGACAGCCTTCAGCTCCGTGGCTTACTCTTTTCAATGGTGCCTTTAGGCTATAAAATGGAGCACTGGCTTTGAAGGCAAATAGCCAGAGTCTTACTCCTGACCCTACTATTAACTTCATGTAGTGCCACAGAAATTACTTAACTGTTCTATATCTCAGCTCCAGTCAATGGCAATAACACTAAAGCCCGCTGAGATCAGTAAGAGCACTGTGTTATTACTGTAACTTGGCTCAGATGCTCAGAATCCATTTTAGGGTTTCAGCATCAAATTAATCAGTGCAAACTGGATTCTGCAGCTGCAGGAAGAATTTTGATATGAGGATTCAATAGGTGCAATATTGCTTGGATTTACAGCCCATGCTTTCACATTTTTATCCAGGCACCTTAAACACAGACCATTACAGCCTATGCCTGATAATGGGTGTAAAATAACAACCCTACAGCATGCAGTGAACTTCTGAAGTGACAGACACACAAAGTGTCCGAACATCACTATGAGTTTGAATTTCTGGGTGCTGGAGAGTCACTGCCTCAAGCGGAGTTGACTTGAGTCAGCCTCTGCCTCAAGTGGAGGAAGGAACAGCAGCTTAGTAAAGGCTTTATTTCTGGCCAGTTCTGTTCAGTGATAGAGAACAACGTGACTTGGAAGTGAGTAAATGCAGTCACACGGGGACAACTTTACAACAGCCTGTAAAATCCATGAAGAAATGCATTTTATTATCGGAGGCAGCTACTCAGCTTCCAGTCCTTTAACATCTTCTTGAGAACTGGCAGAAGCCATGTAAAACACTAAAATAGTAGGCAGAGGTGGGAAAAAATGGATTTACTTGCTGATCTCTATTTAAGCTTTTATGGTCTGTATCCTAAAACAAACTGCTGATTCAAATCTAAAGTTTGGCCTATTAAGCTGAAAATACCGGGAGGTGTTCTGAGGCTGGGAGACGCCGATTGCTGCCTGCCCTTACAAGTCACTGAGCATCCCTTGCGATCGCTTTGCTTAGGGCGGGTGTGCAGCCCTGATGATGTGCGTTAAGGGTGATACCACCCAAGTGCAGCACCCTCCATGCCTGGGAAAGGAGACTGGACACCCTTGAGCTGGACCAGTGTCTTTGGCTCTGTGGGTCTGGTCAAGGACTCCCCGCTGCCCTGGAGCACCCAGCCCGGACAGGAAAGCAGTGAGAAGAGGGGAGCTGGGGCTATTTAAGTCCTCAGTAGGTTTCAAAACAGCCTAGGGCTTGCCCCAGGACACCAGTGCTTCTGCAATAACCCTTAGTCCTTACTGCTCTGCCAGGGATCTCTCTCTGGAGGCGCTTCCTCCCCTTGTACCATGGTTCAAGTGACAAAGGTTTGTCCATTCGCATTCCAGTAAGGGAGAAAAGTCCCTCAAAACCACAACCACTTTTCAGAGTACAATGGATGGCTCCTCTTTAGATCAGGAGCACCTTTAACTCAGATGAACAGTCCTTTTTTTATCTTGCCTATGTTGAGACCTCAGTAAGTACAGCCATAACACAGCTCGTTGCTCTCAGCCTTTTTCTTTCTATGCTATCTTTTTTGCTATCTTTTTTCTTAACTCAAATCTCACTAAGCCTAGAGTGTTTTCAGTATTTTTAGCTGTGACTTTCAAAAGGCTGCCAAAAGATAGCTGAAAAGTATATAGCAGTGTGATTAATGCTCTCGGCATTTCTTCATTTCTCAGCTCAGTGTTAGAGGAACCTAAATGTGGAAGCATGAAAAAATCACCAGCAACGATTTCCTTGGGGGTTTTCATTCAAATTTTTGCTACCCCAATGGGTCTCTGTAACTTTCCTCCCCAGCTACATAATTGCAGTGCTAAAATTACTGGGAGCACCAAGGGAAGAACATGATGCTTGTAGATGCCATTTACTTCCCACTGTCCTGTCACAAAAATATTATACTGAGAACAAACTGCCTCTCTGCTTTGTTTACTGGGTATTAAAGTTTTACTTTGCAGCATGCCAGAATAAAGAAACAGATAAAAATCCCCTGTCCGTTAGTGCAAATGCTCCACCAGCAAGCCATAAACATAAACACAGACTCCAAAGGAGAAAAAAACCCATAAATCTGTGTATGACCAGGATCCTACTCGCATCTGCAGGAGCTGTGAAACTGGGGCTGAAGAGGTGCAGAATAGCACCGTGTCTCTTCAGACACATCCCGCACAAGCCTGCTCTGTGGCTTACTTGGTTAGAGAAGAAAAGTCAGGTAGCAGCCAAAATCCATCAAGTAAAATTCAGTGCAGGTCAACTGAAGCTCCATGGAGCCCATCCAGTTTAAACCAGCTAAGAACCTGGCCTTATTTTATTTGGCACTGTGGACCTCAGTTTTTACTGATTAAAAGCTAAGCTGTTTTAATCGAAAACTGAGGCTCTGTGTCCTTTCCACTGTGAGGTATAAACCTGTATTGGTTGGCAGTGAGAACTATGAAAGATTTTTGATGCTATCTTGCTCAGCACTGCTAGCATTGTACAATTATTTTTTTATTTAATAACAGTTTTAAAAGAGAAATTGGCTCATGTTTCAGAGAACTTTCTGAGAGGCTTACAAATCATGTGAAAGATGTTACTAATTGCTTACAGCAAAGCCAGCAGTTTTCATAGGGCCACGTTCATCCCAGCCACCAGTGACAGAGCGGGATGGCAAAGTGCAGGCAGCCACCACGGCTCGAGTGACAGGAGGGGCTTGAGTCTGCACCACGTTCCTGGGGCAAGATCCACGCTCATACCTGCAGTGAGAAGAGCCGGGTACTAGAGGTGAGGTTTCCCTGTGGACATGGTGGAACACAGGCACCTGTAGAGATGAATCACCCCATCCTACAACAGGTGAGGAAGAGTGCGGACCTTCTCCCTGAGGTGCCTCACCTCTTTAACCGGCTGTGTAGGGAACTGAGACAACATGGCCAGTGAGTCCTGCTTCTAGATGAGGCAAGTGGAGTCTGAATCCAAACCAAACTCCTTTGAGACAAACAGCGG
Source organism: Rhinoptilus africanus (assembly GCA_013400135.1). Classification (NCBI taxonomy): domain Eukaryota; kingdom Metazoa; phylum Chordata; class Aves; order Charadriiformes; family Glareolidae; genus Rhinoptilus; species Rhinoptilus africanus. Next base: position 39,416 of record VXBO01006039.1, on the reverse strand, counting down.
GTTTTAAGGCTTTTTTTCATTCCAGTGGCCAGAAATTAACCATGCAAAACCTGGGAGGCACAAGGAAAATCCTTCTGGAAAACAGACCTACAAACCCAACCATGTGTCAAGACTGGTATTGATCAGTGTTAGTAGAGGAAACAGGTCAGAGTTTACAGGTGCATGAGATACAACAGCATTGATTGTACAGCGACACATACTGCTTTGGTTGCAATACCTGTATTTGTGGCCGTATGCGTTTAGGTTAAAGGTGGTGCTACAACAGAGTGAAACCATCACAGAAAAGGAAACGTGACGCAGTGGCTCTTACCACCACTGTCACTCCAGGTTTGCTGTTCTGAACTGAGGATTTAGGCTTAGACATATGGTGCCTACAGCAAAAAGCAACCTGAGAAAACTGTTCTCTGGCTTCCAAGACCTGCAGTAACCCAGCATAGAGCAGATGACGACATGGAGCAGAAGGTGACTTCTCAAAGAGAGGTAATTAGCAAAAGTTTACCATTTTTAGACAGAAATGTGCTGTTGATGGTTAAATGGCACTGCTTGGCATCCCTTCCACACATCGTCCCATCCCTGCCCTCTGGATGCTCTGCGTGCTCCCTTCACATCACCAGGAAGCCATCAGAAATACATGTTTGCTGCTAACTGGTTTTAAAAATGTACTGTGTTGTAAGAGGAAATAATACAGTCTCTCCTGTTGGGAACACATCCTGGCATGCCTTTAAAAACAAACAAACAATAAATCTTCTTTCATACAGAGGTTCCTTTGAAATACTAGTGAGTTTGCTGCCCTCTTGCAGTCCAAATCACATTTTAAAACTGGATTTCTCTTTGGTTCTGACAGGGCGTCCTAAATAAAGGCTACACTGCAGCCTGGTACCACACAAGGAAAGATAACACAGAGGCAAAGCTGCAAGATACAAAGGAGGAGTAGATGTTTTTCCACTTAATGAGAATATCTGCAGTCACACTAGCCTGCAACAAACAAACTCCAGTGCATAGAAGCGCTGGGCAGCGTTACCCAGGGTGGCACAACCTTCCCCCGAGATGCTGCACGGCCTGTTGCATTTCTCTGTGGGAAAGCTGGGCCAGGGCAGGGTACCAGCATCCCAGAGAGCCGGGCCTTTTGTGACCCAGCCTCCTACCTGTGGGATAAGCAGGGGCTGGGTTTGTTCACGGATCTGTCATGTCAAATAGGAAATCTAAGCAGAAGCACTGCTTAGCAATGTGAAACTGTGCTCTGCTCCAGCACAAGTCTCGGCACACAAACATTTCAGGTCCACCAAAACTTGTCACAATCAGCACTGCACATGCTCAGCTTTGCAATTTCCTTTTTTGCTCCTTATAACTTGCATAACCTATTTCAGAATAAATATACTGCAGGCAAAGTTCAGAGTTTCATCTGTCTATGCTTCATCCCGAGAATGAACTCACACAACATCCTAAGGACTAACTTCCCCAGAAATGGGCACAGACTTTCCATGTTGTGAAAGCTGATACTTTCAGGATGGATTCTTCATCAGTATACGTGCTTTCATCCAGTTCCTCACTTAGGCCATTTTTATGGATTGTACTGGGCTTCGCAGCAGACCCTTAGTGACACGCTCATTTTGAACTAAAAGTCCACATTTTCCCAGCAGATTTTAAGTACTTTAAGTAAATGTCTGTCTTGAGAGAAGTCCCACTGAACTGCCAGACATCAGTGCGAGATCTCCTACTCAAAACAAATGGGTTTCAAAACTGCTTTTAAACTGAATTTTAAAGGACAAAATGCATCTTGTATTTAGTGCCTTGATATGCAGTCAGAGCAGAAAAGAGAGTTCTTAAGAATAATTCCTTAAGAAGGAAAAAGGAACATTAGTTTGAAGATGATTTCTCATTACAAAAAATCGGGAGAACTTTTTTTTCCTGTCCCCTTACAACAGACCAGGTATCCCTTCCTTTCCTCCACCAAACCAAGCAAGGCAGGAACGCTCACCTGCGCGTATTCCCATCTCAAAAGGGTACAATGAGGTTTTAAGCCACTAATGTACACAAAGCTTTTTTATTGCAAAAAAAAGTATCAAAACAGGCTGTTTACTTAACATGCATGGAATAAAACAGGAGTCTGCCAGAATTTTATATTATTAAAATATTAAAAATGCCTCAATGCATTATAGTGATATTTGCTTAGAGGAAGTATTGCTTTTGCTGTATTTGCCTTGAGGGACTTCTGTACAAAATGAGTTTGCTTACAGGAATGAGATCACAAAAATAGCATTTTCTAAGGAAACAGGAAAGATTTGCTGCATGCTCTTTGGCAGCACAAATTAAGCTGCTACAAAAAGGGATAACACATTTAAGGCATATAAAAAAGTCACGTGGATTTGTGCTCACTCACAATTAAAAAAGCCCTTTTTAATTGTCAAGATCCAACCCTTGTGATGAACTCCCACGCCATTTATGTTTATCCCTTTGTTCAGTGCGTGTTCTAAAAAAGGAAATATTTGCAAAAATTCAAGTAGCCTATGAATGGCATTTGAACTACAAGAGAGATTATGTTATTCAAATAAATTTCTTTCTAGAAGTTATCAACAAATTGTCAACTATATTACTGTCATTATTATTGTTGTTGTTAATACAATGTTGAAGTAGAAAAAATGGGAGAGGCATTGTCTTGTTGGCTTTAAAGCCCAAACTGCAAGAAGCTGCTAATAGTTTTTAATCCTTTCTGAAGCCATATGATGACATATTCATGGTAGCCATGTGCTTCAGGAGAGCCACTCCAAAGAGTCAAAAGCATGAATAGGGTCATAAAAATAATGCAAATATTTTTTAAAATACTTCTAAAGAAACAAAAATCATGTATATAATTGATTTGCTTTCTGATTTTTGCTCTTTTAGGGTATATTTGGAACTATTTTAAGATTTTTCCATGCAACCAAAAGGATAGAAACAGCCTTTCCTTAAAGAAAGAGCAAATATAAACTGACCTTTCATGTCATTATTCACCACCACACCCAGAGGTAGGGCTTTAGGGGAAACCGTTAATTATTGCATGGTTGATGATAAATTTTACAATCCTGGTGCACATTAGGTCAGTATCTCCCCCATGCCACATATTACCATGATGAAACACAGAGGCTAAATAGCAGCTTTCTACAGCTCGTGTGCTCGGTGGTGCCCTGCTCCCCCCAACCTCAACCCTGCTCCTACAGCTGCGTGCACATGGCTGACTTCAACGGCTTCACTGACGCCACGGCACCAAAATCATGGCTGCAAATGATTGTTTTGCAAGGTCAGGGTCTTGCTGTCCCAGGAAGGCACTTTAATTACATGTAATTACTGTTAGCAACATACAACCGCTCTAATCCATCTGCTACAGGTCAGTTGTCAACTGGGGTGTGACCTGACTCCCAAAATCACAGTGAGCTGAAAACAGCTTTTTCCAGAGATGCAAAGACAGTGACCATGATGGATGTTGAGTGCAGCAGTCCTGGCTGGATATATGACATTAACCTGCAGAACGAAAAGGGGCAGAACGAAAAGCTAATGCTAATTCAATACCAGTCACATCAGTGGTGCCAATAAATATGCCCCTGAGCCGGATTTTAAGCCGTTACTTCTTTCTCAGGGCTGTCTATTTATAGAATTGGAAGCTTTTCAGCATTTCATACAGACTCCAAGAACATATCACTTTACTTATTGAACATTATAGAAAAGGCCACCCAGTAGGAGTTTTACGTCATCTTTGGCACAACAGCAATATTCAGTGTTTGGGGAGGAAAAGAGCAAAAAGAACCCCACTGCACTTCTGATAATTTTACAAAGCACTGCGGTTCTTTGGGGACGCCTGTACAAGCCTGCGGCTTTTTGCTTTTTGCCTTGTGAGAGCCTGGGAATTTCAGGATAGTTTATAAATCAAGATTGCTGCACCAAGGCCAGCAGCGTGAAGCCGCACAGGCGAGGAGGGGCCCAGCCAGGCCAGCGGAGGTGCCTGCAGGAGCGGGGCTGGTGTGCCGCATCCCGGGGGCACGGGGCTCCTCAGCACCCACCAGCCTGGCCCAGGGGAAGCCGTGGAAGCCACAGGAGCAAGGACATGGCCACACACAGATGTGCAGGACACAGCCTGGCTGAAGGCAGCACGAACCAAGCACGCTCCTCACCCAGGGAGCTGGACTGCGGGGCAAGGGCTGGTGTGCAGCGTGCCACGGCTACCGGCCACAGATCAGTGGTTTCTCCACCAACAGGGCATGTTTGCACAGCTGCAAAACCCTGCTGCCGCGAGCACAGGCGTGACAGGGATGTAACCGTGCCAGGCCAGGCTGCCCCACTGCTTTTATTAGCTTATTTGAATCAAATTGCTGTGTACAACTGGATTAGACAGTTGTTCTTCAAAGGTTACACCCTACACACTATTAAGATTCATGTGTTTTTCAGATGAAGTCATCTGAGTGATTGCTTTCCCAGCTGCTCCCCTGATGTACGGGCTGCTGACAGTTTCATTTTCCAGCACTTCCCTCCAGTTTGCAAACTCACTGCCTACTTGATCACCGAAGGATAACAAGCGCTTCCAAAGAATTCCAGCTGCTAATGTGTGGCGCGTAACAAAGCTGCTGGGCTACAGGATCTGAGTCCTGATCAGTTGATGAATAACTTCGGCTGCCTGCCACAAGCAAACCGAAGGCATGACCACAAAAGTGCTTCAGTGTATCTCTGCAAGTCTTCTGCACCGTATTTTATTCAGGATAGCTGATCCTCTGCTCAACTACTTCATCACATCACACCACTGCATAGTCATACTCAGTGTAATTAAAATAATTAAGGCAACTCTAATGAGATTATTAACAAAGCAGGATAGGAAGCATCGTGTCATTCTTCCTGAGAATTAAAACCATCTAAACATCTAAACTTCTCACAGTATGAAGCTCCTGGGAATCAAAAGGAAAAGTCTTTTCAAAACCAGGCACTAAGAAAGCAGTTGCTCTCAGTTCACCTCACATTAGCTTGCTCACCTTAACGTACCACAGCATTTCCAAAGCACTGCCCAGCTTCGGGGAATCCGGAGTCTCCCAAGGAAAACACCCTGTCACATCCCACCTCAAGAAGCTGGTGCTGGAGCAGTGGTGGGAAGCCGGGCTCCAGCCACCACCGGGGACCCCACAGCACACATGCCTGGGGAAGGGCAGCTGAGGAAAAATGAGCTATACAGCCATTAATTAATAATTAATGGCATATACAAATTACTATTCCGCTCCCCCCAAGAAAAAGGCCACACAGTCTCACTGAATTTAGGCTCCTTCAGAGGGCAGCCCAGTTGCAGAGCCTGGAGAGGGAACAGCTTCTCCCAGAGACTTCAGTTCCCTCCAGGGCCAGTTATGTGAAGTAAAATGAAAAGGATTAGCACCCAGGTGAAACTCGGGCAGGCAAAGCAATGCTCAGGCACTCAGGCTGCTTTAGTCTCTTCCCTAAATTGGAGCACTGAAAGCAGAGAGATTTTAACAATTCCTCCCTCCTTGGGGGAGGGATGAGGGAGAAGATGAGGTCAACGCTAAGGTTCCTGTGTCCAAGCATTTTCTTGAAACAGTCAGAATTAAAAACTAGCTCTTTTTTAAAACAAAGAATGAGATTCCCTTATGTTAATTTGACAGCATGAATCGGTGTGTTTGAAAAAGCACCAAACACTAGCATTGATTTAACATCTTTCCACGCAAACCCTCCATTTCTGAGACAGCAGAAGCAGGTGAAAACCACAAAGTTCAGCACAACTGCATGAATTTTGTGCCAGGTTTTAATTTGGCACAGTAATCCCAAAATTACATTATCATACCTGTTAAGGCAAGCAGGCATCATATAAATTATACCCCTGCCACAAGTAAAAACTGTGTGCAATTACAGTGATGAAGGCAGACTTGGTTTTGGGGGGTGAGTGACATGAGTGGTGAGTGACATGAGGTCCTCTTCCTCTCCCATAAAGTCCTGCCTCCAGCCGACTTGCACAGCCCACAGCTTCTCTGAGGAGTGGGACAGAAGCCATGGGGTGGTGCTGGAAATGCTGGTGGGGGCAGTACTGCAACACGGAAACGGGAAGCACAAGGTTGTGGTGGGAAGGATGCAGAAGGGAGTCAGGGCACCTTCACATTACAGAGCAGTCTAGGGTCACGTCATACCCACCGACTGGGAGAGCAGTGCTGGTAAACCTGGGCTTACTAGTGCTCATGTATAAAATAAAGATTCATACTCCCCAGGCGTTACTCCTTAGCACCCTGGTGAGGATGCAGAGCGCAGCCAGCTTTGGGGTGATGCCTGTCTGCACCCAACAACACACCTGTCCCTGGCAGGCAGTGAAAAGTGCTTACATCCACCCAAAACTGCCAGGGGCACGGCAAGGACAGGCTGACACTCCCCAGCTAGGACAGGGCCAGAACACTGTATTCCACACTTACTCTGATAAAGGTGATGCTGGATGCTTGAATGGCTTTTTCTAAGCATTTCCACTGGATTTCAGTAAGTTTAAGGGAAAAACCGAAAACCTCAAGCACTGATGAACACACCTAGCTGCACCTTGGGCTACCAACTTCAGCACAGACACCTACTGAATTGCCAGCATGTGCCTTGGCTGATCACTTGTCAAAACAGAAGCTATTCCAATGAAGTGGAGCATGGGAGATCTACCTGGAACTCAGCATAATGCGATACACACCACTTACACTAAGTCAAAGTTTATGTCTGGGGATAAAGCTGCTAACTGGCAAGTGGATAGAAAGGGAGCATGCTTAGGGCTGCCAAAACCACTGAGGATACACCCACGACACTGACCCAACAGCTTTTATACCATCCTCAGGACACCGACCTGCGAAGGCAGGACAGCTAGATGTGACACATGAGTCCACACTGCTTTGCCATGCCCAGGAAACCCACTTGGAGACACTGGCTGGCAGAGAACCATATGGAGGCAGTCATAAAGCCCAGGTATGAGCCCACCAAACCTAGCCCAAAGTGCTGGTGCCTGGCTATGCAGCCCTCTCATCTCCTGGCAACCACTGATCGCCCTGTCTCATGTCAGTGCCTTTTTTTTCCCTCCATAAAGAGGAAAAAATATCTTGTTGGATAAAGAGTTTACTCTAAGGGAGCCTGTCTTTTGAATGGTTAAAAGGTAAAAGTACTTCTTTCTGGAGTGAGAAAAGGGACAATATAAAAAAAACCAGTCCAACACCTCTCAAAGGAAATGGTATTGTGCTTTTTGATAATAAGCTGTGCCTGTTTTGGGAAGTGGATACAGAGGATTACATATATTTCTGATGAAGTTGTTTTGAGGTGACAAGCCATGGTGCTCTCCTCAGAAGAGTTTATATTATTGGTACCTTTACAGACTTTCACTCTCCTTGAGCTTGAAAATAACAGTGAGTTCATGAATTAACTTTTAGGCAGCAAACACTCCAGCAAAACCTTATAAATATATTTTAGACAACAAATGAGACTGCGCAATAAGCATGCAAACTGTAAAGTGCATTTGAAAGTCAACCTAATGATTGATTTAGAGGCTTAAAGCAGCTCTTTTACTGTACTTGTTTGCATCTTTAATTACACTCTTCGTCCCCAGTAATCAGATGTGACACTGGACTAGAGAGCTTTGTAAATCACATTATGCTGGGTTTGGTGTCTTTGAACAACCACATGTTTAGCATATTTCAGGAAGACAAAGCGGTTAAAGTGCTGCTGAGCTTTGTCAAGTTAAACATGGAATTCTACAGGAAGTTTTTTAATTAGGTTTCATGCTGACAGAGGCAACTCTAAATATCAGGGTAGTGCTTGGCCAGGCGATGCTGCCTTGCTCTGGGTGTGCCTCTGGGCTTCGTTTTTTTAATGGCTGACACATCTATTTATAGAGTGAATACAAGGGAGTTGCTTGTAAGGGAACATTTCTGAATACATTTCAGTGTACACAGATTTGAGTCACAAAATTTGTTAACACACAGTTCCTGGTACTGGCCCCTTGCATTTACTCTCGAGATAAGAGTCTGCTCCACCCATGGCAGAGTGACTGCTGTCGCTGCTGCACTCCAGGCTGTTCTCCCCTCTTAGCCAAGGGCTGGCAGCATAAGCGAGAGCTTCTTCATTGTCCCACTGTAACTTAACCTTAACCATCATCAAACCAAACCAGATTTTGCTTTCTGTGTTCAGCTCTCTTCCTAAGGTGACACCTGAGCAGGCAGTGCTGCTCACCAGTAGCAATGAGCTAGAAGCAAACCCAGCAGCTGACAGGTACCATCGATTACCTTCACCGGGGAATAACCCTGGATGGCTTGGAAGATGAGCATTAGTGTACACGCTTCTAGTTTGAGGGTGTGAAATGAGCCCCAGGCTGGCAATAGTCAAAAGTAAATGTTACTGGCGTTCAGTATCCTCTGTAAAACAGGATTGATGGTTGTAATCATTCGCTGTGAGATACACCCGCTCCGTAATTGTTAATCTCAGCCCTGTGTCCCGAGCTTAAATGGGCGTATGTTAGTGCAAAAGTTGTGTTATTGGCTTCTGTTCTCTGGTCAAACTGAGCATTTCACCCTCCAGGCATGTAGTTCTGCCATCTTTCAGAGACTTAATTGACAAAAAGTGAATATAACAGGGAGAAAATATATATTAGATGAGGATGCCTTAAGTGTCAGAGAAAGGACTTCAGTGTTGATAAATGAGAGGGAATTAGAGGACACACTGATATTGCAGTAAAGACACCGGATCATGCAGGTGTGTGCTGACCTGCAGAGCGGGGTGGTTACGTTTTTTGCATCTTCTTGAAAATCACTGTCTTTTGCACATGGTCCATGCTCTGTGAGCTACTAGTCAGGCTCCTTCTGGGTGTTATGGAGCTGCCACAGGCGATCACTGAAATGGGTCTGTAGACTGTGCTCATCTTCAGATTGTTCGTGCTCATCCGTAGCTAAATGACTGGAAAGACTGAATTTAAATTTCAATCTTTCAAAGCACATATTCCTTTTTGGACTCTGGGTCCCATGCATCCTTGGATGAGACATTTAGTTGTTCCAAGTCTTGTCCCCCCATCACTAAAAGGCAGGCACTGCCCACCCTGTGGGAATGCTGTGTGAAGTGCTGACAGTGAGAACTAAGGAAAAGAAATCTTCAATAAAACTTTTTGGAGATGGCTCATATAAGAATATAATAAAACCCTGACATCTGCCCAGAGATTATTGAGGCATCTGCCATGCACAGAAATATCTGGCAGAATAAAATTTGCGTAAATCTATAAATCTGATCCCAATCTGACACAACCAGTAGCTCATCACTTCTGTGCTGAAGAATCTACCGCCACATCACAGCAGAGATGAGGGAGAGTGTGGGCATACCTCTCCAACCACACATGGCCAGATGCTGAGCCCTACCTGCTAAAAGGGCTTCCCCAGCTACAGCACGGCCCCTACCATGGAAACAGTGTCCGCCCTTGCCTGCCACTAGAAAGATGGGATCATCAGGCATGACCTAGACCCATGTATTCAAAAAGGATGGGAAAAAAAAAAGTCACTGACCATTTTAATGATCTTGGTCCTAGGTACAGGCGCACATCTAAAAGGCAATGCTGCCCTCTGTTACATCGTCAGCTACTCACTCACACACGGCTGTGTAGGCAGAACCAGCTACTCCCGTCGCAGCCTGGGGCTCTGAATTCGCCTCCATCAAATGACATGGAATAAAGAAAGCCAAGCTGGCTCCTGCAAGAAGCTGAGCACCTTCAGTTCCTTACAAGCTTCCAAGACTTAGAGAAGGTGTTTTGCATGCACTAAGAGAAGGTAATCTACTGTAAGTTATTGTAATTAGTTCTTCAAGTCCTAAACCTCATCCACGGCTTTTTCGCTATATAAATCAGGTATTAACATTTAAATAAAAATCAATATATTCACCTTGTCATTTTGTATTAGTAGCATCCAACTTCATGGATTAAAATTAGATGAAACAGATGTTATCAGTTTAGAAGATAACTTTTATTTTATCTTTATTTTGGTATCTTGGTATCTTTATTTTGGTATATTGATGAGTTCAATATGGAAATTTCAAGGTAATTATGAGACCAATGTAATCATTACGTATAAAACTGTATGAGAAATATGTTTTAAAATTAAAGTGTACTAGCATATTATCTCTACATGTCCATTTAAAAAAAGAAATTACAGAATTAACAGGAAATAAAGATTATTCCTCATTCATATTAGGCCTGACTCCAACACTGGCAATCAGATTGACTGTTAAATAGCTCCACAAATACTTTTCTTGTACTCAGTGGAAGTACTTATGTTGGCAAATACTGCTGGGCCCTGGTAAAAGTGGGAGAATCTGGGCTTCTCTGATTCAAAGGTTTATTATTAACAAAATCCTCAGTTACTCAAACCCCAGAAAGTGGTTTCAACTGAACAGTCACACCACTAGTCGGAGAAAGGCACACATGTGATAAAGAGGGAGAATGAAAAAGCGTATTGACGTGTTGATACACAGCTGATAAGGAAAACAAAAACCCACTTAAAAAAACAAAAGCAGTTGAGTTTTAGTTGAAGTCAGAAGCAGCACCTGGTCTCTCTTCTCTCCCAGCATCAAGATGTTTGCCACCATGCTGAAGATATTTCCAGTCCTAGCCATCCTTACAGGTAAGAATAAGAAATTGATCAAAATAGCACTGGAATAAAGGAACTTGTTGAAATAAGGGAGCGGGTGAACCTGACTGGCAAACTCGGGGACCATTCAGGATTTATTTCAGGATGGGATGAAAAGCATGGCGATACTGCTATGCCATTTTTGTGGAAATCAGCAAGCTGACCACTGACTGGTAAGAGTTTTTTGCTCAAGAACAGAATTTTAGCTTTGGTAAATTAATGCTTTGCTCTAAAGCCAGGAAGAGGCAAAGAGTTCTCACATACAGCATTAGGGTCTTTCAAGCGCTTCAAGATTAGGTTTTCTCACATTCAGCTTTTGTCTCCCCTTGATAATAGCCCTGGGAAATGCTGCCTCGGTCCCATCCCACCAAAAAATTTTCGGGGATGCTTAACTTTAAGTATGCAAATAATCCTTCAGATTTCCCTGAAGTTAAGTGAGGATGTAATACTTGGTGAAATCCAGGAATTACATGGTATATTATATATTATTCATGTTTCAAGGACATTTCATTGTGCTAAGCTTTATTTTTAATATATATAGAAGCAGACATTTTTAGTTTAATGCTCCACAGAGATGAACAGCCTCTGTATCTACTAAGGAAAATGGAAGATAGTTTCCATATATTCTTTTCAAGATGGAATTATCTGGTTTGGACACCAGAGAAATATTTTTAATAGTTGCTTCTGGTGCTTCAGTATTATCTCTCTCTCACACACATAAACCCCACAGATTTTTGCCATAGAAATGAGAAATAATTCAGTGTTAGTACCAATGCTTTTCAAAGCAACGTCCTCTAATTTTAAAGTTTGGGATTTAAGACTAGCAGAGTGTCCACACTGATGGGTGCCACTGACTGGGGGGTTCTGTGGTGGCTAACTACATTGGCTTTTAGCAACCTTGGATTTACTTCGTGAGCATTAAAAATTGCATGGGACTTCAGTGAGAGATTCCCAATTAACTGCAATGACTTTCTCTGTAGCTTGGAAGCAGTCTTACTGTGATATTGATGAGGAAAAGACATGGATCATCTATTTTTAACAAGATATGGTCTTGTTCACACTAGCTTTTTTTCACTGAGTTACTTCTTACTCATGCACTTTTTTCATTGAAACCAAAAGGCCTGTATGTTTGAAATGGGATTATGAGTTTGAAACCGTAAACAGGGAACTAACTGCAAAGCAAAACTCCCATTAACTTCCGTGATGAGGGAACAGGCTCTACGGGTCCAGTGCACTCCATTTTCTGTCAAAAGCTCCATCTTACAATTAGTGATGGCTTTAAACAGCCTCGCAGCACAATAGAAGTTTGGTAGGTTTTGGCTTTGTATTTTTACAAGAGCGAAGCCTATTTCAACTAAATGTATTTCTTCAAAATATACAGCTTCATGGAAACCAGAATGCTTTGTGGAATCGTTTCAGCTAAAATTAATTTCTTCTGGAAAAGCTTGTAACAGCCAGGCTCTGTGGCACTCCTGACTCTAAAACCAGAGAATGATAAAAGAAATACGTGGAGCAGATGACTGGAAAATGGATGTTTTCAGTAGAATGGCATCGTGTTCAAAGACTGTAGCTTTAATTCAGCAAAGAGCAGAAAATAAATGCATGTAAACTTGGAAGTATTATTGTGGCAAGAAACTATCATCCTCTGACCGACTCTAATTCTTAAAGCTGAGAACAGTGAACTGAGATATCTAAAATAACATTACATGGCTTTTATATTGGATCTCAGTAAGGATTAAGCTACTGTGAACTCACAGGCAGGCAGGACTGGGATCCCCTTTTCCCCAAGGCAGGCCTGACACATTTAGGTCAGTCTCCAGGCATTCCTGCGAGGCTGTCTTCACGTATAATGTAAATCTTGCTGTAGTTTAAACCCGCTAGTTTTCATCCTAGCCACCACCAACATGGGAAGTAGATTATTCCCTTCTCCTTGCAGCAAGCTTTTACTATTGAAGCCATCAAACAAGGAAAGAAGAGTTCAGAGTCTGGCTTTAGATAGGTTTGCACAGTGTAGCAACTGATGAAATTGCAATATTTACTTGGTTAAAAATGTCAAAATAGATTATATTTCTTTTTTAAACAATGTTTTCAGCACCCAAGCATAAGATCCAGAGATATTTCATTGAGAAGAATATTTTTAATGTTTTGCCTCTATCATTCATACGTGCAATAAGCCCACATCAAAACTGTTATTATGACATGAAGTTCTCACCTTGCCTGTTTTGCATAGAAAGCTTCGAAAGACTTATGTTTTCTATCACATTCAAAAGAAATATATTCTCCTTCAGAATCTTTAGACAGTAGCTTTAAAACTGGACTCAGTAATCCAGCAAAACCCTGAAATTCAGGCTTATTTTTCTGCCAGCTCTAGCTTTGTTGCCTTATGTGACCATGGCTAGTAACTCATATGGAGGACAGAAACAGATAAATACTGTAAGATGCTGCTCGATGCCTTTTATTAATATGGCTGTGTAGCCAAACTGATCGGAATGTTATGGGAAAGGGCTCATAAGTTACATTTGCTCCCTTTCTGCTTTGAGTGCAACAGAAAGGGCTGATTAAGTTGTCACAGAATTTCTCACAACTCACATAATAAAAGCAGTTCCAAAAAAACTTAGTTTGGTGTTTCCAATGTAAAAGCATTGGAAAAGACAAGCTTTTGCATGTAAGCCCTAAGAAACCTAAACAAAAGCAAAGTAATTAGCAAAAGGAAAGCGGAGAAAGGCTGCTGGGCTCCAGCCTAGAGCATCTCAACATTGCCACCAAGTCCAAGGCAGAACTTAGGAATGTAAGAAGAGACAACACTGTAGGAGATGGTGATCCACATTAAAGAAAACCAGACATCTAAAGGAATAACTGGAAAAAAAAAGAGTGCAAGAAGGGTGTCAAAGAGGGCTAGAGACAGCTGCGAAGGAGAGTGCAAGGTGCGGGAGAGCACTGCGAGTGCAGAAGAAAGGTTCTGTTTAGCCACAGGCTCTTAGTGAGAAGACAAGTCTCTGCAGGTGAGAACAACTACGTTTTTAGGAACTCTGCTTTTTCAGAAGGTTATTTGTTTTAAGGGCGCAGGTGTTCTGGGGGGTTTATTTGCTTGTTAGCTTTTACCCACTCCCAGCTTGTTATCACTAAAATTTCCACACAAAGCCCAAGGGAAACTGTACTGAAAAGGAGAATGTCTAGACACGTCGTACGGGGTTCCTCGATAACATGGGGAGCAAGGTACTCCCACACAGCTCCCAGGGTCAGCTCCAGCTAATTTCTCCTCACCACACTTGCTGCCCACAGGCCACGTCAGCGGTGTTGTGGTGACCGTCCCTGAGAAGACAGTGAATGTCACTACAGGTGGAAACGCAACCCTCCTCTGTACATACACAGGTTCTGGACCGATGGGAAATTTCTTTATTCAGTGGAGCTTTTACAGTGCCAAAGAGAGCCAACTGCATATCGTAAGATACTTATTTATTATTAATATGAAGTTACATTTAAGATATCCTTAAGTCCCCAAAGAGTTTTGTTACATTTGATAGTGCTATCCTCACTACAGACCAGGGAGGCAGGTGATGTTGGTTGGTTGGACTGGGGAGCAATGAAATTTAGGGGCAGATGCACAAAGTTATCTAGGCTCCTAGTTCCTATTGGCATGCCTTAACTCCTTTAGAAACTTAGGAGAAGGTACAAAAGGGATTCAGATGCTCAAATGACTTGCTCCAAGTCCCATGGGAAGTGTGAAGCAGAGCAAATACCAGGTGTACAAAAATGACACAAGCGCCCCAGCCCCTGGACCACCTCCCTTTTCTCTTGTCTGGCAGATATTTCCTGCCATTGTGCAGCTGCTATCCTGGTGAGACACCCTTGCCTATGACAGACAATGTGTCCCGCATTTAGGGGTCAAACGAGAGCTCCTTGACTCATTAGGGGGTTCAGTAAGAGGAGCGGCGTGCAACGATAGGCTATCGGCGCAAAGTAAGCAGTTAGTATTTTGGCAGGACTCCGTAGAAATTTGTCATAGCAGGAAACCTGCTGCAGCAAACTTGCACTGATATTTTGTGGCATCCCACGGGTGCCTTTGTGGTAGCAGAACAATTACAGATCAAAGGCAAATGCTCCCTGCCCTTCCTGAGACCCTGAGAGGCAGCAGAGCCAAACAGTATCTCCCCCCGGGTGTGTAACCAGACGGCGTGGTAGGTTGGGATTAGCAGCACGGAGACAGCATCAGGACTGTGAAGGACACTGAGGACCAGCCAGCTACGTGCTGGAACCCCTGCCTGAGCCTCTCACGTGCCTGTAAAGACCCTGCAGAGCTCTGGTGTGCCTAGAAGGAGTCAGGGATGGGATGTGTCACTTCCCATACGTACTCACACGACTGCCCAGACTTCAAGAGCTATCCATTAACCTTATTTTTTGGTGGGAAAATGAATCCATGAATCTCACTCCCAGCATAACGTACAGGGTATGAGTTCCCATCAGCTCAGTCCCGACAGGTGCTCAACAATTAGCAACACCTTCCTTTAGAAGAAATGCTGATTAGAAGTATTACTGCATCCTTGAAGATGATTTTTTTTTCCCCCACGTCCTAGTGTCAGGCTTGTGCCTGTTAGCCAATCAGTCCCTTGTCTTTCCCATTCTTTTTATCCTGTTGCTAACATTTGGGGTTGGACTAGATGACCTTTAAAGGTCCCTTCCAACCCAACACATTTTATGATTCATTCTATGATTTTTTTCCTAAAAGTTCAAACCTCCTGCCTGGTGTTAAACCTGAGAGTCGATGTAAAGCAATTTGACTTAGAAGAGTGTTGCTGATGATATTCTTGTCATGTTCACCAATTTCCTAATAATACTACATTAGGATGTTTGCCATTGCTGATAGAGTTACATCTTCTATTTGGTTTATCAATTATAGCAGAATTAGACTGTCTAATTTGCAGAATGTACAGTATGTAACATATTTGGCATTGAATTTGGCCAGTAAGTAAGAAATAGCAACTGAACACGAGACAGAACTTCTCGCCCTCCTGCAGTAGCTCGGAGCCAGATAACAACTGTATCAGTGCTAAGTACAAATGCTGGGCCCATCCCAAATTCTGAGTCCAGCTGAATGCCAGACCAACACATGCACACCTTGCCTGACTCATTGCATGAATAGTTGTTACTCATCATTCGCTTTTTTCAAGTCAAAACTGTTTCATTAAATGTATAATTATTCATTAAAGGGTGGTAGCTGCCAGTTTCACAAGTAAATTGTAAATAGTACAATACATTATAATTTTGATCTAGTACGTCATATCAGAAATTTTCATCACTTGTTCAGGTGGGAAGTACACCACTGAGATAGGATCAAGTCCATCTTCTCCAGATTTGGTTAGAGCCTCTTTGTTTTACTTGCATCAAATTTTCCGTATTGCAAGACAATACATGCAATCCATTTTCTGGTCACAACCCAGAGAAATAAGCAGATTGTAATTGCAAGTATTTTAGAGGGAGAATCGGACAGTTGCAAGAGATCCAGGAGGGGAAAACCATTTGTAAACTGTGACCAACAATGAGAAAATATCTCCTGAGGATTATGACCCTAAGATACTGTAAGTGGTTCAGAAAGGCTCAACAAGAACTAACCGATGTGAGGGTCCCAAATGCCAGGGAAACCTCATGAATCAATCCCTTCAGCACTCACTCCTGGCTTCTGCAGCTCCCACTGCAGGCAATGGGAAAGCTGAGACTTCAGGCATAAGGACCATAAGAAACACTACTGGGAAAAATTGCATCTAGTTTTCTCCCTATCTGAAACTAATTTCATGGTAAATTCACTTTCACACCGCAACACGCCAGCATTTGTAATGGATGATTTGCATTTTCATTAAATAAAGTCAGTTCAATCTGGAAAGGCCACGGGTTAGTGACTAATCCCGCTCTCCTTGAACACCAAGGTAAAATTCCCTTTTGCTGCAGCACCAGTTCTTGGCTCGCAGGCTCGTCAAGGCTCGAGGATACCCTTGGCTCCTCTGAGCCTGCTGATGTGCCTGGAGAGGGCATCTGCATGAGGAGCTGCAGGACTGGGGCAATTCTCTTTTTAAAACACTTTTAGCAACCCACTCAGTCCTGTATTACTTGACCCTGTATCCTTTTGCTACAACATGTCAATTCCTTACCATTTTGAGCCTATTCACAATAAAATTAATCATCTTAATGCAAACACTGGGAAGAAAGGACTATGGCTGCTTGTGGAAAATACGTTTAAGAAAGTACGCAACACAGATAACATGAAATTGGATTTTCAACCTCCCTCAGAACTCACAGCAATACAACCCACAGTTCCTACTTCTGTTCCAGGCTGGTGACTTCTCTGAGTTTCAGAAAGGACAGAGAAAAGCATGCATGTTTTTCTCCTACAAGTTTAAACAGAAAAATAATCTCTCTTTCTACAAACCCGGCTTTGCCCTGGTTGCTTGGCACGTAGCTGAAGTTAAGTTTCACATTTCGTTCCAAGTAGGAAGTATATGCATGGCAATGGAGGAGATTGCCAGCTTCAGTTTTCATTCTTTAGATTAAAGAATAGTAAAATGTAAGTCAAAAATGCATTTAATATGCTGGTAAGATGACAAAACCAACTGAATTGAAAATACTGGCACCATACCTTAGTGAACACCAGAACAATAGCCTGCATTTTAAGTGGGATAAAATTATTTAATTTTATGAGATATTTAGATCTTCTCAAATGTCAGTAATAAACAAACAGTTCCTTATAAACAACATATTTTCCCTGAAAAAGTTCATTGAAAATTCTTTCTCCATTGAAAAATTGCCATTTTTTCAACAACTCAATGAAACTGTCTGTGTCTTTTGCTGTTTGTTCTGGTGTTTTCATATCCTGTTCCACATTGCCCACCTTACCCAATGCTGGTGCAGGTGCTCGACACTTAAAAGTCATGGCAGTTACACTGGAGAGGGTGAAACACCGCAAACAGGCTGTTCACAGACAGTGTGATGAAAAGGGAGGCAGCAAACAGTGGAATGGCAGGTGTTCACAGTGCTGTTTTGAAGACAGTGCAGCTATATATAGTGTGTGACTATAGATCTTTTTACTAATTGGAGCCTAACTCTGCTCTTTCCCTGAGAAGTTTCTCCAGTGGAAGTAATTCCCTTCATTTGAACTAGATAATGTAAACATCAGCTCATGGAAAATAGGATGCCAAATGTATTCTTAACTTTTTCTTCTTGCCATTTACCCCTTAGAAACAAGTCTTTTTAATGATAAATTTAATTTTTAAATAATAACTCCCAGCCAAGGATCTTGAGAAATTTCCAATACTGAACTATCTCTATTTTACATATAGACGAACTGAGGCAAACACTATTTATTCAGCTCACTCAGGGTAACAGAGCACATCACAGCCTGTCCTGGTTCAGAAGGTCAAGCCTCAGCTCCTGCTAAGATCTGCATCTGTGCTTCATTTCATGCTCTGAGTCACTCGGCTGGCCTCGGTGTAAAGCATCCAAGTATATGTTTGAAAGACTGAAGCCTCCTGTTGACTCTGCACAGGCGAGGCTACAGCCTTGCAAAGCTAAATACAACCCCCAAACCTAACCAGGGCCACACCTTGAGCATCCAGCCCAGGCCACCTGCAGCTAAAGTCAGTGGAATTATCAGAGACACTGCGTGGTTAACCTAAGATGTGCCCAGGGCAGGATCATTGATTGAAACGTTAAATTCACTAGATGAGTAAAGGTCATGAATGACTGTTACCTGTAAGGGAAACTGAATTCTTGATAGACTTCTCATGAAAATTTTCTCTAAAAAACCCCATGCTTGAAATATTTGCAACCAGTGACATTGACTCATCTTTGGTAAAACTACCGATGGGCAGTTGAGAGGGAAAGAATGTTAACCGCATGTAACAGCAAGAATGTCTTCCATTTATTTTATAGATTGGCTTTCACCCTGCCAGAGCCTTGTATTTTTCTCATAACTGTACTACCAAGAAAGTATCACTTAGTGGATAGGGGCAAGGAGGGTTCCACTTACTGTAAACCACACAGACGAAGAAGATGGCACTGCTGCCTTACGAGATGTCTAGACGCGTCCTTACACCCAGCCTTGCAGGCCTGACGAGCCACTTCGCAAAATCGTCACAGGAGTGAGCACACTCGTGTCACATTGTTCAGGGACAGGGGACAGGATGGCGGAGCCCACGGAAGGAAAGAGAGGCAAGAAGAGCAATCCGAGCACAACTGTGTCTGCTCCTTTCACCCTGAAACCCCACACTGAGATTACCAGCAGTGGCACTGCCAGCACAACTCTGCTGCCCAGCACAAAGCAAGGCACAGGCATGGGCACTGGGCTACCACGTGAGAGCCAGGGGCCAGACAGTGTGGGGTTCCCATAAAAACTACTGAAAGAATAAATTCCACTGTGTGTAGTTTGAGTACTTGCTGAGACCCCATCACACGCTTTCAGCCACAGACAGCCGAGATGATGTGCTGGAGGGGTTGTCAGTGCTGCAAGGGACACTGGCTCGGGTGCAGAGCAGTCCGTTCCAGCCTGCGAGAAAAGACAAGCCTGTGTAAAGCACCTCCTGAAGCAGTACAGGAAAATTTCCTGGTCGGGGCCTCTCTGATATATGAGCATTTCTTTTTGCCTCTAAGTGATTTTTTAAAATCAAGTCTCACATAGCACTTAGATGGCAGAGCAGGCACTTAAAAGGAATAGCTTCGTGGAAAGCAGAGGGAACACCTCCAATGCAGAGGAACAGAGACCCTGTTGTCATGTCACTGCAGTCAGAGTGACTCCCTGGATGTCACTGGGGTTACTGTGGGCTGCCTGTGGTTATCTCTGGCTCTGGGGTGACAGTCTGCAGAAAGAAGATGAAATAAACTGATACACTGAAGGAACTTCTTTACCTTAAGGGTGGCAGAGCCCTGGAACAGGCTGCCCAGGGAGGTGGTGGAGTCTCCGTCTCTGGAGACATTCAAAACCCACCTGGACGCGTTCCTGTGCCCCCTGCTCTGGGTGACCCTGCTTTGGCAGGGGGTTGGACTGGGTGATCTCCAGAGGTCCCTTCCAACCCTATGATTCTGTGAGTCTGTAATAGTGAGAATACACAGGAAAGTGAAGACCAGTTGAAAATGATCAGGTTGTAGCTGGTGTGTTTGGAGCAAACATTAGACTTCAGCCTCAGTTTGCCTAATTTTAGGTAAAACGTAGAAATAAGATTCTATTGCATCTCATAGTTGACAAGGGCTTGGGACATCTCCTGCAAAATCCACTAAACACGAGGCACCTTGTCCTTGTGAACAGCACTGATGGTATTGATGGGGACATGTGTAGAGAAGAGGCTCTTTGATTTTGGGGGAACATTTAAAGTCTCATTTAACTCTCAGATCAGCACATTTTTACTCAAATACAGCGTTCCCCATGTCACGGTATTCTGAGTATGGATGAAAAGTCAGTCAGTCATTGTCAAAAGATGGTGTATGTGACAGATGCACGGGGAAGATGTAGCTGGAGACACAAGGTAAGAAAAAAATCCCCACAATCTTAAGGGGGAATAAAGAACTAAATAGCTTCTACTACATTTATGCTACTGTGAGACCTGTAATCATATTCTGGGTTAAAATCTTAAAACCAGCACATGACTGAGATAAGCTGAAGCAGATGCATCATTCAGAATTTTTAACTCACCCAATTTTTTATTGCATTTTTCTGTATCAAAATTATTTTGGATGTAGCTGTTGTTTTTTCCCCACAGCTATTCTAGGTGGCTGAACTAGCACCTTTATGAATATTCTACCCAAAGGGTATTTGAAGGGCATGCCCACACACCAGGAGCCTCTGGGCTGGAAGTGAGCAAGTCTGGATAGCCCAAATTTGCGTTTATATATTTACGTTGTGAAGAAAAATTTTTAAAAAATCATCCTGGATCTCCTTCATAGAATATAACAACATTTTGAGATGAGATATAGAGGGACACTAAGCTGCCTGCTGAACTGACTTCCTCTCAGCTGTCAGCTCAGTGTCCCAGCTATAATCCATGCCAAACTCTCTGTGACTGCAGTGGGATTCCTGTCTCGCCACGAAGCACAGGGTACAACCCAATGGAAATTGAGGTCTAATAACCACTGAAGAGCAGTTGCACCAAATGCACTGAGAAAACACGTTTGTGCTTGATGCTCTGTAGAAATTATTCACTAACAGTTCAGCCACAAGAATGATACTGTGAGAACGTGAAAGAGCTGCTCCTCAAAAGTATTTTGCACTAGTTAAAAGCTGTTGAATGTTTAATCTTCTAAAGGCTTCTGACTCCATCGCTTTCTTTTTCTACCAATGCGCAATTGTGACAAGAGGCTTCTAGTCTTTATTAACATCCTCAATTACCCATGCAAAAATCCCAGTAATGCAGGACATAATATCCCTACTACAGTCTGGAAGATCAGAGTGTTGACAAAATGTGCGAAAAGAAGCTGTGGATGAAAAAAGGCATTTGGGGCCAGACACACATCAAAGAAACCAATGCACGTGTAGTGTAAGCATTTGCTTTCTTATCTAGCCGCGCTCAGAATCTGAGCCTTGAGCTTTAATTAACACTTTGAGTGTGCAGCATTTGTTCTCTAATTAGATGGTAAGGTGCTTAAGGGAGTGATGAACATTTTTCCCCCTTGTTACTTTATAAATTCCGTCTGTACTCAGAATTCAAAAAGAGATCATAATCTCAAATCAGTAAAGTTGTTAATATCCTCCTTTGCATTTATCAGTGAGAAAGAGACTTTAACAGTTCTTTTTCTAGCAGCTTGAGAAAATGTCAAACAGAAAATGATAAAACAACCCCACTGACAGGGGCCCTCTAAACGTCTGTGCGTTACAGCTCTCCAGGGAAAGACTGTGAATCAGATGCTGAATACATCGGCCTAGAGAAACGTCATCAAACAGGATGCTGTAGCTTTGCATCTGCTGGGGGGGAAGTGAGAAGGGGCTGAGGGAGGGAAGACAGGTACTGGAAAGGAAGTCATGTCCTGAAACTGCCCTTCAGCTGGGAAATTAAGACTACGGTAGAGATTAAGTGGGACATTTTGTAACACATCTTCAACTGCATCTCATCTTACAATTCTGATATCCAGATGTACTAGGCACGTCCTGCAATGTCATGCAATGACACAAGGAGATGGAGAGTGGGAGGAATATTGACCTGGAAATTATGAATGAGTCCATCCACAGACCTTTGAAAGACACACACTTATGCAAATTCTTGTATGTATTTGTCCTGCCCCAAGAGGAAAGGAAGCAGATGGAGGCATGTTTCTTCTAATTTACTGCCTGCTTTTTCACACATACCTTCCACCCCCTAAGGAAGAAAATCTTTCTATAGAAGTTCTATAAAGAGAACCTGTAGGTGGGTTCCTCACTCTCTGCCAAACATCTGGCAGCCTTTGAAAATCCTCAACTCAGCATCAGCTTTGCCAACTGCTTCCTCTGCAGGCTAGTACTTTTCTCACCATCACACTAGAAGAGAAGCAGCCTTCCCACAAGTCAGGCTACAGAAGAAAAGGATGTGTTATTTCATGTACCAGATCCTTCAGAATTGGGGGCACAAATTATCTTGTCCCCAGCATCTGGTGTGCACTGAGATTACCGAGATTTTCTTCCAAATGAGTATCATCATTCCCACTTTCCTGTTGTGTTTGGAAACCAGCTCCCCCCAACAGGTACATGAATAATTGACCCAACTGCCTTGGAAGTCTATGAGCCCAAATCTTTTTCTTGGTTGCAGCAGAAACAGTGACGGTGGCAATGCAGAGTACCTATACCACTGCCTCAGAAAGCCACGAAGGATGGCTGCTGACATTAGTGGCTCTAGGCACTGCCTGGCCCACAGGCTGAATAACCAACTAAACTGCAGTCCTTCCTGAGGTCAGGGAGAAGTTTTCTGGGCAACTTAGCTCTTCTACATAAACTGTTTTTTCAGATTGTGAGGTTATTAGGGACATTTTTAGGACTGATAATCTCCGCTCTCTTTTCCGTCAGTTGTTTGATTAGTCATCCCTGGCAGCTGCCCCCATGAAATGTGAAAAGGCATCATTATATAAAAACTTGCATGAGCAAGCTAGCTGGTAAGGAGAAGGAGTGGCCAATATTGCATCCTCAGTGTTGGTCTTATGCTGGTAAATCATCAACTTCACTAGAGCTGCTCATGATTTGCTTGAGGGCAGAAAATGCTTATATTTTGAAGTGAAACATGGTAGATGGTTTGTTTTTTTTTTTTTTTACATTCAAGATGTTGCATTTTAAATATATTTATCACATAAAATTTCAAAAGCTTCCAGGAAAAGTCTACCATTGACTAAATTTACAGTTTTCCCATACAGACATTTTAGAGACATTTTAGGTGAAATGGAAAGAAATGTCAATGAGATGTGTGTCTGTAGGAAAGAACATTAACTTGTCAGTTGCCCAAAAATAAAAAGTGTTCTATATCTTCAACAGAAAACAAGTTTTTAACTTTTGAAACTGAACAGGAAGATTTTTGCAAAGATTTTCATTTCAGCTTTTTGAAAGGCACAAACATGAGCTTTTCAAGCCCAGCACAAAAATACTACGAATGAGGGCTTAAAATACCCACTTTGAGTGTATTGTTTAAAATGGGCTATGAATTCACAGCCAATTAACTGAAACATGTTCCTCTTAAATGAAATTTCCTGTGTACACAATCCAATTATACCTCTGGGACAAGATATACTCTCAGTAATTAATCAGAACATTACTCAGCCTTTTTGGTGTTTACCACCTTCCTTCAGGCAATAAACTCCAGAGGCAGTGAGATAAGCATCATACAGGAGCAGGAGAACAGAGAATAGGCAGGAGCCTGCAGAGGAACCAAACACATCTCCATAAGATGTTCCACTGCCTTTATGTTCATAGTCGAAAAAAACAACCCAGAAAGATTCTGTTTAAATCCATGAAGAAAACAAATATTCTCTGCTGTGTTGACACCTGCCTCAGATTTCATGGTGTACACAACGTGTTTTCTCTGCATGCATTCAGACAGGAAGAGAGAACACAGGGGATTAATTTTTCAGTGTATTGTATGAGGGCCTAGGTACATAATTCACCCTGACTTTAGATACAATACACCGAGGAGCGCTTGCTCCTCTATAATGTTTACTGCCATGCCCTGGCTGCATTTAAGACTCGACGTCCCAGTCCAGTTTCCCAGGAACACGTGCTATAGCTAAGCTAGCACTCAGTGGGCAGCTTCTGCTAGCGTTTAGTCTCACATAAATCCCAGATCACTCTGAGGTAGACCAAGTAGAATTTAGACCCTTTTTTCAGTAATCAGGCCTTTTAGTAGGCTATAATGGGCCTGCCTCTCCTCTCATACTGCTGCAAGTCATGCATTACTTCACTCAAGTCATTGCACAACTTAATTTCACATTATCAGGAAGAGCCGATGGAAGCTCTTTCCCTACCCTGCTCAAACAGATGTAATTGATGGAGAGGAGATGCAAATCCAGCCCATCACTGCTGAGACCTATATAGGATTGTCAGCTTAAGGAGTCTGAAGTCAGAAGCCACAGTTTTTGTAACTTCTGGCTCTTGAAAGGAACAGCACATAACTCTGTTGTTGCTCTGTTAGATAAATGCAGAATGAGACAAGCGTGGCCAGTGTGTTTGTTTAATTACAGGTAGATCAGTTTTTTGATGAGAGATTTGCTTAATCCAAACTCCCTACTTTGAACACTCTCCTTCCTTGGGGAATATGAGGGTGCACATCCAGACTCTAGTTCTGCAATAGAGGTTCATCTCTACACATTTGGAAAGCATAAAATCAGTTTTAAAACTGATGGCATTGCATGACGACGACACTTGAGAGCCTAGCTGTTCAGCAGACTGTCTAACCTAGTCTGCTGCCATGCTTAACGCTGGACCTCACCTTCCTTGCTGCAACACTAGTTTCCCACAAGTAGGCAACGCAGTAGCGTGGGTTTGGTATTCGGAGCTCTGCATCAATTGTACCTGGTGTTTGTGATCCTGGGGTAGGGAAAGATAAAGCTTGGCTGGAAAGCAGGCAAAATTGCACTTGAGATGGGGCCAAGCTGCAGTACCGGAGCTGCTGGTGCTGTGCAGGTTGGGTTCTGACCTTCATTTCAAAGCCTTATCATTGCATAAACCAGCTGTGCTCTGGCAGTTTTGGGGTGTAGCTTGCCTTAAGCTAATAAAGGCTTTCAGATAACATTGCTTAAAGACTTCAGTCAACACCATATCAGGGTGGATAAACACAATTAAGAATAACTATTCTTAATTCAAAATGCAATCAGTTGATCTGCAAAGTAAAGCGAATCATACTTCTTGCCTGGGGAGCTACAGTGTCCCTAAAGGCAGGGAACTTTGACCAAAAGGAAATTTTGATACTAGGCAAGTGTAAATGGCATTTCACAGGAGCTGGCGGAGCTTTTTCCTACAAGTATTTTCCAGCTGTCCCCATTAAAAACCAAGCTGTCAGTCCAACTTCAACTAACACATTTACACTGCTGATTCTGGAATACCGAAAGCAGAAATGATGCTAGATCTATTTGGGATCCAACCTGTAATTCTGTATGGTACCTCTCACAAATTTAAAAAAATGACTGAATATGCTGGAACTGTTTGCTTTGCCTAGACAATGGAGTGTGTGCATGTAGACATTGGAGAACATAATGCCTATGCCAAATACTGTCACTTTTACACACCACTATCATTAGTATCTGAGAAAAATAATTAATGCTCTATAGTTCTTCACATTAGCTTTGTTCTTTCAGATGTTAGTTTCACAGCAGAGCTAGACTGGACAGAGAGTGTGTACTCTTTGAGAACTATTATATTTACCCCAGAGCAGATGAGATCCTGCAGTTCCTAAACAGACTCAAAGCCCAAGTCTCAGACTACGAACCAGTCTCCACAATGAACATAATTCTACCTCTTCTTTCAGTCAACAGACAACAGGTTTGGGTTTATAAGCTTATGAGGCCAATTCTACTCCCACAGTGCTGTTAAGTACAGTTGATGCTACTGAAGTCAGTGAAATCAGTCAATGTTAAGCAGCAAATTTTTATTTGGGAGGAAATGTTGCATTCCTTAGAGATAGTTATCCTTACTATGTCTTTAATTCTGCAAAACTTTTTTTACTGTTTAGTAAAAGGGAAACTTCTTGACCCCAAATAGGTGCCCCTCCAAGAACTGAGGCCAACAGGTATTCTTGACTTCCACCTATGGTATAAACTCAAAAAACCAAGATAGTCCATGACACCATCTCTGACCCTGATTACACAAACAAAGAGAACAGCATGGTTGCTCTAATTGCATGTGTGATGATTGTGCTTGTCTTCTCATACTGCATATTTATTGCTTTCGAATTTACTGCCAACAGATCAGGCGCTTGTCTGCTTAGACCTATGTCTCGTGGATTCATTTCAGTTCCCTGTTTGCTAACTGCTGTATTTGGAAAGCTCTGCAGCCACCCACTTTTTGCAATGGCAGGTCCATTCTTGTCACAATCTTCTACTGAGCTGCTTATTAGTAATATCACAAATGATCAGTGCTTCAATTAGTGCCACTATTAATTGTGCATGACAGCATTTTTTCACAGAATTGTCATATGATGGTCAATGATCTCACCTTTGTTTTTGCAAACGCATCAGTCTGTGACTGGAGTATCCACAAAGAACTAGCTACCATTCACTTACACAATTGAAAAATCTCATTTCTGAAAAGCTTGTCTTTTAAGAACTACTAGAAATATATATTAAAATGTACCATGTTTTTATCTCTGCATTCGGGGGGCGGTGGGGGTGGGCGATAAAGGGGGTGACATGGCTTGTCTTAATCAGAAATCAACTATATTACCATTATGAGTACCAAACAAAGTGGCAGTAAGATCTCTTGTTATTAAACTAACAATTGATTCTTTATCACAGATCTATTATTATTCAGGAGGCCAGTCTTACTCCTATGGCGAGTTTAAGAACAGGATAACAGCTGCAACAGCTCCAGGGAATGCATCAATAACAATCTCCAACATGCAGCCCTCAGACACCGGTGTCTACACCTGTGAAGTTTTCAGCCCACAGAGTGATGCTGGGCAGAGCCAAAAATCTGTGATTGTCAGTGTGCTGGGTAAGTGCCTTTCCTCTCTGTTCCCGGATTGTCGTTTCCTTCCCTTACCATGAAACACCGAATTCACGGCTCAAAACAAGCAGGGCCGGAGGGAATGAGAGAGCTGTGATAAACAAGGCCCATGAAGCAGAGAGAGGGCTCGCTGATGCGCTGACGCAGAGAATTTTTCCACGGGTTTTGGGGGGAGGCAGAGCCTGGGGTGCCCTCTAGCCGCCAGACAAGGCAGACCTGACACCACTCCCCCCCCTGCCCTTGCCTGACCTACAGGAAAACCTCATTCTCCCATAAGCGCCCTTCAGATTCACTCTGTGCTCTCAAAAAGCTGCCTAATGTAAGCAGGTAGGCGGGAAGCTGGAATTACCCAGCTTCACCAGTGATACTAACTTTGATGAAAATAAACAGACCTTTTAGCTGGGAGTGACAGCTTCTCTCTGAAGCCATGATGTCCAGGGTAATTCAGCCTCAGCAAAGACCAAAATTTTACTAATTTTACCTAATGTTGGTCTTAGTGACTTGCATAAATCTAGGGAGAGGCAGCTGTACAGCCCAAGGGTTCCAGCTCATCCCCATTCCTAGACCTCTAGAAACTTAGTATGTGTTGGATGGAAGTAGTACAAAGTCTGTTTTGGATGGAAGAAAGCAATAGTTCAACCATGAATAGGCAGGACAGAAAGGATGAAAAGCAGTGGAACAAGATATTTTACTTCCTAATGAGATAAAAGTTTGTACTAACCCCATCTAATCATCGCTTTTGTATTGACAATTCCTACCTGGTCAGAGTGACTGAAATCAAAGTCATACGAGAAAGTGATTCCAGCATCATTTGTCTATCTGTCAGGGATAAGAAAAAGACATATGTAAACTCAATCCATGAAAAATCAAAGTACTACTGTTAATCACCATTGAAAAGTCCCCAAATAAATAGTAAATCTTGGAGCAGTTGAGTAAGAGATTGTACTTTTCACATGAAAACCAAGAAAGGCTGTTCATTTATGCACACAAAATTGGTCTGTGCTCATTGCTGGTATAGTTCCACTGACAGCACTCTAAAGAAACACAGCACCATATCTGTAGGTGGGAAATGAAAAATATTAGGTTAAGGGAAGACAGAATCTTCTCCTGTGTGCGAAGTGAGGAAATGCTATCAAAACAGATACATTTTTTAACAGAACTGTAGTTAATTTATTTTCTCCACGACTGCAATACACTGAAGAATCAGGCCTTGACCCTCTCCCTTTATGTGGCAAAGTTCCTGCTGCGTCCCTAAAGAAAATGATGCTGCTATGTGCCACAATGGTGTATGGTGAATAGTGATTGGCCCATTATAACTAAAGTAATTGATAGTCTTCATCTCAATACCTCCATACTAATATTTAGTGTGCAAATGGAAGAAAAGATAATAAAAATGTATCTTAGGCCATGTACATATACTCCATATTACTCAAATCTTTACGGGAGAGCCTTTGGTCAGACCCATAAACAAGACTCTGCTCTCGGATGGAGCACAGGACCAGAAGGTGGGTGCTTGCAGCCCCAGGTATGCACTTACCATGTGTCTGTTCTCCTCATTGTTATTTTACAGTTAAACCGTCAAAGCCTTTCTGCAAAATAGAAGGAACGCCTGAAAAAGGCCATCTGATCTACCTCTTATGCAGATGTGAAGAAGGGTTGCCTCACCCTACCTACCACTGGTACAAAGTAGATGGGAACACCCTCAAGCCTGTGACCGAACAACTTAGTACGTAACTACAGAACTTCCAACCTGTGTTCAAGATCTGGAATTCCATAGTACCAGCCATTTCAAACACTGTGTAACACATAGGGCAGTTAAAACTTCTCCTCCTCTTCTGACAACCAATGTCACAAAATCGTATTTTTTACTTACTCGAATTGACTGATAGCTGTCACAAACACAGGATGTTTTTTCTATTTGTTTTAACAAAAATTGCGTGGCATGTTAAAGTCTTTTTTATGCCATTACTTTAAATTGTTAAAATGGGAGAAATGTTTATGCCTTTTCATCTCACTCCCCTCAGAATTTTGAGGGAACTTAGACTCAGAATAAGTTAAGTCAATTTGTCATCCAGGTGCTAAGACCTCCATCCCGAAAATCTTCAGTACCTTCAGTACCTGTTACATTTTCATTTGTGAGGTTACAGTGACAATAGTATCAGTGCAGGTAAAACATCAGGCAGACTGATTTGCAGAGTAGGGGCCTACTTCTCATGTCCTAATACACTCCTGCAGAATCCACGGCAGTAATTTTCAAGGAAGGTGATTGTTTTTTATTTAAAGAATATAAAAAACCCCAAAATGAATGAATAATTGCAGAATCCAGATTCTAATCTCTTAGTAGCTCTCTGTATTGCCAACTAAAGAAAACCATTTACCTCTACAGCATACAAACAGTAATCTGTACCTGCTCTCTGATTGTCACAGATCCAGACACTGGCATTCTTTACATCGGCAATCTCACCACCTTTGAAACTGGGTATTACCGGTGCATAGCCAGCAACGTCCTGGGGAACAGTACCTGTGAGCTTGACCTGACTGCAGACCGTAAGTTTAACACATGAAAGTAATCACATATTTGATGTGATTACGACATGCACCATTTGCATGAAAATGCTGTACCAACTTTAAAGCATAGCTTTTTTTCAAGTAAGAACAGAACGAGCTTTGGAGAGCATCCAGGCATGCCCAGAATTTACACCGACCTAGACAACTGGTTTAACATCTTCAACTTCATTTCCTACTGGGAGCAGGAGCTGAACCTGGCTCTGACTGCAGAGCCTTTACTGAGAACCGACAAACATGTTTAGAGCAATTTCTTCCAGCCAGCAGTCCCACTGAGGTCTCCACACCCCAGAATTTACATCCATCACTGAAATGTGGTAGTACAAGGACTGGGGCACTGTAGATGTGACCACTATCTAAAAATACTGCAGTCATGGAAAATACCTTACCCTCACTGCCCTCAAGCAGTGGTCAACCACATCTGCATGCAGAGTTTCATGTAACCAGTAACATTTAAAACAGCCAGGTGTGTGCTGTACAACCAGCCATGAGAGATGTCCCTGAAATGGCCACTCAATTACTCGGTGGTCTATAAAACAACAATTGCGGGTCAGAGCTAAAGCTGGACTAAAGTGGAAATAGAACATTTTGGGGGCTCACAAATGATCAGAGTATACATTTTACATCTCGGCTGAAAAAGAGAGATAAAGCCAACCTGAATTTCAGAATTTGTTTCCAAGGAGTGAAAAGCAAAGGCTTTCAACTATTGCCAGTGTTAACAGCCCAACGCTTGCCTTAGCCAGGCAAAAACACAGGGTTGTTGGTTTAGGGAGTTAATCAACAAGGAAGGAGGCAGCAAAGGTCATAAAAGCACTGTTCTCTTTCCTAGAGAATCTTTGGCCTCCCTCCTGGAAACACCACTGTCAATCAGTTTTTTAGTTCTTTGAATCCAATGCCTTCTTTCTGCTAAAGGCTCCTCCACTAAATTTCCATGGGATTTTGCTATAATGATACTTTTTAAAGTCAAGTAATCTTTTTTTTCTTTCCAGATTCAGAGAGTGGAATTGTTGCTGGAGCATTAATTGGAGCAATTCTGGTAGCTGCTATCATTTGCATTATTGTCTGGGTCTTAACCAAGAAGGCAAAGAAAAAGAAGACATCAAATAATGAGATGCAGTAAGAGTTTCTGTTTGCTTCATTTTAAGACAATTATTTCTGTAAAGCACTGCTAATAATCCAGAACTAAATTAAAATGTAATTACTCTAAACATTTTTGAAGGATAAATAATAGAGGTTTTGAGAAAACTTCCAGAGTGAGAATATTTGCTTTTGTGCAACTTTTAAACTATTGCTCTTTTAACAGAAGTTGACATTACCCTCTTCCTTGTGTTTATGGGCAGCTACCACTTAACAGTATCTAAAATAGTAAAGTAAGTGTTTTTTAAACAACACAAACTAAAAGTGGCAAGTTGGAAAAACAGTTTTTAATATTTAAAAGTTAATGGTGACTGTTAATGGCAGATGGAGGAAGCAAAGAAAGAAATACCAGCTAAGGGTTGCCTCAGCAAATTTAATGGGATTGTACGTTACTGGATTTAAACACAGAGGGCTCAGTTCAGTGCTCTTTGAAATTACAGAACACACGCTTGGGATACTCTAAGGCATCTCAAGGGGCAACAGAATGGAGCCCAAAATGTCTGTTTTCATCCTGCTCTGGAAATGACTCTTTCTCCGTGCTTTGACTGATCATTTTTCCCTTACATTACTAAATCTTCAGAATAGGGATAATCTAATATGCTATACAGACTGTATTGAAGCCCATGACGTTAAATGTCCAAAGAATACATGCAGCTGAGGCCAGAAAAAATACTATGCCATCTGGACGCTTCCCTGTAGCACAGGTCTAAGACTTCCAAATACGGAATTCTGCTAATCCAGACCACTGGCCAGTCACTCATGCACCTGATTTCTGCTTTCACTTGATGTAGCATTAACATCTAATTTTGCGCTCATATACTAATAAATCTTACTACATTGAATTAATCCACTAGCATCTGATATTTTCTACATGTGAAAGTGCTTAAATATTGGGAGTTGGTTTATTATTGTTTTGATAAGGTAAATGGAATTCATACCTCTTACTAAAAATATTTTTCTAGATTTCAGCCTTTTCATAGCTCCATTATGACTGCACTCTATCTTTAATGCACTTGAGTGGGACACCAGATTTGCATGAAATTCCTCAGAAAGCTCACACCAAAAGCAGTGTGTTTTGCTACCCCTTCCCGGTCACTGTTTGCCAGCACTCAGTTTCCCATTCTGCTTTCCTGACGTAGCGTTTAAACATACTAAAATCCACTTCATTCTAACTGGATCGCTTATACCAGTGAGGCAGATCAGTCTTACTATCTAACACTCGGTCATTCTTTCTGTCTTGGCAGCAGTGATGCTGTAGCCTTTTCAGGTGCTCTTGGAAGAGAGTCATAATAATAAAGGGCTTACTGTTTAGACAAAAGAACTAGAAAGACTCATTATTTTGAAAGACTCTAGTGTCGATGGGATTTCAACATGTGAAATCACAATCCTCATCCTGTCTTCCTGCAGAGAAATGGCCCAGAAACAATCCAATGCAGAGTATGTTCAGGTCCCTAATGAAGAAAACATTCCTGCGACCACAGTTCCATCAAGCAATGCGACAAATGAATACCCTAGTGTTGATGAAACGCCAGCCTCAGGAACACCTCAAAATGATGAGAAACAAGAAGCAGAAAAAGAAGAAATAGCCTAAAGTGTTAACACAGTTTTTCTTGTCAGCTTTGGTCCCCTTTATTCAAAAATTGTTGTCATTGAATTAACATAGAAGCATGACTAAAACTTAAATGGGCTTTTGTATTGTGAACCATTGGGCTGGAGATTGAACAGGGTCTGTTATACATGCACTTTGTGAATAGCAGAAGATTTGGCGTTTAAAGTTAACCAAATTTCATTTATTATCTAGTTATAATTGTACATAAATGTAAGTATAAAAAGACTATCATCCACATTTATCCAACCTACTTTGCAAAACTAATAAGGAAATGGGCTGAAGCATTTGGCAAAGTAAGAGCTTTCCAGTCAACTCTCAGTAATGCCGTGTGTATCCATACAGATCTGAACCACAGCAGTCTGCTCCAGAAACAGCGTTGGGCTGTGCACCGAGAACAATCCTCATGGCCAATACGCTACAGTGTTTAAAGAATCCAATTTTGCACATCAGAAGTAAAAAGAAGTTTCATCAGTGTCATCAGTGTGCAGAAACAGATGTTAAAACCTGGAGCAATGAGATCTCGTGTGTCTGAATTCTGCTTAAAGCTACAAAAATAGATCCTGGAAACTCCTATCCTCTTGCTGCCTGATGTGGAATACATTTTGCTAAGAGTGACTTTGTTGGCTTTAAAGTTCCCGATGCACCAGCATTCCAGAGTCATGCATTTCAACAGGCCTGGTTTTCTGTTTAATGGAACTAGAATTCAGGTACCCAGTTCAGACACCAGCTGACTGGTTTCCAGACAACAGGAGCTGGAAATCTAAATCCCTTGCAAGGCTCGTTATAATAGGCACACGGAGTATCAGATTCCTCATGACACGCAGATACAGCTGCTTTCAAAACTTAGAAGCGAATACTGCCTACTATACAACACACTACCTTAGATTGCTTCTTCTGCCTGAGATGATTTAAATCTATTTCCAGGCAACTGCCCTACCCACCAAGCAACAAACTCATGCTGCTTTTCTTCTGGTCTCTTTAGCATTAGCAGTGTAAGTTTGCCTGTTTTCTATAGGTGAGAGCATTAAGTGGAAAGGTAAGCAGTGCATCCACACCAATAGCCAACCGCTGAGTAACGAGCACTCTCTTGGAAGGAGAAAAGGGAATTGAACCACATACACTCTGATCATTAGACACTTCTTCTCTCTGGCCTGGTTTCTGAGGTCAAGCAAACTCGGTTCTTCAAAAGGGCGAAGGTACCTACTGTCAGAAGAGCTCAAGGACCACAGGGCTCAGGTGAATACAGACACACAGCCTCAGCAGCTTCCTTCTGAACTACATGAGGCAGATATTCTCTGACTCAAGGAGATGCTGGTTTCAGCCTCATGCACTGCAGAAAATTTTATCTGTCTCAGGGAACTGGAATTTTTAGGCACTTAAGTCTTTTATAGGATCTAATGTTCATAAATCCTTTGGTGACTGTTCCTAGCCTATAAACATCAGTTAGATGCAACAGTCAGTCATTTTTAAAATAGATAAAAGGATGCATCTGTGTTAAAATTTTCAAGTTCTGTTCCTACAGCTATGTTTATCAAGAAAGTGACCAAAAAAAAAGAAAAAAGATGGCAACACTTAAAGAAGATGGAAGGTCATAATTGAGATTCAATTTGCATCCTTAAGCACAACCCTATTCATGGCCCTTTCTACCCAGTTTTCAAATATTTGTCTTTGATACATGTGTCCTAATGTTTAGCCTCACTGCAGAGTTACAAAGCATTTACAGTATTCTTATAATATTCTTCTAGCTAAAAACTGCTTGTGCCAGGCTGCGAGGGTCAACTAATACCAGCACTGCCACATTCTACCAGTCAAACTCCTTTCTGCTCAAAATATCCAGGGTAAACCTTAAGTCATGACCTGTATGGAAGTCTCGTCTCAATCGGGCATCTCTCTTATTGACTCTTGTGGCAATTTTGCTAAGCAAAATCCGCAAACTCCCATCCTTCAGCTTACTGGAAATTTCTGATATTCACACACGCAGGTTTGTAAGCATGCAGAACTATTCAGGATGCTCAGTAACAGCAAGAGAAATTTAGGTGCCATTTCTTACCAAAGGTGTTTCCTAATGAGATAATTCAAATCAATTATTGGTCCAAGGGAGCACACAACTTGGCTGACAGTGGCATTAATATCAAGTAATTTCTTATCTGACATTCCTAGGCATTCTTTTACTCTTGCCCTTCATGGAAAAATATAAACAACTGTCTTCATGACACTGCTGTAGTTGTGCTAGTTCTTCTAAAGTCATGTCCTGTATATATGTGTCTTAGTTACAGTTTCTTAACTGCAACAGCTTTACAGCTTTCACATCTCTGCAACAGCACTATCGTGATTGAAGAGGGGAGTGTATTACGTGGTCACTATTGTAATTTTTTAATCTTTCCTTAATCTCACCTCCACAAATTTCTCTGCCTGTATTCCTTCTATAACTTGCTACAGTAAGATAGAGGCTTATGCTGGTGAAGTTCTATTTACCGTCTATGGCTATACAATCTTCCTAGAACACCACAAGTCTCACATGTACTAAAAAAGTAGAAATTATTCCAGTTATGTTAATATTTTTATATAAAAAGAAAGACAAATGGAATACAATTCCTCTCATACTTCTAACAGCCAGTGTGTAATAGATAGTAGTAAAAAAAAAAAAAAAAAAAAGCAAACCAGATTGCTGGGGGTGAGGAGGAAGGTAAGGTAAGGAAAATAACAACTATTTGGAGTTTCTTAAGATACCGAGATATTTTTGTAAGCCTTCTGGCAGATGTTTGTTTTCATTATGAAGTTCCTCCTATGTAAAATAGTTCATTAAACAGGATGGGGCACTGTTCCTAGCTTTCCACTGGTGCTCTTGGCAAAGCACAAACCAAATTAGGTATTGATCCATGGCGTGTAGCTCAAAAACCCTGCAGAGCTATGCAGGATGCTGAAACACTTTTCAGAATTTGCCTTGGATGTTCCAGCAGTCTTTGCTGCATGGCCCACTTATCTTCTCCTGAGGGAGTAGGCATCATTAATATGGAAATCAGATATTAAGCCAACATCCAAGCTACCATCTCCTAGGGAAGTCGATTTACAAAGTTACAGAGCTGCGGCAGAGGTTTTTTTGCTATACAAAGGTCAAGGATGAACACAGAATTCTAACTTCAGCTTTTCTCAGTTCAAGTTTTCAGCAGTGCCTGAACAATACATAGGAAACGTCTACTCAGTCAGGTTCCTCCTTGTCCTCAAACCAGGACACTCCTTCAAGCAAGGTCTGCATGGCCAGAGCTTACTGTACAGGGAAGTTATCCCTCCTGCTCTCAATACCCTCAGTGAAATTCAACCTGCTTTTTGCTTTCTAGGGTAGATTTAAAGCACTTAGTGAAGATATTTGTTTGGTTTTAAGTTTCTGTCTTGCTTATCCAAATAAACTGCATTACCTTCATCCCTACAAGTCAAACTGCAGAAACCGTCATCTTCCATTTCAACCTTTCCTTGCAGCTGAAGAACAAACATGTTCTACTTCCAGTGTGTAAGGGATGGTAGGGTTTCCTCTGACTTGTTCACATCCCAAGCATACAAGCTTAGAAAATACTGGTTTTGTTACATGCGAGTTTAATAAAGTTTTATAACACCAAAGACTGTTGTTTAGGTAAGTTCTTTATTTCACAGAGTTTCATCAGCATGGTTTGCTCAGAAAGGGGAAATCTATCCCACTAGTGTCAAAAGTGATTTTGCCAACATCAGAACAGAAGGTCACTTTTCAGACTCAGTCTCATTAGCTCTGCCTTCTAATAACTTCATACCAGGATTTGCTATGAGTAAATAGAGATTAAACCAGGCTTCTGTTATAAAATAAGAGGGTAAACTGCGGATGTCAGTGCCATATAATAGGAGCCAAGCAGAACAGAAGAAGAAATCTACAGAAGGAGCAAGAGGAAATAAAACTGGATTTGAAGTACGTCCCAGAGAAGTATCCAGAGCCATCCATGATGTAATTGTATATTTGCAGAGGTTACCCTGAAACTGCACCCGCGTTCTGCAAGCAGTCCAGTGCACTTCAACAAACACACAAGATTCAAAGAAACAGGATAACAACAGAAAAGCTTTAAACTCTCAGAGCTCACTTGAACAACCCAAGAAGAGTAAAAATGGATACAATTATCTAAGTAACTGAGCAAAATGCATTTTACAAAGGTAGAGGTGTAGTTTAGAATCATCTGAAGGGAGACAATCAGTACCTACAAAAACCAAACAAAAAACCACACACAAATCACAAAGGCCAAGGGAAAAAAGAAAGACACTAGATTAAGCTTCCAAAATAAAATTTACTTTACATGGTTAAAGCATTTTTGGTCCCGTTGCTTTAAAGAAATAATCCTAAACTAGGTTCCGAAATAGAAAGAATGACTGCATTTATACAGATCATACTGTAAACTGAAAGAAAACTGCAAGATAGTGAAAAATACTTTAAAATAAGTGAACTGTTTAATTAACAGGAAGCATAAACAGTTGTTTTGGCACTGTACTTGAAGGAAAGCTAGAGATACACATTTTATTACCATGCTGATGCCCGTTCATGACATCCTAGTTGAACTATCAAAATACAACGTTTGCAGTCTTAAATACAAGTGCAACAGGAAAGAGAGTCAAGTCACAAGTCCCCACTAGCCTTCCACCATTCTTTTAAGGATGGCTCCCAGGCCACCTTTTGCCACTTTCAGTGGGGTCAGTTCTTCTTTATTCTCAATGTGAATACTTGCACCGTGAGACACCAGCAGCTTTGCCTCCTCCACTCTCTCTTCATCACAGGCTAAATGACTGCAGTAAGAACAAGAAACCCACAGCCACTATTAAACAGTCCAAGCTTATAAAGAACAATAATCATGCCTTGCCAAAACGACAGCGTGAATGTTAGGGAGGGGAGATACATCCTAGAACAGCAAAACTACACGCAACCAACTACCTACACAGATTCCAAAGCCTGCTGACCAGTCACTCTGTTGTCATTAAACGACTCGAGAACGTTCCTCCTGCTATTGCCCTCGCAACATTAAGACACTTCTTTAGATTACGATTTGGTTCTGCAGTCAGCAAAACTAAGGAACATAGAATCCACAGTGAAATTAGAAAATGGTAATCTCTATTTGAATTGAAACTAGTAAACTAAATCGTACAATGCTTAAAATAAATCTGAAGAGTTACTACAAATGCAGCCAACACGTTTTGCCATTTGGCACAGTATCTTGAGAATAAACGCTATGTGTTCCAGGCCAATACTGAGTTTTACGTATAGCTGAAATATACTGCTTGATCTTATTCATGGCAAAATCTTGATTCCACCGTAGACAAGGCAGAGTTCTGCCACCAGCTTCAGATTCAAACTGATCTCTAAGGTTACATCAAACACTGGACTGATTGTACTTAAATTGCAACTTATTTTCTTTACAGAGGTGAAGAAAAGCTTCCAAAATTAGTTCTTGCTTGGCAGGACAGAGTAGGCCAGCCTGCAAGACTAGTTTCCTTCAACTTTTGCTGTCATTAGCTCGCTTTCTACCCTCTAGTGGCAACCTAATGTATTCCAAATTATTACAAAAGGTGTTCCATGCTTTTTAAGAAAAGGTAGTAACACAAATTGAGGCATGTATGTACAGGCACACTTAAGCAAAATACTAAGTATCATTTTCTCAAATCCTTTTTAATTACATAGGGGTGTGAAGCAAGGGAGTATTCTGAGGCAATGAGAAATTAAAAGAAGAAACGGAAGCAATG
This sequence comes from Rhinoptilus africanus, assembly GCA_013400135.1. Lineage (NCBI taxonomy): Eukaryota > Metazoa > Chordata > Aves > Charadriiformes > Glareolidae > Rhinoptilus > Rhinoptilus africanus. Next base: position 1,573 of record VXBO01006039.1, on the reverse strand, counting down.
GAGTTTCATTTTATAGAGATTATGCTATATTAAGCAAAATAGAAATAAAAAATTACTTACAGAGGAGTATTCCCTTCGGAGTCCTGCATATCAACAGATGCATTGTGCTGCAGAAGGATCTGTACCATTTTTAGGTTTCCTTTGGCTGCTGCTCTATGCAATGGGGTGGATTTAAAATGATCTGTGGCATCTGGATCAGCTCTGTTCTCCAAAAGCATGACTGCAATCTGAATATGAAGAAAGAGAAAGAGGCCGGGAGGGGGAGGATGAAGGAAAGTTAATATAGCTCAACACTTCTTCCAAGAGCAACACCACCTCTAGGAGCACAGGCAAACATACCTCCTGCTTGTTTTTGGAGGCTGCATAATGGAGGGGCGTACAGCCGTTCTGATTTACTGCATTTACATGAGCACCCCTGGCAATGAGGGCTTTCACAATCTCATCACGGCCTGCCGAAGCGGCGATATGTAAGGGAGTCCAGCCAGCCTAAAGAGCCAAGAAAAAACCCATGTTATTCAAACTAGGAGTTCCAGGCAAAAAAACATGACAAAGCATAATCCCAGTACAGACTTGACTACTCATTAGTCATACTGTACATATGTTCTTAGAACTGTAAAGCTAAACATTATTAATTATCACCAGAGAGATGAGTCTCACATCCTCTCACATGCCTGCATTCAGTACCTGCAAAAATCTGCCAGTTAAATGACAGAAATCACTTCTGTAATGCAGTTATGCATGCTGCCTTGCAGGACACCTCATCCCTACAGACTAACAGTAGTGCTTTTTAAGAACAAATAAGAGTGGCAGAAAAGGGTGCCCAAAAGTTTATGTAATCTTTTCTATATACTACCCTCTAATTAAACTAATGGGACAACATTTCCTCCTTTAAGGATGATCTTCAAGATGCTTCATAATGGATGTAACTATTTCAACCCTTCCTCTACAACAGTAACAGACAATCTCCTTTGCAAGTGAAATCATGCAACCTGTTACCTACTCTATAATGCCTTCCCCAATAATAATAAATCTTCAGGGTACCTCACGATTTAGCTCAACATATTTAAGAGGATCAGACTGAGACAAAGGTAACACGAAAACCCCCGACATCCCTGGTTTTGCAACTTTGTTCATAAGAAGAGTTCTCCCCAAATCCCTTGACAATAAGCAAGGCTCATCAAGTCTCATTACCCACTCTTCCACGTAAGCAGAGAAAATACTTTAAACGTGCCTCTCTAGCGTAGAAACCACCCTGAATACGCCAGCTGATGGGAGGGGGGAGAAAAGGAAGGAAGCGACATAGATGGGGCCTAAGTGCCTACACAGGGCACTTCTGCGGCGGGAACCGTGACGGCAAAGGGTCCGGACAGAAACTTCGCCACCGAATTCCCCACCCCAACCCTTTCACGGCATTCCCTCAGCCTGCCGGGCGGCCCCTCACCGGGGCAGGAGGGGTCCCGCGAGGGCTGCCACACTCACATCGTCCTTGTCGCTCACAGGCACGCCGAGGCCGAGGAGGAGGTCGGCGACGTCCGTGTGTCCCGCCGAGCAGGCCCAGTGCAGCGCGGTGCGG
>VXBO01006038.1:38909-51921 GCA_013400135.1 Rhinoptilus africanus | reverse complement strand
AGGAGGTGTCACCCAGGTGCCAACATTCTGTCACCTTGCTCTTCTGAAAGACCCTCCAGTCTGACCTCTACACCACCATGATCTGGTCAAGGTGACCCTCCAGAGCTGGTCCTCACCACCCTCACCTCCATCTGGAGATGTGATCCAGGCACGACCAAAGCGGGGCAACCGGCGGAGACATCTGGGCATTGACTCAGCGCCACACATGGGTTGGAAACCTACACCAAGAAGCGCCAGGAGGGATTCCCATCCACACATCTCCTAACCTGACCTCTTTGAAGGCTCTGGATTTGGCCCACTGTGATGATCTCGGAGCCCAGGAGACATGAGAGTTGCAAAAATCTTCATGTGAATGCAACTCTTTCAGCACGTTTGAGGGAAAAATCAAACCCCAATGATGTTTTTTCTCTTAGGGAAAAAAAAAAAAAAAAAGAAGAAAAACCTTGTTTCTATGCTGGGTTTAGGGATAAGGACTTTAAAATAACTCAAACTGGCCGCAAGCATTGTCTGTCAATATGAACACTCTCATTGCTGCCCTTGAGACAACTTATTGCTCTACTTGGACACCCCGAGGTGGGATGTCACTGGCTGTGGTTGGCTTCATGTCCTCGCGCCCTTGGGTAAGCCAAAACCCCCAGAAACAACCCCGAAGCCCACAGCCTCTGCATGCCCATTGTCTCTCAGCCTGCTCCACGTCAACCGTGGATCACCTTCCGTGCTCTCGCCTTTCCTCAGGTGCCTTCCACGAGGAAGGCGACGTGTTTATTGCTATTGCTTCCTCTTCCCCCTGCTTCTCCACGCTCACCAAGCAGAGCAGCTGGATGTCATCCCCCTCTCCAGCCTTTCTCTACATTTCCAGGATTTGTGCCTGGATGAACATCTCTCCCGAGTCTCCAAGCCCACTGTAACCCAAAGAACGAGGCACCACCTTAATCACCATGCTGGCATCATGGTTTGGTCTCAGCCCTGCTGATGGTGTGGGTGCAAGGTGAAGCCACCCGTCTTTCCCCCTCGTCCTGCCTCAGAGACTCTTCTCCATCGACCAGCCGCCCTCTTTCCCCACACCACCAGACTCTGGAGAAGCTCTTCAGAACAACCCCCGGACCTGGAGAAGCTCTTCAGACTAACCCCTGGACCTGGAGAAGCTCTTCAGACCAACCGTTGGACATCTCCTTGCTTTCTTCGCCAGCCGCCCAGACCATCTCTGCCTGCAAACGCTTGCGTGCAAGGAAGGAGCTGCCTTCTCCCTCGCACAGCCCCAGGACATGGCTGATGGGGAGCATATCATTTTCCCAAGAGGTGCGAGATGCTACCAGGGCACGCATCTCTCCGCTGCTCTCTTCCCATCACGCAAGGACGGTTGCCCAGTTGGAAAAAGCAGACCAAAGACCCGATGGTGACCAGTCCTCCTAGTTCCTAAGACAAGTGTGTTACGTCGCTAATTGTATTTATATTCTCTTACTCCTACAAAAGAAGGGATGAGTTCAGATTTTCACTGCAGATAATGCATGTATAATCTATCACGACAGCTATCTGGAAGACACCAATTTTCTTGTAATATGTTATGGAAGATTAAATAATTTATATTATTCAACTAAAAATACCCAAACCAAATTGGAATAAGCCTGCCTACCAGCGCTGTGCTTTTCACATAGTACCCTGAACATCAACCACTCTTACTAGCCAAAGAAAACCTAGGCTCTCGTCAACAACAACGACAACAGAAAAAATAACAAGAAGAACCCAAACGAACAAGAAGTGGGGGATCTTTGCACCACTCAGCTGGGCAATGCTGGAAAAGTGAATATTCTGAGCTTTCAAATGATAGGACCAAAGAGAGAACTTTACTATTGCTCAGTGTCAGGATGTGTGTTACACAATTTATGTGGGTTGGGAAGGAGGAAGGGGGAGAGGAGGAAAAGAAAAAAAAAAAAGAGGCAGAAGATTAGAAAAAGCAGCTTTTACAAAAACCCCTAAAGAATGCATAAAGTGCCCCTTGCACTTTTTTTTTTTTTCTTTTGTTCTCGCAAACAGACGAGGTGCTGCAGTACAGCCGCCGCAGCACCGATGTAAGACTTGTGTAGTTGCATACAATGTTTGACTCCGGATCTGGAAGAGAGCAAAGATATTAAAAATGAGGAGTTAGAAGCAAGTGGTGCAGGATCAGACCGGGCTGTTCTCTCCTCTGCGCCACGTGCGGCACATATAGCCGATGTATACGGGATTAAACCATCCCTCGCACCGCTCTACGGACAATTGATAAGCTCAACATGAGCCGTCTGTGTGCACTTGCAGCCCAGATAGCCATCCGCATCCTGGGCTGTATCAAGAGCAGCGTGGCCAGCAGGGAGAGGGGGGAGGAAATCTGTCCCTCTACTCTGCTCTGGTGAGACCCCACCTGGAGTACTGCGTCCAGCTCTGGAGCCTCAGCGCAAAAAGGACACGGAGCTGTTGGAATAGCGGAGGACCACGAAGATGATCAGAGGGCTGGAGCCCCTCTGCTGTGGGGACAGGCTGAGAAAGCTGGGGGGGTTCAGCCTGGAGAAGGCTCCGGGTAGACCTTTCAGCCCCTTCCCATCCCTCAAGAGGGACTACAGGAAGGATGGGGAGGGACTCTTGATCAGGGAATGTAATGATGGGACACGGGGTAACGGCCTCAAACTGGAAGAGGGGAGATTTGGATTGGATATTGGGAAAAAATTCTTGGCTGTGAGAGCGGCAAGCCCCTGTCCCAGGTTGCCCAGAGAAGCTGTGGCTGCCCCATCCCTGGAGGGGTTCAAGGCCAGGTTGGACGGGGCTTGGAGCAGCCTGGGCTGGTGGGAGGTGTCCCTGCCCAGGGCAGGGGGGTGGAAATAGATGATCTTTAAGGGCCCTTTCAACCCAAACCATCCTGTGATTCTGTATAATTTCTTGGGCATGGAGCTGAGAAAACAGCAGCTCGACAGTGGTATCCAATGCAACAGGATTAAAAATATGCAGATGGGATGCTCTCTGCTAATTGCACAACAATTTATCACGGGCAAGATTATGCTCAGCATCATGTGTGCAGCAAGGAGAGATTTCAGATAACCCCTCGGGCTGGATGGGATCTCGGCTGCCTCCCCGTGCCACATCGCATGTTCCCATCAGCTGCGCTGCCCGTTAATTGGGCATGATGGACCAAGGGCTCCAGCAAGACACGGAAGGCATTTAAACCAGCAGCTGGGATTTCTGGGATTCTGAGCAGGACATGAACCTGCAGGCGGTTGCAGGCAGCTGCACGCAACCCCGGCCTTAATGAACAGAACGATCTCCCAGCACGTTTTAGCAGGAAAAAAAAAACCTATATTCAAGTGATATGAAAGTTGAGGAGGGACTCTGGAGCAGGGAGGGGAGCCACAGGACAAGGGATAATGGTTTTAAACTGAAAGAGGGGAGGTTTAGATGAGATATCAGGCAGAAATTCTTGGCTGTGAGGGGGGTGAGCCCCTGGCCCAGGTTGCCCAGAGAAGCTGTGGCTTCCCTCATCCCTGGAGGGGTTCAAGGCCAGGTTGGCCGGGCCTTGGAGCAGCCTGGGCTGGTGGGAGGTGTCCCTGCCCAGGGCAGGGGGGGGCACTGGATGATCTGTAAGGTCCCTTCTGACCTGAACCATTCCCCGTGATTCTCTGAAAGAGTGTGATGCAGCCAAAACCTTAAAGCATGAAAATCTCCACCCTCACGGTGTCCGACTCCACTTGATGCCACCGAGGACACTGGTAAAGCCTGGCATGCACCGAGCAGCAAGATGTAAGGTCAAGGGACGCCGTGCTCTGCTGACACCCTCCGCAGCCCTAGGACAGCATGCCATGCAGCTCTCCCTGCCGGAGAGCGGTGCTAAATGGCTCTTGTGGAGCCAAAACATCGCCCGGACAGAGGGATTCAGAGCTTTGGAGGAAGGAGAAAAGCGACGGCAGTGCTCGGTGGCTAATTAGTCGACAAGGGCAAGGGCACGACCCGTAAAGGCAGCACTTACATGAATTGGCCAGTGGGTTTACCAGTGTGGAGGTACGTAGCTGTAGGTGGGGGTTCCTTGAGCCCTGTACGTTGGCACGGAAACTGGATGTGCTCCGATGGCGGTGTGTTGTGGGGTGGTCAACAAGGTTCCTGCAAGGCCACAGAGAGATATTTAGCAAGGAGGAGAGGCCCACCAGGGGAGCGGTGCCCCGAGGTTTGGTGCTGCAGATCACATCTGAGGGGCAGGCACAGCATCGGCTGCCTTTTTTGGCTTCTTCAATTCTCCCAAATATTATTCTGCCCATGAGACCTGGGTCGAAGGTGTTTGACTCATGTGGTTCCACGAACGGAATAAACCCACCCGAGGCTCCAGCATCTTTTCCATGCTACTTCCTACCCTTAACTCACCTTTTTCCCATTTTCCTTGTCCCTGAAGACCAGCAGCAGAGCTAGCCACTAACCCGCTGACATCTTCCACCTGCTGAAGGCACCGGGCTAAATTGCAGCACTGCAGCAGTCTGAAATATTTAAGGACCAAACTGGAAGGGATGAGGGTTGCAAAAGGAGACGAGAAAAAAGCACGGATCTCCCCAGGAAAATTAAGATGAGCTTTGCCGCTCATCTCCCAAGGGCAGTGGAGCTCTTTTGCTGCATTTAAACCTGCCAAGAGCCTTGGGATGCAGCAAATGGAGCGATCCTCTCCCAGCCATGAAGCAGCAGGACTTGCCCGGTGCAGCCTCTTTTCTTTTCGTCTGCAGCTGATACGCAGAAGGATTTTGGGTGAGAATTTGCACGGTGCCTTCAGCAGACATGTGGAGGGAGAATACAGCCCCAAACTACTCTGTTCTGAGCACAACTGGGTGCTCAAAGGAACTCTACTCTGAATTTCTGGGTATCTCCCTACAGATGCTACTAACTAAATTTTAAGATATCCCACGTGCATTAATTACATCTCTTCACTTCTCAGTATAAGCAACAGTAAATCCCTCGCCGAGTGGTTCTTGTCATAGCCAGGCTGCAATAGCTCCACTTGTAACAGGGACTGCGAACCCTAACAGAGTCCTATTTCACAGCTAACGCAGATGCAAAAGGATGAATGATGCATTTCTTGGCATAATTCAATACACAATCCTAAGAATTGTTAATGAGAGAAACAGAGGCTTTGGAAAAAATAAAACCAGCCCATATTCTTACTTAATGTGCTATCGTTTAATGGCAGTATGAAGCCATTCCGCACAAAAAATGCAGAGGATTTGGGATACATAAACCGAAGTTAATGTTCATTTGGTCAAATATATGCAGCTAGACCATAAGTATCCTAGAAAAGGAATTTGAGGGTAGAAATACAAGAGGAGTTGAAGGCCAAATTTGGTTATTCCTCTACTTAGGAATAACTTAGGGTAAGAAGAAATGGCCTCAAGTTGCACCAGGGCAAGTTTGGATTAGGTATTAGGAAAAATTTCTACACCAAAAGTATTATCAAGCCTTGGAAGAGGCTGCCCAGGGCAGTGGTGGAGTGGCCATCCCTGGAGGGATTTAAAAGCCGGGCAGACGTGGTGCTGAGGGCCATGGGGTAGTGGGGGGTTTGTCAGTGTTGGGTTGATGGTTGGACTCGATGATCTGAAAGGTCCCTTCCAACCTCGACAGTTTCATGATCCTATGATTCTACTTATAGAACAGACAGGGGAAAAATAAATATATTTAAGGATGTAAGCACATCCCTTTAGAGTGAGCCAAACGAAAGGTCTTCTCTGCTACCTTAAAAACTGAGTTAGATCAGCATCAGGAGCAAATCAATTGATTTTTTTTTTTTTTTGCCTGTGAAGGGCGATAAGCAGCCAGCAAAAACAGCAGGGGAAGCTGCAATTAGCTGTGTGCAGGGCGAATCCGGAAGCTGCAAGGACGCAGGATGCACAGAGGGCTTTTCATCCAGGACACATCTGTTGCTCAGGTGGTTTGGATACGTCCTACCTGAGAGATGAAACTGGGGCTCAGACCATGGCAAGGTTTTCCTTCTTACCTGCTGACATTGCCATGGTGGTCCCAGCGACCATCCCCATGGCCACACCGTTGGTCCTGGGCGCAGCCACGGGGGCCGGATAAATAGCCGATGGGATGCTGTTGGGCTGAACCACGGTGGTGTGATGGATAACGTGAGGCTGTGCCGCGTACACTGGCTGGGTATAATAAGCTCCCTGTTTGAGAAAAGGGAAAAAAAAAAAAAAAAGAACCCCATCATTGCCTTTGTCATTCGATTGAAAGCACAAGCCCAAGCAGCGACTTGAAGCCTGGCGTTTTATTTCGAGGCCGTCACCAGCTCTGTGGGCAGGGGGTGTCAGCGCGGTGACACAGACCGTGCTGTCAGCAAGGAGTTAGAGCAGCTGCGGCCGCAGATCCTGCTGCGGAGAGAGCAGTGATGCCCTCGGGGACGGTCCTGCGCAGCCCCACGCCTACCCCCTGCACCAGATGGGACACAGGAGGTTCCCAAACGCAGCCTGTATCACTGGCCTGGAGCAGCTCTGCTGTGACAGTCCTTCACTTGGAGACTTCAAGCCCCCAGCTTCTCCGGATGCGTTGCAGAATGAATATTAAGACACGCAGGTGTCACGCGTAGCTGCTGGTACCAGGAGCTGCCCATGGGACATCACTCAAGCGCTGCCAAAGGGCTGGTCCTTCCCATGAGCAAGCTCCTGTGCTTGGAGACCTGGACAAGCAAGGATGAAGCTGAACTGGGGACAAGTGGGATGGTCCCCAGGATGGATGAAGGCAACTGGGAGGGGGATCAGCATCATGGGTTGGAGAGTCAGCTTGTCAAGGACAAACCGTGCTACCTCCATCTGGTGGGATGAAATAGGGCCTGGACCCAAAAACCTTTGGCTGCTGGCGTAGAAAATGAACAAGAGATGGAAGAAAGGGAGAAGCTCTGGCTCTTGGCTGATCCCAAGATGCTTGCCTGGGTCTGGGAAGCATGTCATCTTCTTGGGTTTCCAATGGGAGACAGAGTGTCTCCGAAATCCAGGCTGCCGAGACCCATGGGGTTTTCAAAAAAGGGAGGAAGGACAGGTGGGAATAAAAGAAAAGAGCCAACAAAAAAAAAGGTCCACTCCCAAAATAACAAAGGGCCTGAAACATGAGCAGCGCAAGGGAGAGAACTGCTGTTCCCAGGACAGGCAGGGACATCACCGGTACCTGCAAACCAGGGACGGTCAGAAAGATTAGAGGGTTTAAAACAACGAAGGGAGATTTTATCATGTGTTAGTGAAAGCCATTAGAGAAGGTATGGGTTAAGGGGAGAAGGAGATGCAGGGGAACTATTAAATTACTTCTTTCTTTCAGGAGCTACAAAGGTCGATAGGACAAATTACAGATGCTGAAAGGCATTTCCTGGAGGAAGAAGAAGGGCATGCTAAGATAAATTAGGCTCTTGAAGAAAAATTGACCGAGAAATCGGCTGTGAAGAAGGAACATCTCAGGTGGTGAGCGCTGCAAGGACAACGTGATCTATCAAAGCATCTCCTTCTCGAAGTCATTCTCTTCCAGGCTGTTGAAGCTCTTATTTGCTGGTCCCTGGGAAGCAGAGATGGGGTAAACGGCATCTGCAAGCCCTGCTCCATCTCAGGCTTGCTGGTGGGCACTGGTAGTGGATGCCAACCTCCCCATGCAGCCAGAATCGGAGAGGAACCAGCAGGCAGGGATGGGTTTGGTCCCCAGCAGTTTAAGTTAATGGAAGGAGAGGTGACAGCGGACAAAATTGCCAATAGGAGATGCTCCAGTCTCAGCAAGACATGGAGAAACCACTCCATGAGGTTGTAGGTGCTGCAGAAGTTGGCTATTTGACATTAAAGAGGAGGGAGAAAGCTAGGGAAGCTGTAGGGCTAGATTTGTCCGAGGAGCTCGTGATCTTCAGTGGGAAAGGGCATCAAGGTGATTTTCAGAGGAAATCTGCCCTAAATCGCATCCCTGCGGAGGATCTTGGCCCCAGCACATAGCTGGAGGTGGTGGCAATGCAGAAGCACAGAAGATGGTACTTGGAATCCATCCAGGTGCTCGGGGAGGAGCTCCTCCATGAGGACACAGATCTGGGTCATGCCTGAAGTAGCTTGTGAAGGTGACACAGTGGCTTTCCCACGTGAGGTGGCAGTTGAGTGAGATGCCAACAGCCACCAGCAAATCGACCTTGTGGGGCCCCAAACTTATCTGTGGCCGTGGGGAAGAGCAACGTTGAGACCTGAGGAGGGTGGGGGGAGGTGGGTGCAGGGACCATCCTGGAGCCAGCGAGCCCTGGCACTCAGGTGTGTGATTTGGGAGGAAGGGACCCATTTCCCAACCTGGTCGAGGTACAGGACGCCGCTGTGTTGGCTCCGCTGCACATCAACAACCGTGCAAGACCACATCTCATCTAGAGGATCCGACGGAGGAGGCAGGAGACCCCAGCATCCCGAAGACCCACTAAGCCCCACCACGAGCACCTCCATCCCACCAGGACATGGGTGCTTAGCCCCTGATGGCCAAGGACAAAGCCCTGCAGGAACCTCAGGCTGCATTTACGTGCTGTTGAGCGAGGCCGTGAGCTGCAGTGACGTCCAGCAAGGCACCTACCTGGGTGTACAGGTTCTGCTGTGGATAGGCACTTCTGATGGGGTACATAGCGGTTTGGTACGGATTCGGAGACGGCGAGTAGGGAGGAGGTGCGTTGTTACTCTGGGTCGGTGGGACCTTGTAGGGAGTCCCCGCAGTGTACCCTGGTGAAGACAAGAATAGTCCAAGTTAGGGTGAGGGTTTAGAGCTGCAGAATTGATCCATCTGGGACATGAGCACCCCAATCTGCTGTTCACGGTGCACCAGCTGCTCACTAGGAATCACTCAGCATGGAGGAGACGTACCAAGATGAACCAGCATCTACTGACATCCCATGAAGCCCACCGAGCCAAGACATGCGGGTTCAGCATCCAGCCCCTGGCTAATCGACCACAGCAGCCGGAGCTGGATCCTCCACCCAGCCCAGCAGCAGCTCATCCCAAGCTGCCCTCACCAGGCCAAAGAGCTGATGAGCATTCCCAACGGTCAAAGTATGACTTGATGGGATTCAACCAGCACTTACATCACCTAAGGCAGCACTGTCCCCACACCTACTTACCCGTCTCTACACACCTACTTGTAGAGAATAATGTTTTTCCTTCTCTCCTCCCCACATTTGTGTCCTTTCACCTCTTTTGCTCGTGGTGTGATGGGCAAAACTGGAATTTAATTGCTGGGGGATCTAATTTCATGGCACAGTATTGCCGTCCCCTGCCTATATCCCCAAGCAATGACCGGAAAAGCAGCAACACCGGTGGTCCAAACCTACATATTAAGAGGTGAAAATGATGGATGTGGAAGTATTTTATCAAGGTGGACAATGCCAAGCAGTATCACCTCCCGCAAAGGAGAGCGGGGACCATCAGCTCACCTTGCAGGTGGGAAAGGCAACTCCACACGATGCTCCGGCACCTTTATACCCGTCCCACTTGCTGCAGGCTATTTGCAAGAGCGACAAAAGCAGAAAATCTGCTTTATTGCCATTGAGAAAAGCCATTTTCTCTGCTCCGTAAACACGCACGGCAGGCTACCAGCAAGGCGGGAGGAGCAGTGGGTGCTTGGGAGGGCAGTGGTTGGGCAGCCAGGGAAATATCCCTTGCAATATTTTCAGCTTTGTGATCCTGATAGGACAGATTGCAGCCATTTTTGTCTTCTGTTAGGATGCAAGAAAAAGAAAACAGATTTAAGCATCTCCCAGACTTCCCCAGCATCCCCCCAGCATCCTAATAGCCCGTTTCGCTGGAGCATCCAAGTCCCAAATGATTTACACTTTATGGAAGGTCTAAAGAAACCTTATCTTGCAGCATTTAGGAAATGCTGAATACATGGGGGACAAAATAAAACGAAGGATACTTTGCAAAATGTGGAAATTTGTCCCCCCCAAAAAACCCCTAACCTAACAAAAAACAACCTAAAGGATAACGCGATATCAGCTGACGTGATATGGCTGCGGGTGTCACTTTGTGTTTGCGCTGCTATTTGCATTAAGTTCTGAGCTGTCTGGTGCTTATAAAATTATATTTTCCTTCCAGCAAGACCCGGCAGTACCAGCTCAAGATCCTCTAATGCGAGTCTGATCGTATTTGTCCCTTTTTTTAAAGGCTTTCCCTGGAGTGAGGACATCCCGCAAGGATCTCCGCTCTTCTGCTTCCCTTCAAGGTACCCTCCGACCTGTTGGCTTGTGATGAACATGGGGCTGACCCTCAGGCTCTCCACCGATTTCGCTCTCCCAAATGAAGAGGTGGCTTTAAGCAGGTCCATGTTAACACTGCAAAATTCAGTTATTATTACCCAGCGGTGAAGTACCGTAAGGTCTCATGGCAAGTACAGCAGCCAAAGAAGGTGCGACCTGCCCCAAGGATGTGACGATGTCCCTCACCATGGACACGCAGAACCTGAATTCTCAACCTTTAGAGGCATTTCCAAGGAAGGGTCTAGGAAGGTGCCCCGAAACATTATTACTTAAGTGCTTTCTTGGGGGAAAATCCTCAAGAATACTTAAAGTTGTGCTTTAAGGTGTTTTTTTTTTTTTTAGGGAGACTAAAAGCTGAGCTGCTGCCATGAGACATCTCGGACTGCATCAAGTGTGCCATGAAGGCATCAAGGCGTTGACCACAGCTTGATGAATGGTTAAAATAAATGGAAATGGTAAAAAATCTGCTCGCACAAGCAAGGAAAAGCACGTGGGCTGGGATTACTGGTGAGAAATGGTAGCCAGCTCTGCAGGAGGGCTGGAAGGAATCATCCTTAGAGCAAACGGATCCCGAAGACTGTGTAGGATGGAGAGAAGTCAAGGCTCAGCCCAGCGATAAGATGTCTAAACACTCATATAACGAACTAATTTACTCAACCAGTGTTCAGGGCAGCAATTAATGAAAGCTAAGATTTCAAGTCTGCTAATATCCCATATTATCCGCCCAGCACTGAAACAGCGTGAAGATAACAAGGAGCTTTCTAGGAACTCCCAAACAGCATCTCACCGCCTCCTGATTACTGCAGATTGGAAAAAAAAATGTGTTAATTAACAAGCGGAATAGCTGTGCCCCTTTTTCTGACTCACATTAGCAGAAGAGCAACTATATTTAAATGAGGGATGGAAGCAGTGAGAGGAAATGCAGGTTTGAAACCGTCGCATTCACCGTAGCAGCAGAAGTGGAGCCTCCTCCATCACGAGATCCTCCAGGAACCCAACAATGTCACCTACAGACCAACCAACCTCCTGGTTTTCGACCTTTAAGCTCCAACTTCTATTAAGACTGCTGATTAAATTCCTCGTGCCACTCCAGAAGTCTCAACCTCATTGATCCCGCAACACAGAAGTGCCCTGAATTGCGCAGATAAATTTTTCTATAATAGCACAAAAGCTGGGCGGGGGTGGGGGGGAACCTCTGTGATGAGTTTTGTATCACCATCTCCTCTTGTTTCCACATGAAGGGTTCATGGCACGCATGACTCTTTAGATGGATAAGGAACTGGCTGGATGGCAAATTCCAGAGTTTCAGTCAACAGCTCAATGTCCAAGTGGAAACCAGTAAAGAGTGGGGTCCCTCAGACTTTGGTACTGGGGCCGATAGGATTTAGTATCTTCATCAGTGATACAGACAACATAATCGAATGCAGCGTCAGCAGGTTTGCAGATGACACCAAGCTGAGCGGTGCCGTTGATACACTAGTGGGAAGGGATGGCATCCAGAGGGACCCGGACAAGCTCGAGAACTAGGACCAACTCATGAAGTTCAACAAGGCCAAGTGCAAGGTCCTGCACCTGGGATGGGCAATGCCCTCTACGAATACAGATTGGGGGATGAAGGGATGGAGAACAGCCCTGCAGAGAAGGACTTGGNTATGGATGTCTTATCATTAGCAATGTCCAAGGCCAGGATGGAGAGGGCTTTGAGCAACCTGGTCTAGTGGAAAACGTCCCTGCCCATGTCAGGGATGTTGGACTAGATGATCTTTGAAGGTCCCTTCCAACCCAAACCGTTCTGTGATTCCATGATGCTGTGATTCTATAAAAATGGACTTGCAAATTCAAGTTGTGTCTACAGAAACTGCACTCGATGCACTCCCACCCCCAGGAGCAGCGGCAGAGCCCCCGCGGAGGACACAGGGCAGAGCTTGAGGCTCACGCTGCGGCAGCTCCGGGAGGTCCTACGTGGTTGCATGGCCCACTTGAGTCTGACCGGTTCCGGATGTCTGGTCCTGCTTCTGCCACCGCCCTCCAGCTTGGCTCACCCTCCTCCGGCCTTTTTTCCTGGCTTTATTATCCATCTGTTTGCCCTGCACCCAGGGGGCTGGAGGAACAGCTTTGGAGTGGCGTGCATGGGGACATCACAGGGGACGATGCCATGGTGTGGACACCAGCTGCCTGGCAGGCTTAGGCCAAGTGTGCCCAAGTCCTCCCTGGCACGTTGTCACTGCCACCACTACCCTCACCAGCCAGGCAAAAGCAAACAAGAGGCTCTGGGGCAGAAATGACCACAAAAATTGATAACCTTGCTCACTACCATGTGAAAAGCTTTGTGTTTGTGACCCTCCTGATCTCAACTGGAGCATCTAGACAACAAAACAACCAACCTCAGGCAAAACCAAGCTTTGAAAACCCGTTATTAAAGGATTTGGGTCTCTTTAGTCTGGAAAAAAGATGGCTGAGGGGGGACCTTATCAACACTTATAAATACTTCATGGGTGGGTGTCAGGAGGATGNAGCAGCGTGGCCAGCAGGGTGAGGGAGATGAGGCTACCCCTCTACTCTGATGTGGTGAGGTTCCACATGGAGTACCGTGTCGACTTTTGGGGCCCCCAATATAGCAGGACATGGACCTGTTGGAGTGAGTCCAGAGAAGGCCACAAAGATGATCAGAGGCCTGGAACATCCCTCCTATGAAGAAAGGCTGAGAGAGTTGGGGTTCTTCAGCCTGGAGGAGGCTCTGGGCAATGGTTTTAAACTGAAAGAAGGTAG
>VXBO01006038.1:8498-38188 GCA_013400135.1 Rhinoptilus africanus | reverse complement strand
CCAGGCTCTTCTCAGTGGTGCCCAGGGACAGGACAAGGGTCAACGGGCACAAACTTGGGAAGTTCCACCTAAACCTGAGGAGGAACTTCTTTCCCTTGAGGGTGGCAGAGCACTGGCCCAGGCTGCCCAGGGAGGTGGTGGAGTCTCCGTCTCTGGAGACATCCCAAACCCGCCTGGAGGCGTTCCTGTGCCCCCTGCTCTGGGTGACCCTGCTCTGGCAGGGGGTTGGACTGGATGGTCTCCGGAGATCCCTTCCAACCCTCTGATTCTATGATAAAATGCCAAAAGGCAAAGACATACGTCCCCACGCTGTAGGCAAGGCCAGGATGAAGGCACCTGGGCAGCCCTTACCCAGCCTTTAAGCTCATGCGTGCCCTGCCATAGTCTTTCACTGCAGGTTCACAGCCCAGTGGAGCCCTCAGCACCTTTTCTGTCGTACTGCTGCAGAGGTGGGGAGGCACCAAGCAGCTATTGCATGTTTATTTGTATTTATCTCTGCTCAGTGTGCAGCTCCAGACCATACTGGTGGGCACTCTTCACCCTGGGAACTGACAGACTCATCTCCTAGCCCTCTCCTTGGCTCTCCTCCATCCAGATCTGACACCTTGCTGATGCTCATGAGTAAGTTCTCACCCACCTCCTGCCACGGGATGCCTGGGGAAGGCCGTTCTCCCCGGGCTAGATGAGATTGAGCCGAAGGAGAGAACCAATTTGGGACGCCCAACCTGAAATGCTTCTGATTGTTCAGAGCCTGCGGTTGAGACGCTCCCAGCAGAGCTCCGGCGAAAGCCAACCGCAGCTATAAGCCTGAAGCATCTCTGCAAATCAAACCTCAAGGCTTTATCTATTAAATTCCAGTTCCAAATTTAATGTGCCCAAGCCGGTTCCCTGGAATTGATGCCAACTTTCACAGGTCTGACCAGTGACTGCATTATTAATCTCCTTTATCACCCATACTGGGTGGCCACAGCCAAATTTTGCCCCCAAACCCTTTCCTCCCCCAGTACCTGCTCTTGCCCTCTGTGATTTCGAGGGAGGAGTCTCACCCGCAGCAGCCCGGAGGTGAAACAGGGAGGAGAAATCACATCCAGGCATGGGTTGAACTCCAAGGGAATTTTGCCAAATAATATCTATGTTCCTGCTAATTACAAGCTGAGATTTTCCAAACACCTACAACTCGGTCGAATCTGGTCTGGCGTGAAATTGGGTGCGATGCAAAGTACACGCACCGTTGTCAGGCGTACAGTCCCTACCCCAAAGAATGGTAGGGATGTCCCTTTTCAAAGAGAAAGTCTCCCAAAGGCTTTTAAAAGGTTTATTTTCAATAATTGTTTTCATGAGAAAAAAAAAAAACAAAACCAAACCAATATTTCTTCCTCTCATTTCATTCTGTAAATAATTTAATTTAGCACAAAAAGGGAGCCTGGAGCAGAAAGCCAGTGAGGAACGCTTCGCCCTGCGTGTGTGCACGGGAGCAGCGGTCCCAGCCTTGCAAACAACGTGGCCCACGGGGAGGCACTTTAAGATACCTTCTATTTTTTCTTCAGATACGACTGGGAGTTTCTCCAGGTCCCAGGGGTGTTTGGAAGGTTAATTTTGCATTTTGAACCCAGGAGAGGTGCCACCTCACGCTTGCAGCATGCCCAACGCTAGCCGTGCCCCCTGGGTTTAGCAGGCAAGGTGAGGGCGAGAGCAGCCAGGCAGGGGACAGAGGACACCCCCCACCCCAGGAGAAGCACTGGGGGCCTTATCAGGGAGCTTATCACCCCTCCTGGAGGCACAATTTGGCCCCTTGGGGGATAAAATGACACCAACCTTGAAAAGCTGGTTTGACTGTGATGGGTAAGGAACCATTTCTCCCCCAGTTTGAGTTAAAAGGTGGGAATTTCACCCGGGTTCCTTGAAAATGACGCTTTATTTTGGAATTCTCTCACTTTTAAGGGAATAGGAAATAAACTCCCTTGGGTTTTTCTCTGCGTACCATTCTACTCAACCACAGAGCATCACCACTGCAGATAGACACCTGCAAACAACCTCAGGTTGCTCCTGGGGACCAAACACTCAGATAAAAGAGAGGCCTTCACCCTTCTCCACTTGACTCTTCCTCCTCTGAAGGAGCACTAGGAGGGTCGGCGCTCTCCTTTTCATGCTCCTTCATGGTTTTAACACACGTGAACAGCGAGGAGCAGGGATGTTACCTGGTTTTCAGAAGAGAAAACCTAAGAGCTCTGCAAAATTTCATCCCAGAAGGGAATTGCAGCAGCAGCGCAATGCTCCCACCGGGCAGCTCCGGATGCAGAAGGTGATGGATCTGCTACACGGTGCCACCAAGCACCCCAGGACCCTCAACTCTGCCGGGGCTCAGCACCCAAGGAAGGACACATGGAGACACATACACCTGCATGGACATGGATGATCCCATCCCTTGCAAACAGGCTGATTCCCACTAACCCCATCCCCAAATAACCCACGGGAGGGGAGGCAAACAGGCAGAAAACAACCAAGTAAAACCCCAGAAGAAAAGGTTTATTTACTGAATGCTGCAGAAGAAGCCTGATAAGTTCTGTTCTCGGTCCCGGTGTCCACCGGGAGGTGGAAGGTGCCCTCCGTGGCACAGGAGGAGGAGGTCTGTGGCCAGGCTTGCTTCATCAGAAGTGTAGCTTGAGTGGAGACAGAGAAGAGGTGTCACACAGAGCAATGAAGATACAACTTCCCGCGTTTATGCCGCCTTTGAACCACTTTGCTGCTCTCTTCCTTTCCCTCCCACCTTTTAAGGACAGCTATCCACAGGAATTTCACACCGTGGTTCCTCTCACCCCACCTGCTCTCCACGGAGGGACGGTTTGCACACCGCATGGTGGCAAACCAGTTACCTACCCCAAAAACCTGTTTTCCTGAGCTAAGCGACCTGCAGGAAGATCTACATCTGGGGGACGTGGCCAGCAGAGTCACCATCCCTCCCCAGATACCACTGGTCACCTCTGTGCATCAGGACCAGCAATGGCTGTCCTTGGCCTTGTGTTTCCCAGTTGGGAACAGGCTGAGCCTGGTGTTCAAGGCCTTTTACTCACAGTAAACCCTTTTGAGATGCTTGCATGGCAGGTACCACCAGTGGACAAGGTACTGGTCGCTGTGGCCATCCCATCACAGCATTGGGTGGTCCATAGAAACTCTGGAAAGGACATTCAGCAGAAGCAGTGGGTTTGGGCAGGCCGCCCTGATCCCAGCTTGCGGAAAAGTATTTATGAAGCCAAGTAAAACAATCCAGAAGAATCTCAAGAGCCAAGTCTGGTGGGATTTGAGAGGGGACCAACAGAATTCAGTCATTTTGAGGGTCTTAAATTTTCTGAAAGAGGAAAAGGTCTTCCACTAGCTGCCACAATGCACCTCTGTGTGATGAACCCTTGGCTATAACCTTTATCCTACGTCCAAATTGCCGGTGCTCATCTAAGAAGGGCTGCCATTACACCAAAGGCCTTCTGGAGCACGTCTACGGAGAAGGCAGATCACCAACACAAGCCTACAACCAAGCTCCTTCCCAAAGTCGGTGCCTCCAGGAAAGGCTCAACAGGTCTTTTTCTGGTTTGTTATTTTTTTTTTCCTCCCCTGAAACTATGGATCTGTTGTAACTTTGTGCTCCAGACTGGTCTCAACTGGTGGCCCCCACCATCCTTGGTTTAAGTCCCACCACATCCCAAAGGAGTGCACGTATTTTTTGAAAGCCTCAGCCAGTTATTACAGCTCGCTGCTCACCAGCTTAACAAGCTGCTCTCGCTGTCATTATAAAAGAAATAAGTTCCAGGTTTTCCACGTACACATTTTGCCCTCCCAGCTATTAAGGAAAGAAAACCAAGCGAGGGTTGATCGATCCTCCGCAAGACGCTTTGTGATTAGACCTTGCTGTGAAGTTGGGGAGGGTGAAGGAGGTAAAATGCTGCAGCTGCTGGAATCAAAGAAAATCACCACCTTATGTTTCCTTTAAAGGTATTTTTGGTGAAGGCAGAAGGTAGACTGTTGGCACGCTTTCCCTACACCAAATACTGAATTCATCAAGATCTCTAGAAGGTTGAGGGTCAGGGCATGTCCCTGTTGTCCCCTTCTCCCCGCACTGGTGGCACTGGGGACAGGTAGGATTTCCCCAGAGATGCAATAAAGGGATTCTGGGTCAGATCTGCAAACTCAAGAGGCTTCTGGAGAAGAAAAAAGGACCTTTGAGCAAGAGAGGAACATCGGAGGCGGGTGTGATTTTTGTAGGCAGGGAACTGCTGCTGATAGCAGAACCAGCCACGCTTGAACAAAGTCATCTGGGGCAGAAAGAGGAGCTCTTTGGGAGGGACACCACAGCCCGCAGGAAAAGGTGGTGGGTTCATTATCCTCCCCGTGGGCCCCAAAGGCGTCACACATGAAGACATTTTAAAGCTGCACTTCACAACTCCTCCCAAGCAAGTTCCTACCCCCTAGGGGGCTCGGTGCTAAGGCCCATAGAAGGGACTCCACGACTTGGTCAGGGCTTGTAAACCTTTCCGCAACCCAAAGGCAAGAGCAACGATGTTTTGAACCCCTCCAATGCCTCCATGTCTGCTCAGACTCTTAATTAACCATCTCTGAAGACGCAGCTGTAAATCCGGAGTGCCCCAGGGCTAAAAGTTGGGGATGAGTGATTGAGGAGGCCAAGGAGGAATTGGCGCTGGTGCCACAGCCCACGTCAGCCACACCAAAGGTCCTAATGGTTGGATGTTACCGCCCAGAGAGAGCGGAGAAGCACTGCTGCAGGTCCGTTGGTCCACCAAAACCTCAATGAGATCACTCTCCCAGTGTGGGACAGAAATACGGGAGCATGGAGGACACCCAGCAGCGACGCTTTACCGGACCGCATGGAAATCCTCAGCCGTGCGGAGATGTTTATGGGTGCAAGATCTGGCTGGATGGTGCTCCACTGTTGAAGAAATGGAAATGTTCTCCTTCCACACTTTCTTCAAGGGAAAACCAAGAGGTTTGTGGGAAGTGAGAGATTCAGAGCGCAATTTCTCCTCCATTCGAGCACTGATCAACGTTTTGATCTGAGTCTGTTTCCCCCCCCCATAGGTTTCTGAGTTATTAAGGATTTCCAAACTGCCTTGCTTTATTTCCCATGGTACGCTGCGCTCCTGAGCATCACACTGGAGAGCTAACTCCCAGCGCTGAGACAGAAAAACTCTTTCACTTAGGCTTTTTTTGTCAAAATCAGATTCATTTTTGCCTCTGGATTTCACAAAGGTTTTAATCTCCAAGACTGATGAGACAATTCATTTAGGTGTTATATGACTCCTTCCTCTGCGGTTTCTCCTCTCCACATTAAACCCACCAAAAAACCAAGGCAATTTGGGTCTGAGATGGCTGGGAGCTAGCAACTTATAGCTATGCATGTTCTCCACATTAAATCATGGATCCTCAGAGAATCCATCACTTAAAACTACACAAGGTGAACCAAGGAGGCTTCCAGGAACATGAATATCTCCCGGTCCTTCGCAAGAGCTACAATGCACAGAGGTTACAATCCAGCCATGACTATCTAATATCATTTAAGGTCTATCTCCTACCAGTGTCTTCTGGATTTGGTTCAGCCAAATGCTGTTCATTGAAAAATAAAGACCTTTTATTAGTTATCTCTTCGATCCCTGGCAAATCTAGTGGTGGGAACTGGGCAAGCAATGTGAACCGAGCATGGATGTCTACAGTGTCGGGTCTGGTCCGTCTGCCTGCAAGGCCCTCTAGCCAACGTGGCAACATTCAGGACATATTTTAAGTGGAAAAGAGAAAAATATGAACCAGTTGTGCCTGAAGAAAATGCCATGAATTAACCGGCGTACAGAATCGCAACAAAAGGACGAAGCAGATGATACGGTGTATGTATATTTCTTGCTTCTCTCTGCCAACCTTATTTGGGATGGATACGGCCTTGAGCCTCGTAAAAAGTTGGCAATAAGCTTAATTCCCCGGGCAGCCCCATCACTGTGTGCCTCAAATCGCTGGGAGCACTGGCTTTTAGATAGCCTTGGAGGCTCTACAGGATATTCACCCCACCAGACTCCAAGATACCCACCTTAGGGGACCCACTGATGTCCCTAAATCGTCGGAGGGTGTCTATAGAGGATGTTCGGAAGACTTATATGGGGAAAAACGATGCCTACACTTTCCCTCTTCAGAGACGCGTTTCCTCCGCAGAGGGCTCCGAAGGAGGAATGGGGGATCAGAGCCTCCGTCCTTGTCCCACAGCATCCCCACCGAGACCCCTAATTTCCGTGGCTGATTTTAGAAAATCTCTGCTCTGCTCTATGAGAGCACTGAAGTAATGGATGCAAAGCATTATTCTCCCCTGCATTATTAATAAATGCAGTTAAAGCATAAGCCAGCCTCCCTGCGAAAAGTGCGTGCCCTACTTTCAGGAAAATAAAAAGGCGTGCTTTAATGAAGGAAGTTAAAACAAAACAACCACCTCAGGAAGACAGAATGCCTGGGAGGGAACATGCACCAGGCTTAATGAAGACATACATTATTTTTATTTTTATTTTTTTTAAATTGGCGCGCCTCGTCTCTCTGCGGTAGAGTGATTTCAGGCGCTCATTTTTCCATACTTGAAAGGATTTTTTTTTTTTCTTTTTAATAACACTGTCCTAAATAACCAGGCTTATGGCAAGCATCAGAGTTTGCAATGCCGGCATTGTGCAGCCATCTTGTAGCTTGCCTTGTGTCCCTCAAACGAATATGGAAAAAAGCAACAGGAAAATCCCACTCGTGATGTTTCGATGAATTGGGATGGAAAGAAATTCATTCCCTTGCTTGACACCAGGGCTGCTTTGGCTGAGCTTTGTAAGCAATGCAGCGGCTGGCTGTTACCTGCGCCTTGGTTTGAAATAAACCGGTGTGAAGAATGTGTCATCTTTTTGGTGCTCAAACATTAGCAAATATTCACCAGATACTTGACCCTGACAGAGGGAAAAGTCAAGACTGGTTCCAGTTATAATTTTCCTTTCCTCACTGCTGCTGGACCTGCATGGACCAAGGGGCCTCTAGACTTCTCCAAGCTCCTATCCATGTCTCCTTACACTTCTCCGATTGAGGCAATTACAAGGTTTGGGGCAATAAATCATTTCATTTTCCTGGATCCCGGGTTCTTGCGAACCACGAGGTCATCAGAAGAGCATGAGCATCACTGACTTCCAGCATGGCATCAGGGACTGTAGCATGAGTGTTTGTAGGACATCAAGGATGAAAGCGGATGGCACATAAGTAGCTTTGAAAATGAGCCTCTGAAAATTAACCATCACCGATGCACTTGACATCACTTGGGATGAACCACACCAAGGGCAGGAGTAGAGGGCAGTCTTCACCTTCGCTCAGTGGTTGATGTCTTGCTAAGACATCACGCACGGAAGCCAAGGAAAACTCATGGGGTCTGGGGCAAGAGGCACCTAACCAGAGAGAGCTCCTCTGTGGAACACTTTCAGAGTGGACCAGAGAAGGTGATCAAGCTTGTAGAGAACGGCTTCTTTCAAGATTGACAGCTCGCTTTTAATTACATCCCACAAACTCAGAAGTCAGAAGCAAAAGATGCTCTTCCCACCCTTTTCAACCTCTATTCCAAGCGGTATTAAGGGACACGTTTGCCTTGTTAAGCGACATATGGAGAATCAGATATTCCAGCAGATGAAACTTTGGTTGGCGATTGCTTTTTTAGGGATCCTGAAGGATTTCTGCCAGCAGGTTGGCGATTGTTTCTTTAGGGATCCTGAAGGATTTCTGCCAGCAGGTACCATCCCCCTCCCAGCCCAGGAGGTTTGACACAGAAGAACCCTGTCGGTGGATGGGATGCGTCTGAGAGCAGCAAATTCTGCCGGGAACACGCAGCATCTTTTTCTGCAGTGAGGCAGCTAAAGGCTCGACATCTAAAATTCCTTAAAAATACATTTAGAGTGAGTTTGCTGTATCACAATCGGAGATTTTAAAAATAAAGCCGATTCCCCTCCGATTCCAAGTGTGTTTGATGGACGGCATGAACCCCAGCAGCATGTTCTTCTCCGCAGCGGGGTTATTTCCAGCCTCCCGTATGACAGCAGCTGATTCAATTTGAGTAAACGCTCCCTGTACCGATACAGCCGACTGGTTTTAAATCAGCCACTGAACCACAGTATTACTTTAACTCAATTCCATTTCACACAGTTGAGGATGCTGCCTGCTCTGCCGCGTGTACCCGGCCACCAGAATATTTTACGGACCTTGTTTTGCATTAGCTGTCTCTCAGAAATTCTGCATTTTTCTCCTATCACTCGGTTTTCCATCGAGAAGTGACCACTGACAGTGGGTGCGATGCTGGGAGGTCCTGAGCGGTGGAATCTGTATGTTCTTCACCAAGTTGTTAATGTGGCATCTTGCCCACGGTAGAATCGGCATCTTAAAAACCGTAATTCAATAAAAACTGGCAGGGAGTTGCAAGTAGCTTGAAAAAAACCCTCTAAATTTACAAAAGGTCCGAGCCAGGACTGCTTCTGTAGCCTTTACTCTACCTCTAGAGCTGCTGTTGATGGATGCTGTCCTCACTCACAGCATCACACCGGCTTTTTGTCTCCACTCGCTGGCACTTGTGCGTCCCCGGCTGCTCAGCCGCTGCTCTGAGAAAGGCCCCGAAAGCATCTTTCCTCCTGGCTGCACACGAACGAGCACGAACCATGCCTCCGACGAGATAAATCTCCGAATAGCGTGGGGAAAAAAAAAACCCCAACCCTGCCGTGATATTAAATTGCCTTGATTTCAAGAGCTGCGTGATTGTTTGTAAGGAGGACGCAGGCTTCTGCACAAGAGGAGGTGGGTTGAGGAGCACCAATTTTAATCTTTACTATTTCCTCGCTAATTTAGCGCACTACATGCCGGAAGATTCTTGTTCTTAACGCAAAATGACCTGCCAGCTTTCTGGACGTTAAGAGATTTCTAATACGGAAATTATTAAAAGCATTTTTTTGAGATTCATAAACAGAGAAATGAAATTTAAATGTCGAGGCGGCTGCGAACGCTTTCTTGCTCGAGCGTTGAAGCCGCGTAACAAAAAGATGTGGCAAGAGGGGACAAAAATGATCAGAGGAATTATTTTTTTTAGAGAAAGCAAGTCGGTAAAGATTAGGAATGCACTTCAGAAGGGAGCGTCAGGGGATTGAACAAAAAGCTGGCTGGCACAAAGAAGATTGACCAGGGCTTTCGTTTCCCCTTTCACATCATGCAAATCTAAAGCAACAGACAATTATTTGCACTGCTTCAAAAAAAAAATAATAAATCGGTAACTCAAGCCTTAATTAATCTGCAGAGCTGCTTGCTGCAAAGTACTGCAGTGATAAAATACAGCAAGAATCAAAGCACGGGGGAGGTTAAGCATCTTTAACGAAAGAGGGGACACCCACAGCCAGAGCCACCAGGACAAAGGTAGGGAGAAATCAAAATCTTCATGGTTTTGTGCTTATAAAAGCCGCTGACTAACAAGGTTTGGGGCGGATTATTCCATACCGAACAATCACGAGGAAACTTCTGAAGGTCAACCTGGCTGTTTTCAGGGAGGAGAGAGCAGGGCGGATGGACAGCCTGGCCCTGGTGAGGGTGGGTGAAGGACCTTTCTGTTGGGTGGAGGACACAGGCTGCAGATGCCACTGGAGGAACGATGGGGTTCGAGAAGGGGTGCCCAAGAGCTTTCTGCTGCCTTTCTGTGAGAACCTCAATTTCCAGGGTTATCCCTGTGTTTCCTTGGTCTCTCCTGGTCTTCTTGACTGTTTCGGCACTGTCTGGGTCGGGACATTCACTTCTTTCTTGTCTTTGTTGTGAGTGCAAGCAACTTCTTTGTCCGAGAGAAGAAGGCTTGTCCTCCAGCCCATTCCACGACCCACCCTTGTACACGCCAGCTGGATCCCATTTCTCAATCTATTCCTACTATCTTAATCTAGACCAAGGAAGCAATTCTGGAAAACATTATCGCAGAGGTCTTCTTCTCTGACGGTATCTTGACTATATAAGAGTTACTTGAGAGAGCATCCACAAATCCTCCTTGGGTTCCTGTTCCTCGTGAGCATGAAGGACATCCCAGGCAGGGTTCATCTCAAGCTCTCCTGGTAGGACAAACAGACATCCATGGGGAGTCTGTCCCCAAAGATGGGCTGAACGTCTCTCTGGGGAGGTCTGTCTTTCTCTCCACTCAATACAGAAGGGCCTGGGCTGGAAGGGTGAGATCTAAGGTTTATACACCTAAAGGGAGTGAAATCTTCCCTGAATGTGGCAATTGCTGCAGCTGCTTAAAATACTTGAAAACTTCCAAGTGTGGGTGGTTTTTTTCTTAATTTAGAAAATTAAACTGAGCTGAAATAAAATCTTTCCAGGGGAATGTGTGGATTTCATCAGGATTTTGCGAAGAAAAGTGTTTTGTTTGGATAGCAACGCAGCATTTCTGGGGTTTGGTGGCTAATAGGAACTCCAGCCTCCCAAGGATGGTGTCTGAGATGTACAAGAAGCAACTCCCCCCAAAAAACGTCTCATCCTGCAGCGTTTTGGAGCTCCCTCTCACTTGGGTGTCCCCTTGGCCACCTCCTCGTTCAGTGGTGGAGCTGCCGCCTGCACGAGGCGCAAGCAATGGCTGGTGACAAGGGACATTTTATGATGACCAGGCCAATATGCAGGAACGCTGCTGTATTTATAACCCTGGCGGAGCAGGGAGGAGGTTGCCAGCCTCTGGCAGAACAAGCTACTAATAAATTTGTGGGGGGGTTTTTTATGCTCTGGAAGTCTTTTCACTTTCCTCTTTCAGTGTTATCTACTTCAGGGGAATTCGAGGGTGGCCAGCACACATCTAGGGGAACAAAACTCGTTTCACATTACACCTTAAGATTTTCAGTGGGAAGAAATGTAGCTAAAGACCCTACCAGGAGCACATAAAACCAAACACAACACAACAGATCCTTGACAGAGTCCTGTGTAGTAAATGGCTTTATTTAATAACCTTGCAAAAAACCAGTGAATTTAAACTGTGATGTGGAGAAGACAGCACCAAAAGTTTTTGGCAACGAAACTCTCATTCCTGCTTCATCAGCCCTGGAAAGCTCCTGAGTCTGGGGATCCACTGATTTTAGGACAGACGGGAGACTGAAAACTTGTCAATTCAGAGGAGAAAGGGTTTAGCAAAACTGCCACAAAGTTCGGCTTTGTGTTCATCATGCAAGCATGTACTTCGCTCCGATGACTACTGAAGACTGAGCTGAAAAGACGGCTTTATTCAGAAGTTTTAAAATCCAACAGCTCTTTTGAGGCGAAGCCTTCAGAATAAACATCTCGGCCAGCTGAAAAGCCATGAAGTCAAAAGGAAGGGCGAGATATTATTTTTCATCTCCAGTGTGTGCTTGGAAATGAGTGAGCAAGAGATTTTATTTTTTTTAGGCCTTTTTCATGAAACCCATGAAAACAGGCTCACTCCTCATTTCAGAAATGCTTTTCCAATCACAGTTCTGACACTGCCAATTCTTGCGTTTGACCTATTGTGACCGTATCCCTCAAAGAAAACGCTCTGACAACACGCTAAAGCCTAAAAACCCCACAGCTAATAAATGATGTTCTAATCACAGAACGGTTTGGGTTGGAAGGGACCTTTCAAAGATCATCTAATTCCAACCCCCCTGCCATGAGCAGGGACTTCTTCAACTAGATCGGGTTGCTCAAAGCCCCATCCAACCTGGCCTTGAACATTTCCAATGATGGGGCATCCACTACTTCTCCAGGCAACAAGATCTCAAGATTGCTATTAAACAGATTTCCTTTTCTTATGCTACATTTCTTTTAATTTACCCTGGATAAAAGTTACAGTTTGAAACTGGTACTTAGCCCTTGGGTTTCTATCACCCTTTAAAAACTCAAGGTCGCTTGGTCTTTCCAAAGGGCTGGTTTCAGTGAAGTACTTAAACGCAGGTTTGACTTCAGTTAAATTATTTCCTGAGGTGGGAGGGGAGGGCAGTAAGAGAAGTCTTCAGCTCCAAAAAGTAAAAGACTTCTATGAAGGTTTCCAGGTTTGGGCTCGAAAGCATAAAAAAGCAAGTGAGGGATTTAGCAGAGCAACTCTAGTATTTCTCATTAAGCACAGAACCTCATTAGTCTGTGCTGTGGCGAACAAGAGGGAGGCAAAGAGGAGGATGACACGGTTAAAGCAGCGGACTTGGGAAAATTGGTTTTGTACCAGCTCTTTGGAAGGAGAATTTGTCAAGGTTGGGGACAGCAGAGAGAGCAAGGCTCCAGGGTTGGGGCTGAGCTACGGAGGATGAAGGTGTTACCCATCAGCCTGGCTGGTAGGATGGTTCAGAAGAACGGCAAAAGAGCACGTGGCTGGTGTGGAAAATGAAGACGTTCCTGAAAAATTAAAACCTTGTACATCCAAGTACGGCTTCCCAGAGATAGATGAGGAGTAGTGGAGAAGGGAATAAAGGAGAGAGCCTGGCCAAGCTTTCATGGAACGCTGGAAGAGGCAGATGACAAATACGCCCCAATGGACACGCTGCAGCAGAGGTGGAAAACAACTGGGAAAGCCAAGGGAAAACAAGATTTTATGGAGAAGAGTGCAGCTGGTGACACCAAAGATAATCAGCACTCCAAGGCTAAGGCAGAGGAGTTCCTCAGTTTGGCCAGAAGAGTTTGCTGCATCTTTGGAAGAGACGTTTTAGGGTGGTGTGAAGGGCAAGAGCTGGACAGAAACAGGAGCAGGACAAGACACCAGGACGGACCCAGAGTCCATCAGTGTCACAGAAAAGAGTTGGACAGTAAGGATGTGGCATGGGAGATCCAGACATCAAACAGGAGACGGTTTCTGATCTATGCCGTGGGAGGAGGAGAGAAAGACAAGCAGGAAGGCAATCTCAGAGCACCAGCGTGCAGTACTCAGAAAATATTAAAAGCCATCAATGCGCAGGTTTCACAGCGATGAGGACTGTAAAATTCCTGGGATTAGTATTAAGATTCATGTCTCAAAAGTATTTTGCAACGCAGACAAATATTCCCAATGGAGGGCGTGAAGTTAACGGCAGAGCTAGGAAAGGAAGGGCAACAGAAGCTCTTCCTTGGAAAAGGATTTGCTGACAAACACATGGAAACTGCTGGGTTTTGTACACCAGGCAGCGAAAGGTAAATCCTGCAGCATGCTTTGACATACCCCATCTCCCCTCCATACACAGATTTTTACCTGGGGCGTAGCCGGGGCTGCTGGTTGGGTACATGTTTGGGTTGTAGGCGGGGGCAGCGGTGGGATAGCCCGTCGGATAACCTGCAACGAGAAAAAAAGGAGAAATTATGCTTTTGGCAACAGGGAGAGAGAAGAGGACAGCATCTCTGGGAAGTAACAAACAACCTGTGTGAGCAAAGAGGCCGTGGGCACAGCTGAGAGGTACAGCACAGAGGTATTCTCGGTTGGCCAGGGTATAGGAAGAACTGTAAATCCGCTCTACAGACCTACACGTGACATCATCAATATTTCATCTTCCCTCCTCTAGAAAACAAGGACGATAACCAGGACGCAGCACGCAGGAATGTTTAAGGTGCTCTGAAGAAAACTACCGAGAAAATACACGCAGGGAATGCAGAATTCAGCTAGGAAAAACCACCAGCACAGCTCTGTTGGAAAGGTTTTCCTTGGTTGCTCGCAGCCCTCATAGCTTGATCATTGCTTTGCATTCTAACGAGCTCAGCACCCAGCCCGAGTCCTCGGCGCTCAGCATGTCCATTAACCGGAGTTTCTTGCTAAAGGGAAGGTAGAGACGTTGCATGAAAACATGCCAGCCCTTATATTCACTCATGGCTGCACAACTGCCATCCCTGGGAGGGACCCGATTACCTGCCAGGCCACCTGGAAGGAACACGCACAGCAGCTCGTACCCTTTGAAGACACGTGAGATTTTAATGGGCACTTCCGAAAAGGTTGCAGAGCATCTTCAATTCTCATCAACTTCACTCGGATCGGTCATAGCGAGTTCAGGGGAAATCATCTAAGCAGTCAGCTACGCAGAGGCTTGGGAACCGCCGTACCCTGCAGACCCAAGTCCCCACACGCACCCACACACAGTGCAGATGTCTGGCACCGAGCTTTTACTTCATTAGAAGTTCTTGTCCTCCACGAGGACCACAAACCACAACATCCACACCTCAGTCTGCTCCATTTCGCTTTTGTTTACTGCCCTATCTCCATTTCTTGGAAGTCTTCCTGACTGAAAATGGTTACACTCGACTAACTCCATCCCTTCTTACGTGCTCCTGCGTAAGTCCCTCCGACAGACTGCACGGGACATGTTAATTTTCCTTTGCTGGCGGAGACTTTGGCTTTGTTGTGCTTCACCGCCACGGCTGCTGCCCCGGTTTATCTGTGCATCTTGTTGGCCATCGTCCCAGAGCAGAGCCAACCCAACGGCAGACAAAATGACCCTTGGAGAGTCTTTCCAAGCCAAGCTCCACTGACACTGTCTGCCAGTTGCCAACAAAGACTGGAAAGAGGTAATTAGCAGTCGATTCACACCCCATCCTTTTTTTTTTCTTTCTTTATTAAATAAAAGTGAGCATGGGTCTTTCCTCCCCCATTTCTGAGCAGCAAGACAAACACATCGCGATCTCTCCCTCCCATGCCCCAGAGCTCGCTGCTCTTCGACAACACACAGATTTCTAAAACCTGGCACCCGGCACACAGCCGACTACTGCGGCAAAATTTTGAGGTTCATTTGAATAAATCTAATTCAACAATCATGACCAGTGTACCGGAATAAATGACTGTATGTTCTACCCTCTCATTTTCATCAGTGATATATTTGGCTTCTAAATCAGGTTAATTAAAAATTGCTGTAGTTAATGTTGGATAAGCAGCGGTTTAACAGATTTTTTTAATTTTTTTTTTTTTTAGGCTACATAAAACTATGTTGTCATCCTCCTCAGGAATATATACAGCCTTTTAGCAATCAAGAAGCTCCTCGGAAAGTTATTTGCAGATCCAGTGATTGCAAGCAGAACATTAATGATGAAGATCTTAAATCAGAAATACTCCTGACTACTCTCTGCTTCATTAGAAGATAACCATTTATTTTCCAGGACATTCATCGCTCCAGGGTTCTCCCGTTGCCTACTCAACCTCGATGATCCCGCTTTGCCTCCTGACCAATCTGGCTAGGGGTGTTAAACCAACTCCAGCTCACTTCTTGACCACACCAAGCTCATTTTCCCTATAATTCTCTCAACTGTGTTTCTACAGAGGGTTTTACCTCCTTGGCCCCCAGTTTAGTAGCCAACGGCTGTGCGTACTTGCCATGGTTTTGGGAAGTCCCTTGCTTATCATCTAGGGATGGGATCTAGATGATAGCCTCTTGGGGCACACCAAGAGGTTCTTTGGTCTTTGCTGCTGGACAATCCCCCCAAACAAGTCCTGAATCCCATGACCTGCTGCAGTAATCCTTAATAATAGTCCTTAACTAATCATCCGTAAGTCAACAACTATGACAAACATAGACCTGCGTGGCTACATGCAGCAAATGTTTCATCTGTGCCTTCTGAGATATCACCAGCACTCACACATTATCAAATTCATCAGAAAAAAACCCCCAAAACTTCTCTTTTACTCAGACCAAAATTTTCAACATGAAGTTTATACAGAAAAAACAAGCCTGAAATAAATCAGACCGCTTTCGGACCATCGGAAAACTGTGGCTTTGGGTAAGCTTTTCCATCCAGCCAATTATTGAAAGACTTCACGGTTATTTCAGGCAGATGGAGACAACCGTGTATTTAGGTCGTCTTTCTCTTTTTTTTGGGTTTAACTTCTGCTTGGTAGGACTGCATCTTGCTTACTGTGGTATCTTTTGTTGTTCTGAAGGAAAGTTATGGCCATTTTCAGAATAATTGCATTTCAGGTAACTACCGTTTCTATCAAGGAAGCTTTAATAGCTTTGGATGTGAAAAGATGCAGCCAGCTCTACTCTCCTCTATCTTCCACTCTGATCTCATAAACTTTGATAAGTGCTGACCTCCGGCAAGAAAACTTGTCCTTTCTATTTTAAGGGGAAACAGAGATGCGAAAGGTGCAGGAAAATTAATGTGGTTTGCTCCTTTTTTGGACATTCTAAAAGATAAGAAAATAGAAGAACTGGGGGCAATTTGTGCCAGGGAAAACGCACTTGAAAATTGCCAGTGCTCAAAACCCACTGGGTTTAAAAATACGTGAGGCATTTTTATACCTTAGTGGGTTTTGAGGTGTTAGGATTTATGTTTGTTGGCTCTTCTTCATCCCCCAAATGACCACAAACAAACTTCTTGAGGAAAGCAAAAGCTGCAATACCCATGATGGTCCCCACATCTCACGTCCCCTGGGGTGTAAGACGAAGTGCGGATCCAAGGGCTTTGGGGCTACGAATATGAGTAGGGGACTAGAAAATCTCTCTTACGAAGAAAGGCTGAAGGATTTAGGTCTCTTTAGTCTGGAAAAAAGACGATTGAGGGGGGTTCTTATCAACGCTTATAAATACTTGAAGGGGGGGTGTCAGGAGGATGGGGCCAGGCTCTTCTCAGTGGTGCCCAGGGACAGGACAAGGGGGAACGGGCACAAACTTGACCATGGGAAGTTCCACCTAAACCTGAGGAGGAACTTCTTTCCCTGGAGGGTGGCAGAGCCCTGGAATGGGCTGTCCAGAGAGGGTGTGGAGTCTCCTCTGGAGACATTCAAAATCCACCTGGATGTGTTCCTGTGCAACCTGCTCTGGGTGACCCTCTTCTGGCAGGGGGTTGGACTAGATTATCTCCAGAGATCCCTTCGAACCCCTGCCATGCTGTCATTCTGTGAAGGACAAGGGATGGGCTCAGAAGCGGTGTCAGCATCAAAGCATCCAGCATCCTGCTCTAATTTTCCCCCTGGATACCCTAAGAGACCTCCTGTACATCCCTGCTCCTCTTGGAGGCCCTGCTCCCCTCCTGCCACGTCTGTCTTGCCTCTTCAACTCGAATCTGCAAAAAATAACAGCAAGTTGTTTTCTGCTGAGTGCTGCTAATCTTCATGGCTTTCCTACTGGAGATAGGAAAACATCAGGGACAGAAAAAAATATCCTTTACTTTCTACTTGTAGAGTTCTGCACAGGATGGGACTCTGTCTCTGCTGGGGCTTGGGGCCTTATTACAGCAATGATGCAGCAGGAAAGAAAATGAGATGAAAACGCATTGAACAAAATTTATTAGGTTACTCACAGAAGAAATCAAAAGTTGTTTTCTTGCTTTATTTTAATTTAATATCATCTCCACAACCAATAGGAGGAGTAAAGCCGGTGTTCATTTCATGTCCTCCCCAAGGAAAATATACCGCACGCCAGCTCTGAGAAGCACTAACCGAACTGCTTTAAAAATTACAACCCAATAACTGGCTGTGCAAAGCGAAGAGCACACGGGGCTGCCTCAAGTAGGTATTTTAAAGCCGCCTTTAATTTTTCATGTATTTCTAAATGTTTCTAAACCATTCCTTCCAGCTCTGCTCTCCCCTCTCCTCTTTGGCGCGATGCTGCTTTTGATGAATGGCTTTTAGGCCGCGAGTCCCAGCTACTCACCCCCTCTTTTTAACACGCACGCTTTTCGGAGAGGCACTAGTAAAGGAGTTCACGAAATAAATTCGAAGAGTGGCATACAGAGCCCTCAAATGCATTTGTTCAGCCCAGGCTCCTTCGTGAACACACTCAGAATGCACATAATAAATATGTTAGTTTATATTTCCAGCTATATCTCTTTTACTGCCTACATGCCAGACAGATGCGTGTGTAACCATCCACACAAGCTCACCGCAGACCTCTTCTGCACGAGACAAGAAAAAAGTTGGATGGGGCTTTTAAGACAGCTCTTTCCATCCTGGAAAGCCTTTTGGGATAGTTTATTCCTGGTGCCCAGGTATCGAGCTTTTACTCAGGCGCTGTGGTTGTTCGGAACATCAGTGCAGCACAAAATGCTGAATTACTGGGGAGAAATGAGAGGGCAGGAGAGAAAAACCAGAGATGGCGGCAGACAAAGGGATGCTCTGGGAGGAAAGGTTGGCAGCAAGGTGGGGAGGATTAAAGAATCCAACGCGGAGCGATAGAGGGGAAGGGTTTACTTGGGCTCACTCAAAGATCGGATTCTTTATTATCTTTCATTCGCTTCGGCATTTGAAATTCAGGGTGCTCATTCATCCCAGCTCCGGCTCTTCCTTCCCACAAGCCACCAGAAGCCCTGTGACATCCTGCAGGTCAGCACTGCCAGGCTCCAGGGGGCCACACACGAGGGGCAAAGGGACATAAAAACTCCATAGCAAAGGCACCCGTGGCAAGTTTTAAAGAAGTCGTCCCAATTTACAGATCTCCTCCCCATTTGTCTGCTTCCGCTAAAGGTGGCTTCAGCGCACACTGCCCATCCTTGCCATAAAGGAGCAACCTCCATCCACAGAATCACAGAATGGTTTGGGTGGGAAGGGACCTTAAAGATCACCCAGTGCCACCCCCTGCCCTGGGCAGGGACACTTCCCACCAGCCCANGGCCACCAGCGCACATTGACGGCTCAAGTGCAATCCCCATGTCCTTCTCCTTTATCACCCAGCCTGTATCAATACTGGAGACTGCCCCAACCCAGGTGCAGGACCTTGCCCTTGGCCTTGTTGACCTTCACGAGGTTCACATGGATCCACTCCTCAAGCCTGCCCAGGCCCCTCTGGATGGCATCCCTTCCCTCTAACACAGCACTCCAGTCCAGATTTGAAAAAACTGAGTAAATTTACAAATAGACAGAAGTTCAGATGCATTATTATGACACTCTCTGAGAGTGAAGAACCTCCTTAGGTTAACCAGCATCTTTGCCAGGCTGTGAGCCTCCCTCTGTAAACTTTGGGTCCAATCCTGGAGCTTCAGAGACATCAACATGTGGTACCAAGCAGGGATTAGGCCACATTTCCCCCAAATTTCATTAACGTTTCTAATTGTCTCGCCCACTGTGCATATTTCTTACATCCATCTAACACAGCCTTCTGAAGGCACACTATAAACCTCAATATATCATAACATTCATGCCCTCTTGTCTTCCTTTTTGTGGATTTGTGCTCCCTTCTGTGCACAAACGTCACAAAAGCCACATCCAAGAGACAGCGTGGTGCTCAGGAACCACTGTGGACTTTGGGGGACATTCCCTGGGGCTCTACTATTCATTTCTTCTCTCCAGCCCTGCTGAAATGGAGACACAACTCCGTTGTCGGCACACCTGGGGCACACAGACACCAAAAAAACCTGTGAGAATACTTAGAAAAGGAATCAATACGGTGATCTGAACCTGTCATGCTGATCCGGTCTGGTTATCACATACCAAAGCCCTTCTCAAAAGGTGCTCGCTGGTTTTGAGCAGCCCAAACTCAACACGTCCCACCCAGGGTTTGGCATCTGCCAGCACCATCTACCATAATCCGCCCACCCGGCAATTTCACGCCACGTAAGGGTGAGCTTCCAGCTTCAGATCACAAGGAAAATTGTCAGGAGCATCTAAATAACACAGCAGCCAACGCAGCACTGAAAATCCGCAAGTGCTGGGTCTCTGCAGGACTCAGGTACTCGCAGAACTCTTGAAAAAGAATCTGCTTCTCTTCAGCTAAAGAGCGCGGGTGGTTTGGGCCGTGTTTCAGCCTTCTACCAGTGATTGGGTGAATGAATTGCCACTGACAACACTGATTTCCAAAACGTGCCGCTAAATCGTTCAAGAATAGTTTCCGTTGGCCGTTATCTGATTAGGGCTTAAATTGCTACAAGCAGCCTGAATTAATTTACAAGACAAAATATTCTCCTTCGTTCTCTTTCCTAGCAAGTCTCCAGCAGCGATACGCTCCTAATGGCGGCTGCATCACAAGGATTTTTAGATGGAGAGATAATAAAGTCCCTTATCTAAGCGCAGGACAAGGCTCCATAAAGCCACACTTTGCCCCATAGAACCACTGCCCCCAAGGGCCCCAGCTCAGACACCTCCTGGACTGTCTCAAGAGCTCATCACCTACCAACACTCAACGGACCAAAAAGCCGAGCGGCCACACGAAACTGTCCATATTGTGTCATTCATCGTTCCAAGAAAGATAAATTCAACGGACCACTTGACTAATTTTCCTTTTTAAACCCCTAAAACGCCCTACGTCTGTTTGCTTCTGCTGAGCAGCTTTGAAGCTGCAACAGGCCCAGGAGCACTTTGTCTTTACGATCACCTCGTCAGGCCAGCCATACGAAACCAAGGTCATTTTCACCTGCAAAATACTTTCATGTTGTATTTGAAGTCATGTTTGTATTTTAGGACAAAAGGAAATGGTCTCAAGTTGCCCCAGGGGAGGTTTAGGATGGATATTAGGAAAAATTTTTACTCCAAAGGGTTGTCAAGCCTTGGAAGAGGCTGCCCAGGGCAGTGGTGGAGTCGCCATCCCTGGAGGTTATTTAAAGGACAGGCAGACGTAGCGCTTAGCGATATGGTTTGGTGATTTTTGTCAGTGTTAGGTCGATGGTTGGACTTGATAATCTGAACGGTCCCTTCCAACCCAGACAATTTTATGATTCTATCTATGATCCACCCACCATTTCTCATTCTCTATTGCCGAGGCCTCAGAAACTCTTCAAAAATAGTATTTATGTGTCCCTTATCGGGACAGAAGTATGAGAAACTTCATGTCTTCAGCTTCACGCTGCTGTAAATCCGTTCCCTTTAGACTGGTTGGGAATTGATAATTGCAAAAAGTCACATTCTTTGGCACGAACGTGCAAATTTGGTACCTTGGGAATTACCCCAGAGCTGAGAAATCAGAGAGCAGACACCACGTAGGCTTCCTGGCATGGCTCCGCCAAAGCCTCCACCAGTCAAGACTTGCAGCGACGCTCTCAAACGGTGATTAC
This sequence comes from Rhinoptilus africanus, assembly GCA_013400135.1. Classification (NCBI taxonomy): domain Eukaryota; kingdom Metazoa; phylum Chordata; class Aves; order Charadriiformes; family Glareolidae; genus Rhinoptilus; species Rhinoptilus africanus. The sequence goes on along the minus strand of VXBO01006038.1, from coordinate 17,254 downwards.
TGGTAGTGATGACACCAGAAAGAATGTGCCTAATTATGTGATGATTGGGGGACACAGAGAAAATAGCTGAGAAGGACATCTGGGAACTGATTCTGCACTGGAAACCAAGCCTTCAGAGACAGAGAGCTACGGCATTTCGGAAATGACTTACAGCAGAGATTTAAACAAACTTTGCTCTCCCATGGCACGAGCCTTTCTCCAAGTACAAGGATGTCTTTTCAGCCCACGCTGCTCCTCGCACAGGGCTTGGACTATACTTCTCCTCCTGTCTTTTGGGGACCCCTTGGTGCATGGGAGGGTAGGGAGGCAGCCCTCCCTGAAAGAGAGGAGATTGAGGTGAGGCTGAGGGGGGTGAGCCCCTGGCCCAGGTTGCCCAGAGAAGCTGTGGCTGCCCCATCCCTGGAGGGGTTCAAGGCCAGGTTGGCCGGGGCTTGGAGCAACCTGGGCTGGTGGGAGGTGTCCCTGCCCAGGGCAGGGGGTGGCACTGGGTGATCTTTAAGGTCCCTTCCAACCCAAACCATTCTAAGAGTCTATGATTTAACCCATCTAAATTATATGTGTAGCTGCCCTGATACAACACAGTTGCCCACATGATACACGGCAGGTCTTCCTGCCCCATCACTTTAGATGTTCATGGCCAACTTGCTCACCCCCTCACATAAGCCATGACCCAAGGCTACCAGGCTGCTCGTTCTATGGGTCCAGCTGCCTTGGTGGGCACGGGGCTGTCCCAAGGTCAAAAAAGAGCAACACTTCCAAGACCAAGCACTTGATTTACCAGCCAGGAGCCCTTTGTCACAAGTGACTTCCAGACTAAGGGCTCTCCGGATGCTACAGGTAAGACCAAATGACTGTACGTTAGATTGTCAGTGTGTTTTAAGATGTTGCCGTCCTTCAGTCAGAACTCCGGTCAAGCTTGGTACTAAAACATCAAGACACATCTCATCCATTAGATTTCACTTACCCCCAGCTTAATTTGCCCGTCAGCATTTTAAAGGGCAAATCCATTGTACTGAAACTCCTTTTATAGCTCAAAATGTATATTCCCCAATTCACAGAGTTTTCCAAATCAAATTTAAGTCTAGAAACAGCCTTCAACTCAGGAGGACAGAGCTGAAGCCCTCCTAAACTGACTTCTATTTTGTTTTACGCTGAGCATTTTAAATGATATGAAGCTGAGTGAATCCTGTTTGGCCAGCTCACACATGCAACTATGGCGGGAAGGACGGCACAAGCTTTTCTTTCTTCCCTGATCACACAGAACCATTTAACTCTGGAACTGAGCACAGTGATTGCACACATTTCCATGTCAGCTCCACCCAAACCTCTCCCAAACGCTGCTCCTCGGGCTTTATAAAGGAGGAACATTCAGATCTTCAAATACACCATGATGCTGCAGGGAGCCCAGAGGCTGGGCCAGGTTTCATTTTACACCGATCATCCCACGTTACCGTCGATATCCCATCATTCACTCGCCGCCTTGCCATGAAACTCTTTCAGCCCACTCATGCTAAATGGATGTAAAAATAGAGGAAAAGCTGAAAGCAAGGGTGGAACCGTTCTGAAGAGCGAGTTAATGGATGGTTGAGAATCCAGCATTTCTGAAGACTCTGAGGATAATAAATACATTCATTCCCATGAAAAAGTGCCACCCCTTTATTACTGTTTCAAGCCTCATCAGCCCAAGATTAGAGCAGTCAAATGAACGTGTATTCACCAGATACAGCAACTGTTTTAAAAAAAGATTTGCTCTAGCATTTGACAGCCCGCTCGCTTTCCCAGAGACATTTCACAGTCAGTTCTTTTTTCACCTGGAAGGTCCTTTCCTTTACAGAAACAACAATTTATTTCTTGCTCGTTACTCATGGCCATGCAAAACCAATCTTCGTGTGGACTCTAAAGGCACCCGCAGCATTGCTGGTACTGTCATTTCCCATTTTCAAACACTGACGTCTGTACAGCCCAGCAGTAGATGACCATGTACTCAGGCTGAGACTCCTGGACATGTCATCACAGAGCTGGAAAACTGTATCTCACACTCGCTGCTGCTGAGACTGTAAGTCAGCACTGCCACCCCATCCCATGAAAGTTAAAGGACTTCATTTAAATGGGGTGATTTATTGTATCTGCTGTTCAAGTCCTGCCCTTGCGCCTTCGTGCTGATGAGAGACATCATGATGAGCTGCAGACAGATGGCCAGTGGGGAGGGCAGCAGGGCTCTGGCTGCAACAGGGTACGTCCTTCCCATCAATACAACGTGCTTTGTGTCATCTCTCTCCCCAAGGCACTCACAGCAATCACAGAATGGTTTGGGTTGGAAGAGACCTCCAAAGATCATCTAGTCCAACCTGCCATGAGCGGAGACCCCACTATATCAAGTTGTTCCAAGCCCCATCCAACACGGCCTTGAACACTTGCAATGATGGGGCATCCACAGGTTCTCTGGGTGACCTGCTCCAGTGTCTCACCACCCTCATCATAAAAAATTCCCTCCCTATGTCCAATCTAAACCTACCCTCCTTCAGTTGAAAACCGTTGCCCCTTGTCCTGTCACTACAAGCCTTGGTAAAAACTCTCTCTCCATCTTTCTTACAAGCCCCTTTTATACACTGAAAGGCCGCAATAAGGTGTCCCCAGAGCCTTCTCTTCTCCAGGCCGAACAACAACAACTCTCTCAGACTTTCTCCAGAGGAGAGATGCTCCAGCCCTCTCACTATTTTCATGACCTCCTCTGGACCTGCTCAAACAGGTCCCTGTCTTGCTTGTGTTGGGAACCCCATAGTACTCTAGGTGGGATCTCACAAGATGGGAGTAAAGGTGAGAATCAACTCCCTCAACCTGGATATTGTATCCTCAACCAGGACATGGTTGGCTTTCTGGGCAGCAAGCACACGTTGCCAGCTCATGTCCCATTTTTGCATGAGGCAAGGGAAGAACGGAGACTCACTGTCTCATGAGTCCCTCTGGCTTCAATCCAGCTCCACATTTCCAGGACTGTGAAGACATAACGCAGGGGGAGGCAGGCTCCCCGGGAGGGGAGGCAGCTTTGGACCTACAGAGTAGAAGGTGAGGAAGGAAGAGTTGAAGGTTCCCTAGTACGAAAACTTTTGTAACTCCTTCCCTCTCTTTTCTTTCCCTCCTCAGGATGATCCTCCTCCCCTTGACTCAAAGGGTGGTGAATTCCACTTGTGTGAAAGCACACACTCTCTGAAGGAGTTGTTCTTCTGGGTCATTCACATTTTATACGATAGGCACAATGCTTGGAGACCACACAGAAAGGAGCTCTACAGGCATCCCACAACTGTGCCTCTGCAACCTGCAGTATGAACTCACCCCCCCCAAAAAACCTGACAAAACCTACATGAATCTGGCAAAAGATATTTTCTTTTTATGACCCATGTCCTTTATATTTCACAGAATTATAAGAAAGCACTTTTGAAAGTCACAGGAGTGGCAGAGGTGCCTTTGGCATGAAAGGTGACGGAGAGAAAACCTTCAGTTGATGGCACGATGGCATGGGCATGTGGCACGGTCTATTTGTCTCCATTTCACAGGGCCACAAGGTTGACACAACGGGGTCTTGCCTGCTGGGGCCTCCCTGCCCTGTGGAGGTGGAGAATCCCAATTTCTTGGGAATTAATCAGGAAGAGCAGTGGATTTGCACAGAGCTCTGAGCTCTTCCATGGGACCTTGTGGTTGCACGATGCAATATGACAGCTTGAAGCTGCTGCCTTCATCATGCCAGGGAATTAGGAGACTTGACAAGACCAAAAAAATATTAATAAAATGACAGAAGTGCTGGTTTGGGCATACGCTGCCTTCATTTCCTCTTGCTCAGAGAAAACTTGCTTTCAGACCATTTTTTAAGGTTCAATATAGTTGTAAGCTGTTGGCCAAAAGAGACGATTCCCATTTATTTCCGTTCCATCTCAGTTTTACTTCCCACTTACATCCAAAAGAAACCTCCCAGGCTTTACTGCAGCTGTCTGGGTTGAGGACGCATTCGTATGAGCAAAACTCATCTTGAAAACCAGGAGCAACTGTCCAAAAATATTAATGAGATCGTTTGACTATTTAAGGCACATACTATAAATAAACCCTAGTGACAGAACTTGACAGACTGTCAATCGATATAACTTCTGGCCAAGAGACACGTGTCATATCCTTTCCTGCGTTGAGACAATTTTCTGTGGGAAAGGAGGTCTAGAAAACTGTTTAAGTCAGGCAATGTTCATGCTCCCTGCAATTATTTACTTCATTCTGTATTTGGCTAATCCAAAGCAAGATATGAACAGCCCTCTAATGATAAAATAAAATTGTTTGTTGCTCCAAAGAAAGCACCAGCCCTAGATAAAGAAGCCATTACAGTTTTTCTTAAACACTGAACTGTGGCTTCACCTTACCCGGTAACGTTCCCCAGGGAAATATTTAACTTGAAGGATTAAAATAAGTTATGATGGCAGAAGACTGCTAAACTCGAAGCAGACCAAGTGGTATTCCTCCTATTCTCCCGAAGATAAGCCCCGAATGATAATGATTTTCATTCTTCCTCAAAGGAATCCCAGTCGTGGTGAAAACCAGCTTGCCATCGGACTGCAGCCAAAGCCAGACACCCACATCAGTGCTGGGTAACCACTAATACGCCTGCCCAGAGCCAAGCAGAAAAGACTAATGAGGTCAGGGTTGCTGGGAGAGGACAGATCTTTTATTAGAGAAGCCGACATAACCGCGAAAAAAAAAAAAAAAAACAAAAAAAAACAAACCAGAAGGATGGGGTCTGGATGTAAGCAAGAGGACAGACCATGCCGCCAGAACCGCGGGAGCTGTACCGCACCATCACAGAATCCAGCACCCCCTTGCACAGGATGGTACTGGGGAAGAGCAAGAGGCAAAGGTACCAAGGAAAGGCCCATAGCTTTTGGGAGTAAGCTGAATCGAGAAGGTTATCCTTTACCAAGCTGAGCACAAGCACCGGGAGATATTTCTCGGACACCAGCATTTTGTTCAAAGGACAACCGTTGCGGAAGTTACAGCTGGGCTTCAGGAAGGGCCTCATCAGCTTCATGAAGGACACGAACCTACCAGCGGCTGATGTTGGTATTGCCTTCCTAGCCCTGCTTGTCAACCTTTCCTCGTCTGAATGACCTGCTCGAGGAATAACACAAGGCATGAGTGTGCGTTGTCAAGCCCCGACTAGCTTTGGTAGGGTCATCCCTTCACCTTGTGGAGATTCCACAGCAGAGGTGTGAGGGACAAAGCTGACTTTCCCTCTGACGAGCCGTGCACAGGTTCAATTTCAAACGTAATGCCTGGTTCCTCCCCAGGAAAGGTCAGCCACAAAGAGATGAACCACCTGGTACAGGCAAGGTGGGAGAAACCCTGTCATCAGTTCGGTCGCCCCAAGCCCCTTCCCTGCAGGACTGCTCTCTTGGGATGCCATCAGTAACAGATGATCTGCTGTACAAGAGGATGCTACCAGTAAAAGTGTCACAGTTAAGAAGCCAAGGTGAGAAGCGTAAAGTCAAACTGCAGATGTGTAAAAGACAAATACGTTTTTCTTTTCTGCACAGTAATGCGGATGGAGCACAACAACTTCATCAGGCCCTTAACTCAGCCAATATCTTAAATTTCAAGATGGAAATGGAGTAACCGTTCCTCGTCCTGCTCACAGTGACTACACATAGCTCATTTGTCATCCTGTCCAGAGGCTTCTTCCTCTGTCTTTTCCTGAGTACTATAGAAAGCATTTTACGGGGCTTTTATAACATTTGGAAGGTCAGCATGGGGGCACGGCAGGTGAGGAGATGCCACAGCAGGGCTTCTGAGATGGCAGCTGAACTGATCCAGAATGACAAAGTAAAGGGAGGGTACAGTCAGAAAGGTGACAGGGTTGCCTTTTTTTTTTCCTGAAAATCCCTGCTTTCCCATGTGTACTCAGAGTCAAATCTGCTTACTTCTTCACCAGCAGAAGTCGCCTTCTGCTCTCACTGGTTTATAGACGTGGTTCGGGGAGAGTGAGCTGGAGTCTTGCTCGATTCATGTATCTTTAATGGAATAATTACATATATTCTCAATACTGAATATGCATTTCTTTGTCTGAACTGAAATCTGCACTGAAGCGCAGAGGTTGGAAGGAAAAAAAAGCTGCAGCGAACTGAGATCGAGGGAGATATACGTGAAGAGAAGGAAGATGAGGATATCATGTTTCTGCTACCGTTTTTCCACCTTCAAGTGAAGGTTTTCTGGTGCAACTCTGACACAGAGACAGCTCCACCATGGTGAATTTTAAGCATCGGATTCTCCTTTAGATCCTCCAGAGCATCCTTCTGGTCCCAGAGACATCCCTTCTCCTCCAGCGATCCGGGACTCCAACCCATGAACATCAGCAAGTTGCTCCGGTTCCGTACGTGACGCTACAGAACCTCAAACGCTTTTCCATCACGAATTTGCCGTCTCCCTGCGATCTTGAGGAGGGCGAGGAGAGCCTCACGTTTTTAGAAGCGGGTGCTCTCTGGTCCCCTTCTGCTCCGGCAGAGTTTCTATGGCAACTCTAGATGGGTTTCAAAGGGAGGATTTCTGGTAGGCTCTTTCTGGAGGAGCTTGTAATGTCAATGCAGGCAGGCAGGAGAGCAAGCCGGCGCTCTCCGTGCCCTCAGGTTATAGGTTATGGCAGGGTATTTACAGTAACTGCTCAGAAAACAGCCCTTTGTGATTTCCAAAACGCACTTGTTCATCTGGCTAATTTTCAATTCAGCCTTTTCAGCTCTGCTCCTAAGCCAGAAGGGGGAAAAAAATAAATAAATTCAAGCCTCGGCGTTTTGCTCCAGATGTAATTTCTGCTCGGCGACAGAGTGAAGCGCATGCAAGACCTCCACGCTTCCAGCTTTAGAAAGGGAATCAGCTTCAGCGTGCATTTCTGACGCCTTTTTAGACTTTGGAATTGGGAATTTGCTCCTGTTTCATATCTATCGTAATCCTTTCCTTCTCCCTGGTTGCTGTATATGATGACCAGCTACAAAATATTCCTTCTTTCAATGACAGCAGCATCTGGAAAGGGCTTCCTGCGCGCTAGATACCTGCAGATATGTCAGAAATCGGTCTGTCCGCACAACATTGCAAAAAGAAGAACTTTGCAATGGGAAGCAACGGTTTAAAAGGCTGGAAAAAGGAAGGGAAATCCTGGTTTTGTGGGGTCATCTTCTTGGTCAGAGATGCCAACACGCCGAGGAACAAGCTAGCTCACTGCCAGTCACCCAGAAACTGTGAGCTGAGCAGAAAATGACCCTATTCGGGCTCTTTGGCACAAGACAATCCTCCCAACTTCATCCCTCATCCCTCCAAGTGACGTAGAGACGCAGTTTGAATGGTTTCTGGGAGAAATCGCTCTTTTCTGCACAGGAGAGTTTGATGCCACAGACCTCGTGGGACCAGCGCCGCGTCTATTGGACGACGTTAAATGCTGAGTAATAGGCGTCAGAAATAAATACTTTTTCAGAAAACGTGGTTTTACAGGATGAACAGCGAGGCGTTTGCTTGCTTGGACGAGAAGTGACGGCAGAAAGATCCTTACCTGACCAGGCATTACTTTCAATTTTTCTTATTCGAGATGCTTGGATTTAATTTGCCAGTGTTGGACCTACCTTAAGAACGGTATTCCGGGGGTGCTGCCAAAGCCAAGGTCCCCAGCGCTGCAGGGCATCCCCAGAGCATGATCAAGGATTAACGCAACAAAAACTGCCCGGTAATTAAGTCTCTCCTGTAGCACGAGCATTGTCCTGCTTCCTAGCTCTGCTTTTACACTCCTTATTCTCCTCTGACATTGGGAGCATCCTCCTAGTTTCACCGGAGCCAGTCTTGACTCACAGCCTTAAACAAGATCTCCGGGGACACCAGATTTCCTATTTCAGCTAATTGTAGTAATAAGCAATTCCAGGGTGATCACAACCATGTTACAGAATCAAATTATTGCCCAAAAGGGCCAGTTTTAAAGGATGGACTCGGCAATTTTCATTCACGAGGGTTAGCAAAGATGAAAATTCAAAATGATAAAATATTTGGGCTTGCAAGAATAAGCCAAGCTTGAGTTAAACTCGGGCTTGGGGATCGCAGCGCCCTTAAGTTAGATACTGGAATTTAAAATGCTAATTAACTTTAAAATGTCCATATGGTATTTTGGACATTTTGGACTTGGACCAGCGAAGTGAATTGCTCTCAAATACATTAGCTTTAGACAAACACAGCAGCAGATGGAGCACACACAGAATATTAACAAAACCAGGTTTTGGGTGTTAAAAGGCTTAATGGGTCTCTCGCATGTATTTGGGCCAGGAGATTAGATTCAAATTGTGCTTGGGGGAAGCTGAGAATACATAATATTTGAACTGGCAAAACTCCACGGCCGCGTTTAAAAAAAGGCTCTAGCGATAATAAAATTTAATTTCACCAGCTTGAAAGTGCAAAGGTTGGAAAGGGAGGAGAAATACAAGGATCCCACAAAGACCCCTCATCCCGAGGTCTTTATTATTCATCTTCCAGCCACGAGCCAGGATGAGGTCCCCTGGGCACCACACCAGACCCTAGAGAAAGCCACCAGCTCCTGCCCAACACAGCGAAAGCCAGGGAGGAAGAGCAAAAGCCCCGGAATCACGAGGTTATTCAGCATTTACCGCTTCTGGTTCATAAACTGAATTTTGAAATGCTGTTACTTCCTAAATAAGTATATACAAACCATATTCTTGCCCTATAATCCCTCTCCT
>VXBO01006037.1:3699-116639 GCA_013400135.1 Rhinoptilus africanus | reverse complement strand
TTTTTTTTTTTTTATTTTCTTCTCAAAATCACTTGACCNCAGGAGGATGGGGCCAGGCTCTTCTCGGTAGTTCCCAGTGACAGGACAAGAGGTAATGGGCACAAACTTGAACATAGGAAGTTGCACCTAAACATGAGGAGGAACTTCTTTACCTTGAGGGTGGCAGAGCACTGGAACAAGCTGCCCAGGGAGGTGGTGGAGTCTCCGTCTCTGGAGACATTCAAAACCCGCCTGGACGCGTTCCTGTGTAACCTGCTCTAAGGTGGCCCTGCTCTGGCAGGGGGGTTGGACTAGACGATCTACTAAGGTCCCTTCCAACCCTATGATTCTGTGATTCTGTGATTTGTGAAATTTTCAATGTTCAATGTCAGCATCAAATGTCAATTTTGTAACTTTCAAAATTATTACCTGTGGCTTTTCCTGTCATCTAACTATTATCTGATAATTTATTTAAATGGGCAAATAAACCTACTTTGTTAAAATATGCTGTTTTACTAATAGTTAACATTTCCTTACATTTGGTAACTTGGAAAATGTATCACCATTTTTGAAATCTCAGATACATTTTTAAGGTATTAACTGTCCTAAAATTATGTATGTTCTCCTATAGAATACATAGAGTATTCAGCATTTTAAGTAACAAGCAACTCAAATAACACACCAAATTACTTTTTTATTCACTGACAATAATAGTTCAATATTTGCCTATTTTTATACATGAAGAAATATGTTAGCATTTCATTTTAGCAGCATGATAAATTAGAAATCTTTCCCATCTTGAAATGCTAAACAGCAATGTGATTACTGGGCGCTTTTTTCCCATTTCTTTTTGTGCTGTGGATGATTTTGTGCCTCATTTTTTTTAATCTTGACAGACTGTTGTAATATTTTAAAATGTAATTTCATCCCTACAGCACCTAAATTAATAAATAAATAAATTCTCAAAGCTCATACTTACTGTGACTGGGGTGCCATTGATTTTTTACTGGTTATGGACTGCAGTGAAATTTGAAAAAATCAGAATTATTCAGTTAGTGATACAGTGGTGTATTAATGCCTAAATGAACTTGACAAGAAAAATTAAGAATTGGCCACAAAATAATTTTAGCTACCTGTTTCTTCAGGTTGCTGTGTACAGCTGCAAGTTTTGCTCACATGGAAATGTCTCCAAGTCTGTTTCTTCTATTCTTTAATATTAAACATAGGGTCATGTCTCATTTTATAATTGTGTTTCACCTCAGTAGCTTAAAATTCTACTAAATATCCCAACAAAAACTCAGAGTACATATATTCTCATTAACAGAACACAAGATGTAACATGTAATGTTAAGGTGATTTATGCTCTGTGTTTTCATAAAGGAAAATTTATTTTGGCAGTCCAAAAGGAAACAGACAAAATGATATGCCTGACTCTTGGTTTTCAGCTGATCTGCCCCACACCTAAACAGAAAGCCAGAATAACTGAATAAACATTTTAAATCCTTTTCAAATGCTTTCAGACTGATATACACAAGATGTGTTTGATAATGAGAACATCATTGCAAAACTGGATATCATCTGTACAATACATGAGAGTTGCCTCCCCAAGATGTTTTGAAAGGACTTCCCCAGACTTCTGTGTCATGGCAATGTTCTGCTCCCTGTCATTTCCAGGAAATAGAAATAGAAAAAAAATAGGATGACCTATTTTATTCCAAACATCTTACTATTTTCTTCCCATAGACAGAAACTGCTTAAAGAAATGCAAATGGCATGATACACATGGATGATACACAAAATCATGCAGTCATCATGCAGCCACATGATCAGCTGCTTAACCTGATGAGCATCTACACCACGAAATTCGTTTTCTGACCCTATCAGCAAGCTTGTCCAAACCATCCAGTACATCACAGGAAGCGGAAATACATGACCAGAGCAGAAGAAAATGAAGGTCACATCTTTGACAGCAGGCTGTAGACAGATTATCTCACAGAAATGTTATGTACAAAGAAACCAAGGAAAGTCTGCAAGGACACAGATCTCCTGCCATTGATTATATCATGTGTGCTTGCTAAAAATGGCAAAAATTGAATTCCTGAACTGTACAGAAAACAAGCAATTGAGTGTATTCCTCTCACTAAAGGGAGATTTCTATTGTAAACCTTTTATATTGTCATTGAGTTCTTATTCAGTGAAGAGCAAGAAATATTTCTAATGTAACAGAAAGTTTTTGAAGTAGTTACTTGTGTGTTTACTGGATCAAAGATGCATGATGAATTATCAGATAAACTCCCATAACTATTTTATTGTAGCATTTGTATTACATTAGCTTGATGGCAATTTGATCAAGACCCAGTTGTTAAGCTGTTGACCAGTTCTGAGTCATGCAAGGTAAGAGCTTGCACACTAATCAACTTCAAATATAAAGAAAATGAAATTATTTTCTTTAGAAACATGAAAAAACATATGCTAATATTGAAAACTACTAAAGTATGATTCATCCCTGAAAAATGATTCTGTAGATGTAGCTCTATGGAGTTTCAGGATTTTTGTGGTTAAGAGAATCCATAGTACATGAGCAAATCCACAAGTAAAAAGTTGATCTTTATTTATGTTACTCCGAATTCAATTGTCAAAAGTCAAAATGGATTCTTTGTATCTTCTTCATAACTGTCAGCAATATAGTAAGAGTAGGCCAAATTTTGCTCTCAGAGACATCTCTACAACTTCACACAAGTCAATCAGGGTGCAACCAACAACTTGGCTCATAAAGTTACACAGTATAAAAGGTAGCATAAAGCTACACAGACAGAGTGGGAAGCCAAGGAAGAAATGAATACCCTGTCCCCAGGTTATCTATGGCTGTATCACTTCTTGTCATGGAACTGTTTATTCCAAACCAACTTTTGGATAGTTGAAGTAAGGAGGAAAAGATGGGTAGATGTAGTGCTTAGCAACATAGTGTAGGGTTGGTTTTTTGATGGTTGGACTCAATGATCTGAAAGGTCCCTTCCAACCTAGACAATTTTCTGATTCTCTGATTCTATGACTCCTCTCCAATTTAACCTGGACAACTGCATGTAATGGTGAGTTAATGTTCTACTGGCTAGTGCTTGAATTGAAGCTCAAGAACGCTGAGTGGTGAGGAGAGCGGGCTCACTTCTCCTTTAAAACCTCAAAAGCCAAGGAAAATACTATGATGACAGATTGTTTTGTAAATACTTAGATTTACATGAAAAAGGAAAGCCAGGCACCATTTCTATTCAAGTTTAAGTGGCATAAGGAGAAGGATGATTTCAATAAATAAATATATATGGTGCTAATCAAACAGAAGAAAATTATCTATGATATAAGAATGTGACATCTTGAAAAAGTCACATTTCAGGGTGTAGAATTTTATGTCATGAAGAATGAGGAAAAAATAGTCCAGAAAATAATTAAGTACTGAAGTAACTGAGGAATCCCAACCTATTTTTTAAAAAACAGTCTTCCTCTTGTATATGATTGTTCATCTTCTTTCCCTGTCCTTGATTTTGCAAGGATGTATAAAACAACTCCACAGATTAGAAAGTAACTAAAAAAAGTGTATTCTCCAGAAGTATTTGTAACTGTTATATATTTCTAGTTGTTGTTTTGCTATTTTTTGCTATTTTTGTTTCCTTGCTGTTGGCACAGCACTTTTCCATGCACACATCTAACCCCATAACTAAGGATCTAGATGCTTGCCTGTGCCAAAAGAGATTAAATAATGATAAGATTATCTAACTTCAGGCAAAATGTAAATTGTTTACAAGTCTGGTTATTGAATGGCAATGAACAGAATAGTATTTATATTTTTAAAAAATCACAGCTTTAATACTTATTCTTTGAATCATATACTGATTCTAATCTGCATACAAAAGTGTCAAAATACATTGCTTATGTAGAACAAGGACAGTGTATGGCTTTTAATAAACTGCTAACAATAGACCAAGATTGTGCCATGCCAGTGTTCTCAAACACCTAAACAGATTAAAACACATTGCTTTGACAGTTACATTGTGGACATTTTTGTATTCCTTTTTCAGCAATGCCTATTTTTGTACCATGATTGACTACAGATTTTCTAGTTAGGTTGATAGATTTAATAGGGAGCTTTAAAAAAAAGATTTACAATTAACTTACATTTCAGAGGCAGAGAAAATTTGAACACTCACATAATTTAATATATAGCCTAATCTCATTCTATAATTCCCCCTTTCTCTGTACTTACTCTGAAATATGTTATTTTGCATGCTGCTAAAATGGATCCCAGGTAAACTCATGGATCATTGAATTACTGTTTGATGAACAGAGGAAACATTCTGTCTTTAATAGAAAGCTCAAATTATGACTCAGATCTGAAAAAAATTCAGCAAACTAATATTTTAGATTCAATGATACCAATTTTATAGAGCATGGATTACATAGGAGTACCATAGGCTACCAGGTTACCATTAACAGAGGATTCTGTCAGTGTCCTGGACCTGAGGACAACATCCCCAAATGTGAGTTTAAGAGTTTGTGGGAAACTAACATCAAATCTTGGATTACCAAGGTTACGACTACTCAGAGTACTTGTTTGCAAAACTGCTTTACATGCACTTACTGTCTCATAGCAAATACAGCACTGGTTCTGTGCTGACAAAACAAGACTGAATTCTTGATTAGACAACTGAAAATAGCGTGTTGCATTTATACAACCACTTTTTGGAGTCAGAAGAGCAGTTGGACCTGCAGGTGATATAAATGAAGAAATGATATAAATTTAGCCAGTACACCTAATTTACAAGAGATGAGTTGCAATGAGTGCCCATGACTTTCATAGCTGTAGCTGTCAGGGGACATTTTTCCAAGTTACAAACACCAACAGAGTGTGAGGAAACAGTTCAGCTGAAGTGGTATCTTCCATTTGTATTAGACATCTGCTTTAATTCTAAAGATTTTTCTCGGCTTCTGTAATGAAAGTGTGGCCGAAAGAGCAATTCAGTAGCACAGGGTGTCAATAGCACTGCTGCTATTCAGAGATGAGCAATTTTTTTGTTTTCTTTGACCATAGGAGACAGAAAAAACATACAATAATATTTCTGCTGCCACAAACTACATTCCAAAGTAAAAGCTGAGAGAAAAGATTCAAAATATAACTCTTTCCCCTCTTGCCTCATGCCTCATTTCTTACTCTGGGAAACACAGTGTGCGTTCAGTTTCGGTTTTACCTGAGTTGCAGATGAACTTCTTCCTCCTTGCTTCTTCAAATAACCTTGGAGCATCTCAGTCCGCTTGGGACCATCACCTTGCTGTTTCATATGGTTGAAAGTGATCACTAAGTTCAAATGTTGCTGGGGAGGAGTGGGGCAGATGTTCCAGCCTGGCATCTCCTGTCTTGTCTTCTCAATGACAATCAGTTTTGCATTTCCCTTCTCTGGGGACAGTGTCAGACACAACATACAGACTTGCTTTCCAACTGGGAATGTTGATAACCAAAATGAGAGTGTCTTCTCCTCAGGTATGCCTGGCTTACTGTAGGTCTTGTTTGACTTCTACATCCTATCATCAGTCATCTCCTTTGACGTTTACATCCTATCACCAGGAGTGAGGTCAATGCGATTACTGCAAATCACATTCTGGAAAAAATATTCCTGTTCGAACTCGATGCTTACTAGTGGAAGATACAAACTTCACCTTGACTTTTACTTATTGCATGAAGATTGGAGGTACAGATATGGTAGGAGAGTAGGCAATGTATGCTTTGTAATTCTTAAAATGGCATACTGTGTATACAAATAGGGATGCAGAGAGCAATGAAACTTGCTAATACAGATCACAATGCTTGGTCTTCTGAGATTAGGATATTCTGCATGAGTTATTCCCAGTTTTACCAACAAAGTGGTACAGAACGAGTAGAATATTGAACAAATATAACAAATCTATAGAAAGTATGGAGGAGCAGGAAATTTAACCTCAGAACACTACCATAGGTCATAAGAAAGGTCTTACCCTTTCAAGAAAAGACCAGGTATAGCCTCTGGCTTTGTGTGACTAATTTTAAAGTCTTTACATATTTAAGAAATAAAGTAAAAATAACACTATATATCTAACAATTAATTAAAATTAAACAAGGTAGTAACATTAAGTTTGGATGAGCAGTGTTCACTGAGCATCAAGATGAGAAGTAATTTTATTTCAGTGAATATCTTAATTGAAAGCAATACATTTTATTTTCTAATATGTTAATATTTGCATTTTTAAAAGATAAATATGGCTAGACAATTTTAGCTTGGTTTGGACTGTGATGCAGACTGCACAGAATTATCTCTTCAGTCCTATCAACTTATGCTGCCTGAGTTTTTAAGAATTCCATAAACTGCTTTCTGTTGTTCGGGGAGAAGGCCAACAAACTCATGATTTCAATTTAAACTGAATCTTAATAATCTGTATTTAGACTGTTTAATTTATCTTGGCAAGATGTAGAATTAAATAATAGTAAAAAAAACCCAACAAAATGGGTTTATCCCTGCTCTTAAAGTCTGTGATAAAACTTCCATTTCTTTTAATGTGAAAAGAATCATGTCATAATATTTCCCATCTTTCCCTTAATTACACTCACCACAATTTACTTTACATTCAATCCTAGTGCTCATCAGTTCTTGCCTTCCAAACATATATATCAAATTCCAGAATTAATGTTCAGATTAACTAGTTCATTAACATTAATTTCTAGTACTTCTTTGTGTTTACTGGGAGCAATTCCTCATTTCCTCTCAGTTTTCAGATTTTTTTCCTTGGTGTATTATAAAATTGTACAAAATGATGTTATCTAATTTGATGTGTGGCCATTCTTATCCTATAAGTAATATTTCTGTCTAGGTTTTGTTATAAACCGCATTCCTCAATCAAATTTCAGGCCTGTGTTCTGTTAATGAGCTCAATTGCAACATTTGAACATTTGAAATACATATCAAGAGGATAAATGTAATATAGTGTCTCTAAATGATAAAAAGCTGAAACATCTAACAGTTTAATTTACTGGTAAATCTCCTAACTTTTAAAATTCTGTAAAATTATAGTATAATATTAAAGGCTCAAAGAGAAATGCTGCACAGAGGGACTTGCTAGTGGAGAGTGAGCCCTGGAGTGCTACCTTTCCGATTAAGATAACACTCAGTAGGGAATCTGTTTTGAATTCCTTAGGCTGAAGGAATAAATGCCATGGGAAGGATAAAATAAATTCTTGCTAAACAAACGTACAGCAAGTGCAGGAGTTAAAGACCAGCATAATAAGCACAAGAACTAAGTGCGGATCTTGAAGAGAAAGATTTGAAGAAGTGTGAGAGGTAAAGAGAATAAGAAATGAGTATCACATTAAAACATCCAAGCCAAGCCACAGATAAAGTGTGGACTTACAGCAAAAATGGAAAGCATTTCTGAAAAAGCACAGGAAAAGAACTTAAATATAAGATTAAAAAGCATTAAGAATAAAATCATAAGCAAGGGCTAGGGATGATCAAAGAACCAAAAGATCATGCCAAGAAAGAGTCATTACAGATGACTGATTAAAACTGAAAAAAAAAGGGGTGTTTAGAAAAGAAAGGCTCATATGTGGTAAAGAAAAAGAGGAAAGTGTCCACAGATAAACAATGTAGACAGAATATAGTTTTTAACTGTGGGACAAAAATTTGCCACTGTGGCTGTCTTTTGAAGTTTATCATCTGTAGTTATCTTTCATTCCTACATGATGATATGTACGTGTGCTAAGATACTTAGGAACTCACAGTTGCCTGTTATGTCTGTTTCCGTTAAGTGGTCTGCACCAAACTGTTATCTTTGTACTACCAGTAATTTTTCTATAATTTCCTGTTGGTTTTATGTATAGACTGACAATGCAATGGAAACTACCAAAAGAAGCAGCTTCATTGACTTAGTTTTTCACCTGAAAACAGACATCCATTTTATAACATTTTTCTTTCTTCTTCTACCAGTCTTATGTGAAAGACTATTAAAACTACTGTTGCCCTGATGTGTACCTTCTCTGATTTTCATCGTGTACCTACTTTTAGGATAACTCACATCAAAACCTTATACTAAGGTTACCTTTGCCCTCATAGAGGCATCTCAGAATTTTTGAGCAAGAGAACTGAGGAAACATTTCACTGGCATTTCTGTGGGGATGTTCTTGCCTATGCTACACTGGAAAGCAGTACAAGTTGCTTTGAAGGTTTAAGTGACTTTGGGGGTATCCCTGAGTATACTGGGAGGTATTTTATGAAATCATTTAACCTATTCCACACTGCCTCCTCAAAACCACCAATACTTAACTCCAGATGTGCTAACTGAATTTTGCGTGTTATTTTGAGAAATTTCAGAGACACAAGTGCTTCACATAGCTCTAGTCAAATATTTGCCCTACGGGACAGAGTAAATTTTCTGACAGACAATAAATATCTGTATTTGCCTTAATAAATTAGGAAAAAGAAGTGTAAACATAATTAGAGGTAGTGGCGTGAGCTTTCCCTTTCACATGAGTTGAGACTAACCGTAAGAGCTGCTAAACCCTCCTGTCAGGCAGGCAGATTCAGGATGTCTTTCTTTCTCTTCTCACAGCTTTCTTAATTTTTTCTCTACTTTCCAAGAACTGAACCCTTCTGCCAGTTACGGGAAGTGAAATTAATCTTTGTGTTCAAAGTTTTTTTAGTTTACCGAGTACACTTGGAAAGCAATCAGGAGCTTTCTTCTCTTCCATTCTCAAAAGCTTTTCATACTTTTC
Source organism: Rhinoptilus africanus (assembly GCA_013400135.1). Taxonomy (NCBI): domain Eukaryota; kingdom Metazoa; phylum Chordata; class Aves; order Charadriiformes; family Glareolidae; genus Rhinoptilus; species Rhinoptilus africanus. The sequence continues at coordinate 107,875 of VXBO01006037.1, read as the reverse complement.
TCCTCAGAAAGAGCCCATCTCTGCCTTCTTCTCTAGTCTACCTTCATTACCAGCAGTGATACCCAGTCTTACTCTCCTTGAAAGCTTCCTCTAAGAATGTGATAACTCGTAATTCTCTTTCAACCATTCCCACCCACTTCAGGTGTACATTTTCCTCTCTGCCTTTAATCAGTCCTTGAGAAAGCACCGTGCCTAATTATTTTGCCTTTTAACAGGGCCTTTACTACCACTGTTCCTATTACAGTGCTTCTTTTTGGGTGTCTGATCTCCTACAAATGTTGGACTGTGCTGTGGGAAAGTGACCACTCCTCCTCCTGCAGTGATGGCTCCACAAATCCAGTCCCCCTGTAAGAGGAGCCTAGTCCACATACACACTCTCAAGACTCTGTGAGAGAATCTCTCTTGTCCACTCTCAGCACATTCACACCCAAAACAGATTATTTATAGGGTTAATGTGCTCTTTCTCCCATTTTGAAAATTAGTACAGCTCATCTTGTGAAAAAATTCTGAAGTTCAGCAAAGCTTCCCTGAGGCCAGTTTAAAGTTTACTGAAGTCAATGAAATATTGGTGGCTAGCAGTGGAATAAATACAAAATAACTATATGAGAAGTAAAATTAAAATTAATGATAACAAGCATGAATAATTTCCCAGAGTGGACATGACTGCCATGCATAAAAACAAAAGAACAGAAAGCTCTGAAGAAGTGGAGGGATTCAAGGCAAAATCAGAGCACTGCGCTGTGACAAAACCAAATAAGAAACACTTGGAATTTGGTGGTGAAAGAGCAGATGCAAGAGATTAGTAGCAAAATAGCAACATATAAAAATGAAGTTTAAAATGCCAACAAAGAAAAGCCGTGCTCTGTGTTGCAGAATAAAGGCTGAATGAAGTCTCGTTTTCCCTTAGAAACTGTCTCTAGAAAAATAGATACTAAACCCAAGCATATAGAATACTGAATACAGGATTTAATTTTCCAGGGGCACACATTTAAACATAATTAAAGTGTATACTTTAAATTTAAATCAATGTTCATGTGGAAAATTAAGTAGCCCTTCCCTTCATTTCTGTTGTGAACTGAATTTATGAACAGTAGCTGAGAAACGTAAAACCAAAGCCTTTCAGTTTAACGCATGTATTTTGTGAACTGGAAGCAAATACATCTGTCTCTGTACTAATTATCCAGACAAATTGGAAGTGAATAGCTCTTTCATTTAACATGAAGATAGTACAGAAGTCATACAGTTCCCTAATCTTGTCTCAATTGGTGCAATATCACTACTCTCTTCTTCAACAGAGTGTCTGCTGAAATAGCTGAAGATCTTGCCTGCAGAATACTGCCTAATACTTTGGAATAATTTCACAGGAAGCTTTAAGAAAAAGCTCTACCCTAAACTGAGGAGTTTTACATTCACTGTGAGCTTTAGCAAATATATTCACTGAGCAAGTAAAAACATGCTACTTCTTTTGTCCATTCACATCATAAATTAACCTTGGATTCAGAGAATAAAGCTGTGGGGTTCTGATTTTAGGCACTTCTCATAAAGATCTCCAAGCCACATTAGGTTACCAGCTGCATTCTGCTAAACCACAGTGACTGATCATCCATCCACTATTTTTAGCCTTGACATACAACATACTTTTTGCGGGGGCTCTTCTCAAGACAGATCTTGCTTCTCAAGAGACCAAGATTCATGCATACCTTTGACTACTCAGGTATTCAACCAATCTTAAAAATAATTTCCATGACCATGAGCGTGTACTTGAATGATTTTCTGGGCAATGCTATGGTGCTCACTACGAAGGTCATTCCTCAAATAGAGAAAGGACAAAAAAACATTGGAATATGTTCTTAAAAGTACTTGTAAAAACTTCCTCTAAAAATAAAAAGTGAAAATCTACCTATGCTAAAATCAGTATCAAAAGTCTCATCAAGGTCCCCTCTATTTATTTCTGTGAAGAACCCACCATGAAAATTTTTGAAATTCATTATGTGTATCTGTATATCATATTGTCTATCAAATATATTTTATATAATTGATAAATCTCTATATATACTTCATTACATTTCAAAACACAAATGCATATACTGAAACTAGAACAAGAGGGGAAGTAAAAGTTTGAAAACACTGAAAAAGTATGTCCATGCTCCACAGTGCAAAATAAAAGTAAGCAAAGAAACTCTGGGCTACCTATGATCTTTTGAAAGAATTGCACAGTGAAGGAACTTTATACATTCGATTTTGCACATGACTCTGTTTCAGTGAAATCTGTAAGGAGTTAGAGGGCCATGCCGCCTCTGAGATCTAGACTGGAGGGTGCAATGAAGTCCAGTGGCTTTTGTTCCTCCTTTAGAAATCTACTTTTTCTTTTCCCTTTGATAAAGTTAGCGAGCTCTGTTGACTATTGTGTGAGGCCACTAATCACCACCTGCCCATCTTTTCATAGTCCTTTGATATTCATGCTTCTCAAGAAAGAATAAAAAAGAGCAATCTCAGGGCAGCATGTGATGCAAGAGCTGTGATTTGCTGAAGGTTTGTAATGGCCATTCTCAGTCCTTAGTCTGCATTCAAATGGGGGCGTGCAGAATTTGTCCCTGGTTTAGAGGAAGAAGAGGCCTCCCATACTGCAATGTATTAATAGTTCATGATTGTAATGTAGATAGATGCCTGTGTAATGCATTCATATAGAGATCTTAAATACCCGTGACAATAAACATATCTTTTTTTTTTCTTTCACATTTTCCTTTTTTGTCACTGTGGTTTTTCCTTGAATTAAAACCTTTCTGCGGAGGAATTTACAGAGTGATGCAAGTGGATGGTATCCTGAACAGGAAGGCAATTACTTCGCACAATTCAAAAGAACACCAAATGTCAGCTACTCCTTGATTGACTCACACATATGTTCAAGTGAAGCCAGTAGGAATTTGAGAAAAACCAATGTATTTATTTATTTAATGCATTTAATTATTTGCTTGCAAAAAATCAAAGACAAGACAATTTTACTTTTTACAAGGAAAGATAAAACAGGAAAAGGGCTTTATATCCACTTGGCATGCACTGTTATTGTACCTTATGTCTGTAGAATTGTGAATAATCCATTTATGTAATGAAAGTGAAAGGCATTGGTCTGACTCTCTTAGTGTTGCATTTTCAAAGTCCCGTTCTGGAGGCAGTCTTCAACACAGTTTCTGTAAGATTTGTTTTACTCCAGCCAATTCAGTCACACTGTGCACAGAGCATGAGGCAGTCAGCTGAGGAATGATAATAATTCTTCCCCTCCACAGGAGTCCAGAATATGCAGTTCAGTGCCAATAAGGCAAAAGGTCCCAGAAAAACACCTTCCCAAGGAGGGCGGCTGAACCTAGATTCCTTCCCATTTAAAGCACTCATAACTCATGCGTGGTGTGAGATGGCAGTATTTTCAACCACAGCTTTCACTCTCATGCAAGAATATATTGTTGTGTTTCTTTTTTTTTTTCTTTTATATATTTATTTATTTTGCTCTGCGTTTACTTAGCTTTCATGTAAGCCTTTATTTTCTGATGGAATTTCGCTTCTGTTTCTAAACGACTGAGAACAATGTAGCTGTAAATGACCCAGAAAAACACATTGACATGATATTGCATGGGCAGATGGCAAGCTAGCCTGACCTTGTTTATCCCTGGACCACATCCTGTGACAAGTTTTTTTTGTGATGACTGCAGCAGTTCCAGGCTTTCCATGTATCTTGTTCCTCCCTTATTCTTCAGATAACAGAACTGTAAGGTCTAAGTGGCATTTCTTATCATTGACTCAGTATTGTAGTACGTAACTCTGCTGGAGACTTTTGAAATTTTAAAATACATATTTCAATCAATAGATGAAGATATTTGGTTTTTTGTTTTTACATTCTAATGAATGATATTAAAACTATTGATATAGACTTTGAACACAGGTGAGTTTCTATTAAAAAAAGGATTTGATTTTTTTTTTACTCCCTTCAGGTTAGTAAAGAACTAGTTTAAACCACTTATTTATTTGGTTTCTATTTGAAATGTATTTGGAATCTATTTTCCCAAAAGTTTCAAACCAAGCACAGCTGTGGGAGGTATAAACATATCATTTTTATACATTAGAAATAAAAAATTTACCTTTTATATCACATATTTACAAACTTTTTCCCTAAAAATATAGTAGAGGTACTTTTTACTACATGTAAGATTGTCTTCTGTACAAATATTTTCAATTCAACCTTTACATATCTTTTTAATTCAAACTATATATATCTTAATGTTTACATTATTCTTGTCTCCTATACTTTTATTAGCTTTTTTGAGTTTCAGCATCCTCCAAAATTCTACCAAAGAAGTAGTAATTCCAACATAAAGTAATTTCTGTTCATAAAGTAATGATAACTCTGGACAAGAAGAACATTTATTCTTCTTTCTGTGTAAACCTCCTCTACAATTTGGCTAGTCCAGATGCTGCCCTTTAAGAAAAGGGAAAGTTGAACCTCAAAAGCTGGCAGATCTTTGCACATAGTAAGGTCAGCAGAAATTTCAGCAGACTATACTCTTTATTTTGGCAGTGATTTGTATGCAGATATGGCTTCAGCTGAAGTTTACACATCTGCACTTTAAAAACACAATGTAATTTTTCATCCAATCATTACTAGTCCATATGAGTGCTAGATTTTAAGCTTTGTGTCAATTCATAGTGCTTTATTTTTTCTTCAAAACACAGATCTATCTTCCTAGCAACTGTGTTACACGAAGACTCACTCTTCAACTTTTGGGCTAGAAATAATATGTGGAATATACATGTTTGATAATAAAGGATAATTCACAAAAAATTATTCAAAAGACGAACCTCACACAGACTCTTTTGGACAAATTTTGACAGAAATTTTTCATACCTAATATTTGCACCAAATATATATAATGACAAATTATATATGTAAAACAGAGAACTCTGAATTAACACGATGGTGTGACAGGATATTCCGTCACTTTTTCTACAAGATATTGGACTTTTGTGCTCCACCCTACAGATTTTCACCTTCAGTGGGTACTTGGACTTCCTGCATCCTAGCAAACCCTGCAGTCTCAGGTCCTTTCGTCAATCCCATGGTTTCCCAGACACACTGGGATTATTCTTATCTATACTGTGAGGCTGTCCTGGACTCCAGTAGAAGCTTACCACAACCTCACTGACCCTGCAGGGGGTCTGTGGCCTGTGTTAGCTCCTACAGTGCACCAGAGAATTATCTTGGGAGAGCATTAGGTAGCTGGTGCTAAAGCCATAGCAGATACTCCTATTAAAATTCAGCACTCTACATAGAATAATAGAATTGTTTAGGTTGGAAAAGGCCTTTAAGATCATTGAGTCCAACCATTACCTAACACTGCCAAGTCCACCAGTAAACCATGTCCCTAAGCACCACATCTATAAGTCTTTTAAATACCACCAGGGATGGTGACTCAACTACTTCACTTGTTAGCCTTTTCCAATGCTTGACAACCCTTTTGGTGAAGAAATTTTTCACAATATCCAATTTAAACCTCCTTTGGAGCAACTTGAGTTTCCTCTTGTCCTACTGCTTGTTACTTGGGAGAAGAGATCAACCTCCACCTCACTACAACCTCCTTTCAGGTAGCTGTGGAGGGTGATAAGGTCACCTCTCAGCCTCCTTTTCTCCAGACTAAACAAGCCCAGTTCCCTCAGCCGCCTCTCAAAAGACTTGTTCTCTAGGCCTTATAGCAGCTTCATTGCTTTCCTTTGGACATGATCAAGCCTGAGTGCTCATGCACGTATGCACTATTTTATTACAAATATAGATGCTCTTTCAGAGTTTTACTGCATGACACTACTTTTTGTTTTCACAGAATCACAGAATGGTTTGGGATAGAAGGGACCTTAAAGATCGCCTAGTTCCAACCCCCCTGCTGTGGGCAGTTTTGTTTGTTTGTTTGTTTGTTTTCTGAGAGTTCTTTATTTCTATAGTCATAGACTCTTATTTTTTTTAATAAGCATCTTCAGCACATTTCCAAGCTAAGGTGCCTGATGTACTGAACATTCAGCTTTGTATAACAATCCCCTCTCCAGTTCAGGAACTGGTTTCATCTGACTCTTATAAATGCTTCTTCAAGATATGCAATATATATGGACAAAAATAAAATCATAACGCTTAATCTTTATTATTCTGGCAGGTTCATAGTCTCCAAGTTGTCACTTGTGTCACCCCAATATCTGCCCCTTGTCTGTACTCTACACTTTGCTATATATTTTTGTGATTTAATTCAACACAGAATTCACTCAAAAGAGTTGTTCGGTATTTCAGGAAAATACAACAGTACAGAGAGGATAATGATACAAACCGACACAATCTAAGCGAACACTCCAGCAAGTTAAAAAGAACAATGCATATGCTGGAGAAAAGAAAAATTCTCTCCTCATAAGAAGGCACAGCGGAGAGCTTCACAAGCAGAACTCACTTTCATCTACAGAACTGAAGTATGACACGTTATTATCTCTTTATGTAATGCTACTTCTATTTTGGTTTCTTAGTTCTTCCTATCCTAGCATCTTGCTTTCGTTTGTACTTTACTTTGCTAATCCTTAACTGCTCAGGCTGAAATTTCCTGTGTTGGATATGTGCCTCAAAATGGAAAGTTTTAGGAAAAGAGATTTGTTTCCAGACTGAGATTAGTAAAATGTCATATTTTTCCGTGTTGCCAAATTATTCAGTGATAGTTATACTTAAGAACCTCTAATTCCTCCAGATTTTTCAACAGAAACTTGGATTTTGCCCTGTTATCACAATGTCTAATGCTTTCAGTGACAATCACCTTTATATGGCCAAATTCTTTTCCTCTGTAAAGAATCACATTCCTCACATAATCCATTGAGACTTGATCGAGAATAGCTGTCAAACTATCCAGTGATTAGGTTTCTATTGCACATGTTTTGCACCAAAAGACATCTATCTGCATCTGGACTGTATATGTATTCTCGTACAGACTAGCTGTGCAGAATTTTACTGAACACATTCCTTGGAGGCATTAGCTTGTATCTTAACATGTTTTGAGTACAATGTTTAGTACTATGTGCTCCATAGGGTTTTTTTAAGGAGGAGTGGAGGCTGGACAGAAAGGAGAAAGTGTATGTCAAGGTCACGAGTTTGTCGAGTAATGAGCCCTGAGTAATAAAAAACCCTAATAATTTTACTCCAGTTCTGTCTTGTTCCTCACACTGTTTCAAGAAAAAGGATGGTTATAAAGAATACTCATCCCCAGGGAATTTAACAGGAATGTGAGTTTCCCCAGGGAATATGAGTGTAACATGGCCAAAACATTTTGTGAGAAAATGACATTTCCATCAAAGCTTTAAACAGGTATCAGGCCGGCTGTCCCTGTATGCAATTGTGAAGAATTTCTTCTGACATTAAAAAAAAATAAAAATGGAGGAAGTTGAAAATTAACTGATATAAACAATATTCAAGCAGAATTATATCCTATATGTTATGGAAGAAAATGCTGTACCTACATTTTATTGTAAACCAGTCCTCATATACTGAATATCTGCAAATAAAATAAACTACTGAAGTCACATTCTTCTCTCTTGATCTGCTTGTTTAGGTGGCACATTATGAAAGGTAATGTATTTCTTTACTGGATGCAATTTTTTGGACTATTGCATGTCATATGGCACAAATGTCCCCTTTCCTTGGCCCAACAGACTGTGCGTTGTTCAACAGCCCTAAGAAACTTGTCCCCTCCTTGAAACAGCCGAAGGAAGGAGGTTTTCAGGAACCTCTCACACAGACTATAGCTTCAATACATGTCCAGGCAGGGCAGAACCAGAAGTGCATTCAGGTCGCAGAGCAACCTAGTGACATTGGTTTCAATAGCTGTGTCCATCTTCCTTTCCCATATAAGCCATTAAAGTATTTCTACTGGCCTTGCTGCAGGTTGTATGATACAACTCCAGCAAGAGATCTGCAAACAAAACACATAAACCCTTGCATCACCTGAATTTCACTGTTTTTCTTACCTGAAATGACTTGTAATAATAAATGAATTTCCTTAACCAGCTCTTTGATTCAGAGTAAGGTATTTTGGAAATAAGTCTTTTGCAAAAAGAAACTTGTTACTGAAAATTTTTCAGCATTTGTCAGGTAGTAAATCAGATTATCTCCAGTTTAAATATTATCATGCTGTGAAGGGATCTGCCTACATGTCCTCCCCCTACTTTCCATTCACATTTTGTTACAGACGAATACTAAGTTAAAGATTTTGTTTATTTAAGTTATGGTAAGTCACACATTAATTAAGGTTAGAACTATGTAAAATATAACTTTTAAAGGAAAGCAATACAAAAAGTATTGACATGGCCCATCAGTCATTAATATGAGAGAAATGCTTTATATCTGTGTTTCAGTAAAAAGATCCTTGTAGTTTTAGGAAGGTTTTCATTAACAGATATTAATGTTTGGTTTATATTTCCATTTTTTATATTTGCATTTGTATATACATATACGTGACATCCATGTAGTTTATAGCCCTAAATACTGTTTCTTAAAATTGTGAATTGTGTCCTTTTTGTGAACATGTAAGTAACTATCTTTTCTTCTCCAGTGGGCTGAATGAATACTGCAGTAGTCAGTGATGCGAAGAAGGTGGCAGTTCCCTAACTATACACTTGACAGTATTTATAATTAAGCTAGCTCTGTTAAACCATTCAGTCTGTCATAAACAGCAGATCATCCGTCTGAAGAGTTTATATGAAGTGGTTTATTGAACTGAACAGCAAAAGATGTATATTATTCATTATGCTGAACAGCAAAAGTGGGGGTTATATATACATTACAGCAAGCTCATACACATTTGGATGAAGCCATATTTTTAAGACAGCTTTATTTTTTTGCTTTGCTTTATAATAAGACAGTATATAGATTTACCAATTACTGCAGCATGTGTTCCAACTTTATTTCATAATAAATTAAAAGCCAGTTGAGAATCATACAATTAACTAATTTATGCTCCTTTTAAAATGTAAGTATTAGAACATAGGATATTTTTGTTAGGATAATCTATCTGTGATCTGGAAACTGAAGTTACTTTAACGATATAACTTTAATATAATCTCTTACAATCTGTGTGTATATATATTATTCTAATCAGCATGGATTTAGGGAAGAGAAGGTGGTCGTATGAACTCACATGTAACGGAAAAAGATTGATTTTAAAATTATTATTTGAGTATATCTACTTAATCTACATAACTAAAGACCAGACTAGCATTTTGCTAATCTAAAAACTATTTTGTCAGTCATAAGACTTCACAGAGGAAGTGTGAGTATTCAACTAATCTAATTAACTGTGAGATTTCACTAGTTGCTTCTCTTACACAACAGCTCAAAACCTCTTGTTTGAATAGTCTTCTTCGCAGCTCCCTTCAGATCAAATGTACTGCCACTCATGCACATCTAAGACCTCAGGATAGTTGTGGGCATAAATGATTGCATTAATCTTGCCTAAATTTTCATGCCTGCAGCACTCATCTGCAGCTAATCTAATCACTCCGAGCTCTGTTTATAATCAAGGATAGAAACAGGCACTTATGGAGCATAATGAATGTTTTGGTGGTTTTCTTTATATGTCTATGTAGTGTTATTACAAACCCATGCTGCTCTTGCTTCCTTCTTTGTCACACACATTGTATTCCCCTGGGGGTATTTTCTGTGTGTTAATATTATGTTTCATCCCAGAGGTCATTGGACGGGATCTGACCTGCCCTGCAGTGGCTCTTGTATTGCCCTTTCCCAGTTAAATCCACTCTTTCGGACTCTAAGTCCTCAGAAGCTCTGTGTGTCCATATCCTCACATTTTTCTTCATCTTATTACTCTGCTGTGGATGCTAGATATCTCATGCAATTCCTATTGTTCTCTTGAATCTGTAAGAGAGGCAGTGGCAACTGAAAGGCATTGTCTGTTCATTTCCCTCTGATGAATTATATTCAGCAGTTGTCCCAACACTGACTAGGCATTCGATGGTTCAGGAACCAGGTAAGATGGAAAGCAAAATGGTCTTGCTTGTTCCAAGTGCACAGTCTGAAGATCAGTAAAACTTTGAAGGGAAATAGGAAGAAAAAGCTTTCTATTGGCTTCAACGGGGGCCACAATTTTACATTCTTCATTTCTAGTCAGATCTGCAATATGATTATTATATGCCATTCTGAAAATAGCATGTCAGAATGGTTAAGGGATGTTTTCCTCTTAAGCCTCTATTTTGAGGCTTTTATAAACTGAAAATTATTGCTTGCTTGTATAACCTTTCTTCAGGCAAGTTTTCAATGCCAAGGTTATTTCTTTTCTTTGACTGAAGGAGGGATTTGATAAAATTAAAAGTTTCAGATTTTGAGCTATCCGAGTGGGGAAAAAATGACAGTTTCAAGCTTTGGAAAAAAAGCTGAGATGCTTATTTGCACTGAGTGCTGCAAAATGACAGTTTTATCTTCAAATTTGTCACTCATTGAAGAGTAATTACATTTTAAAGACAAGCTGTTTAAGGAAAAAACTTTATTCTTGAAAATGACATAATGGGCAAGACGAGGAGTTCCCTCTGTTTCCAAAAGAAACCGGATATGCTTTTAGTGACATTTAAATGCATTTGTATGTATATGACTGCAAATAGGTTTTTTATATGGTATGCTGGTTTGTTGTCAATCATACTTGTATAACTTTGCAGGTATTCAATGTATATACAGAGCAGAACTAATAGGAAAATAATTTACTTGAGGCTATTTCATTATTTCTTCTTGTTCTTCGTTGCATATAACTATACTATGACTAAAACATTCATGTTGAATGAGGTAAGAATCCAGTGACAGTTATGATCATGTAATTATGTAGTATATCATCTTATAAAGGCTATTATAGCATATTATTAAGGTTATCAATTATAATTGCCATCTCAGTTCTAGAATTTCCTAATTTCTCAGTTTTCTACCTTGTAGTCCTATCATTCCTTTACCATTCTGTTACAGTCTCTTGTGTTTGATCTGACTATACATCTGTCATGGTCTGGGACGAACTGGCCACTGAAACAAATGAAAGATGGTCTCCCCGACTTATCTCTCCAAGGAGAGGAGGGAGAGAAAGAAGGAGATTTATGAGTTTAGAAGAAGAAAATGAACTACTTTAATGAAAATATTAATAAAATACTAAAAAAATGAAATAATGAAATATATACAATATATACAAAACCGTATGAAGCTCTCAGGATGATGATCATGTCACTGACAGACAGAAAGTCCCAGATTGGACTCAGCGATGTACAGGAACTGGATTCTGGATCTGGATTTAGGAATGCATATATTGGGATCAAAGGCAGATGAACAGACTGAGTCCTCCTCGGACACCAGCTATTGAAGAAAGAGGGATGACTTTTTGATCCTTCAGCTTTTATACAGATCATGATGCGGATGTGACGGAATATGCTGTTGGTCAGTTTTGGGTCACCTGTCCTGTCCTCTCCTCCCCATAGGTGCAACCCCTCTATGCTCTTCCACTTCCAACCCTCCAATGGGGCAAATAACAAAGTGAGCTGACCTTGGTTGTTATAGCAATAAGTATAAGCAAGAGCCTCTCTGCATACCATTCTTTTGCATAAATTACAAATAATCGGGTCTTATCACTTTGAGAGTGAACAGTGTCTGCACAATAAAATGTTAATTTCAGAGAGTTCAGTTAGTTAGAAGAGGCTTAGCTGCAAAGTAAAATTACAGAACAGAAAATTGGGTCTGTTTTACCTCAAACCAGGACAACATTGGAATTGAAAAGCTTATGTAAATTTCCTTTAGATTTCTCTTTTGCATAGATATTTTTTAGTTTGAGTAGTCCTTGAGGTATACAAAACTTGAAAAAGATGTCTGGAACCATGTGGTAAGTCACTTCACCTAAAAGTTGTCTTAGGGTACTCTTGTAAGTGCACTGTAAGAATACTAGTAAAATCAGAAATAATTTGGATAATACAGTTTTAATATTTCAGCTTTACACTCTTATATGTGTCACTACGCATCTCATCTTTCCGTGTTTGAAGTTCCTAATTCCACTTTCTATGACCAATCTACATCACACTTTTTTTCAAGCTTCCTATTTTTACTGGAATAATATCTTAATCCTCCATGAATCTTTCAAAGTTCTTTCTTCATTTTTCCATCACTACCACAGTGACACATCTTCCTATCTGAAATTCTACCCCATTAAAGTCAAGAGAAGATTTGCCGTTGCCTTCAGTGACTACACCAGATTCATCTGTAATGCATGCAAATGAAAAATAAGCAACTTCATGAGACATTTGGAAACCTTCTTCTGTCTTGCCTAATGTCATCTATCTCCATGCCAAGTCATATCTAGTTTACCAAGCTAAGACTCGCATAGTTTTAGTGCTAAGCATATAAAGGCTTTCAAGTTCCTGAGAAACAGTGTTGCTTAATTCTGCCAGCAAAGTACCTCATCCATATGCTGTACGTGTGAGTTTTATAAAGATATGAAATGACTGTTCTGTACATACCACATGTTCCTTACAAATATAAAACTCCACATTTAAATGCAAAACTTCACTGAGAGAACAACAAGTTCTGACTTTGGTTTTGATCACTCAGATTTTTCTACTGAAATTACTTTGATAAGAATGAATTGCTTTTCTCTGAGGGAAGTATAATTTTCTGCAGTATGGTTTGACTTGGAAATAGTGAAAAAACCAAAGGATTAAAAAAAACATTTTAGTCTACTGAAACACCATATCCAGCAAGGCAACTAATCATAAGCTAACATTAAAAAAAAAAAAAAAAAGGTTGGCAAACATGCATAAAGTTTGGTACGCTCAGAAATACTTTGGTGAACCAGGGGCACGGTAAAGATGCCTGTGTTAATTTATACACTGAAGTCATTATGACCGAAAAAAAATATCCCATGATGGCAGTTATTAGCACACCAATGTTGCAACAGAAAATTAGCAACAAACTTACAGCTGTAATAACCATGAAGTACGCAGTTAGGCTCCAGTTTCGGACTGTGTTAAAATAAAGTAATTCTTGCTGGAAAAAAATTTGAGTGATTTTTTTCTGGTACCTGTCTGTCAAAGGTACTACTGCACTGTTTAGAAAAATATAATCTTTTCTATGTAAATGACAGTAGCCACTTTGTAATCACTTATTTTCCTATCTCCTTTTTTTTTTAGTGCAACAAATACATATGAAATATGTAAGTTTAAAATATTTAAGTTTCTTATTTTGTACAAGATCATTATATGTCCTTTTAAACTGCCTCATTCTGCCCCTCCAAGTTTTATCAAAATGTTTTGATAGCTATAATTCAATTAGGACTCACTATAACAAACTGTTTAAAGGGAATAAACCCAATACCAGGTTTAGGTGCCTCTAGAACTTAGCAGAATTTTCTGTAATTAAGAGACACTGTATTGTGGTGGAATTTTGTTAGTATGATTCTCACCTTATTTTCCTCGGCAAACTCATACTTTTTCTTTAGAAAGAATTTGTTAGTCAAGTGAAACTCTCATTAAAGCCAAAAAATCAATAGTGTGTGAGAAACACTGAATAGCTTCGTAAAAATCTTAGGACCACAGGCATGCTGCTGACACAGAGGTTCAACTGTATGCTGGTTGTGTCTGTGATAATTTTCTTCATGGTAGCTAGTATGGAGCTATGTTTTGGACTTGTGCTGAAAAGAGTTTAGATAACACAGAGGTGTTTTAGTTATTGCTAAGGAGTGCTTAAACAGAGTCAAAGCCTTTTCTGCTCCTCACGCCATCCCACCAGCGAGTAGGCTGGATGTGTACAAGATGCTGGGAGGGGACACAGCCAGGACAGCTGACCTCAACTGGCTAAAGGGATATTCTGTACCATATCACGTCATACTCAGCAACAAAAAGCTGAGAGAAGAAGGAGGGGGTGGACATTCGAAGTGATGGCTTTTGTCTTCCCAAGTTATCATTACGCATGATGGAGCCCTGCTTTCCTGGAGATGGCTGAACACCAGCCTGCTGATGGGAAGGAGTGAAAGAATTCCTTGTTTTGCTTCGCTTGCATGCACAGTTTTTGCTTTACCTATTAAACTGTCTTTACCTCAACCCATGAGTTTTCTCACTTTCCCTCTCACAATCCTCTTGCCCATCCCACTGGGAAAGGAGAGCAAGGGAATGATGGTGTAGTGCTTAATTGCCACCTGGGGCTAAACCACAACAAACTATTTTCCCTCCAGCTAAGCATAAAGGCAATCAAGAAATACAAGTTTTCTAGTTGCTTTGAAGCTTTCTGATACTACCAACCTGAATACTGTAGGAATACTTAAATGCATAGGAGGACCATTAAAACGGTTTTATTTTACTGAACTGGTATTAACAAAGGCCTTTTGAGGTGAAGCAAAGCACAATCAACTTCAGTCACCCTAAAGCAAAATGTACCAGTAAATGCACCACCTAATTGCCAGTATGGAAGTGTCATCACATTAGAGAGTAGTTTTTCAGTTAGTATCTTTAGGCTTTAACTCAACTTTCAGAAGCTGAAGAAAGTTTCACCAAAATCATAGAAATTCAGGACTAGAACCAGAATTTGTGTCACTTCAATAAAAATGTCTATGTGACTACTTTAGACAGTTTGTTTAAATGGGATATTCATGATTCACTGGTCTTTTTGCATTTCATCAGACAAATTCTCTCTAAATACTATTAATTAAATTACTGATCTTCTTTCACTCACTCTTTTGCTCAAGTAAAATCTGTGTATTTTAAAGTGCCCAGCATTTCAGAGCCTCTCAGCCCGAGACAGAAGAAAGCTGGGGATCAAAACCGTAAGCCCTATGATTAGAATCATAGAATCATAGAATCCTAGGGTTGGAAGGGACCTTAGTAGATCATCTAGTCCAACCCCCCTGCCAGAGCAGGGCCACCTTAGAGCAGGTTACACAGGATTAAATTATGGCAAAGTGTTATGACACAGAGTATTCATATTACATAATATTTAGGCACCTAATATAGCAGCCTGGATTCCAAGTATAGCCAGAACAGAGAGCAGGACACAAACTACTGCCTGTGTCCATTAGTGGCCTAGGCTCTTAACTTCAGCTGTGTAATGTAGGTGATACACCCTCAAAGCATTAAACAATCTTAACTGTAAGTACTATAGTCACTTCCACAAGTAATATTTTTAAGGTATTAGAATAAGCAATATTAAAGGTATCAGAATCCTATCCCTGATGGATAGCCCATTGAATTTTGCACATAAGTTATTAGCGAGAGCTGGAACTTTTTAAAGCTATATTAGAATTTCATAGAATCATAGAATGGTTCGGGTTGGAAGGGATCTTAAAGATCACCTAGTTCCAACCCACCTACCATGGGCAGGGACATCTCCCACTGGACCAGGCTGCTCAAAGCCCCATCCAGCCTGGCCTTGAACACTTTGAGGGATGAGGCATACACAGCTTCTCTGGGCAACCTGTTCCAGTGTCTCACCACCCTCACAGTAAAGAATTTCTTCCTATTATCTAATCTAAATACACCCTCTCTCAGCATGAAATGGTCACCCCTCATCCTATCACTACACTTCCTCATAGATTCCCTCCCCATCTGTCCTGTAGGTCCCCTTTAGGTACTGGAAGGCTGCTATAAGCCTCCTCGAAGCCTTCTTTTCTCCAGGCTGAACAACCCCAACTCTCTCAGCCTGTCCTCATAGCAGAGGTGCTCCAGCCCTCTGGTCATCTTTGTGTCCCTCCTCTGGACTTTCTCCAACAAGTCCATGTCCTTCTTATTTTGGGGCCCCAGAACTGGATGCAGTACTCCAGATGGTGTATCATAAGAGTGGAGTACAGGGGCAGAATCACCTCCCTCTACCTCCTGGCCACTTTTCTTTTGTTGCAGCCTAGGATGTGGTTGGATTTCTGGGCAGCAAGCACACATTACTGGGTCATGTTGAGCTTCTCATCCACCAGCACCTCCAAGTCCTTCTCCTCAGGACTGCTCTCAATCCATTCTCTGCCCAGTCTGAATTTCTCCATGGGATTGCCCCAACCCACAAGCAGGACATTGTGCTTGGCCTTGTTGATCTTCATGAGGTTTGCACAGGCCCACCTCTCAACTCTCTGGATGGCATCCCTTCCCTCCGGCATGTCGACCGCGCCACACAGCTGGGTGTCTTCAGCAAACTTGCTGAGGATGCACTCAATCCCACTGTCCATGTTGCCGACAAAGATGTTAAACAGCACCAGTCCCAATACCAAGCCCTGAGGAATGTCGCTTGTCATTGATTGCCACTTGGACATTAAGCTATTGACTGCAACTCTTTGAGTGCAGACATCCAGCCAATTCCTTATCCAGTGAGTGGTCCATCTGTCAATCCGTGTCTCTCCATTATAGAGATAATTATTTTGAAATATATTATTACTGCTCTAAGATTTTGCTTTTCTGTGTCAATTTTAAAATCTACTTAAATAATATGAAACCTCACATTTGACTTTTCAAATATCCTTCTTTTTTTTTTTTTTCCCCAGTCCCTCTGAAAGACAACCATGACAGTTTTTTTAATAATGAGGTTAGCAAGACATGGCAAGCAGATCTCCAAAAGAAAGGAGAATCCACTTAGATTTTTCTTGTAAGATCTAAGTAATCAGATGAAAACAGAAAAAGTAGGAAAAAAATCCCCGATCTTAGAACTTGATACCTAGACTACCAGGAAACTTCAGCAATTTTAATTCAGTTTCTAGAGTAATGGGATCCTCTGCAGTCTCTGAGGACTAAGTGATTAAGCTTTCAACATTCTCTCACACTGTTTCCCTATGTGATACTAAATGGGGATTAAATAAAACTACACTGTTTTTACCAACATATCAGGTATTATACGTGTTCTGCTAAGCTAAGTACAAAAATGTATATTCTAGTATACGATAGAAACATATCAAATAACATTTTTGATGGAGATATTTAGGACTGACAAATGCATTTAGGATAAGATTTCCAACACTAAAAATAAGTGGATGTTCAATGAAGACTATGGGATTTGTAAGTCTTAGGAGTTAATGCTGAATATTGTGGAACTTCTAGTGCTATTTAAATAAGAATCTGTTAAACACTCATGACCATCTGAGTTTTGTGATTTCTACAATAGTATCTCTGAAGTTATCTGCGTTTTTTATGACCTTTTATCTTTCTTCTTAAGTGTTCCTGCATCTATGCATGGAGATCACATTTCCCATGGAGCTGGGTCAGTGCTGCTTGCTATGCTTATTATTCATGCTGCTTAGCAATTGTAGTTTTAAAAAAGTTTATTTTTATGTTGGTGGTAGTGAAATCTACAGTTAAGGGTTTCTTTTTAGCAGATATTCCCTTGCTTTTTTATAATAAAAATTTGAGGATTTGTAAAGTCATCTCAATATCTTGCAATTCAGTTTCAAGCTTTTTTGTTTGAAGTATAATCCTTAGTAACTTCAACCTACAAATAATAATTAAAAAAATCCCACTGATCGCTAAATTCATAATACAGAATACATAATACAAAATGAAAACTGAACCACCAGTGAGTTCTAGTCACATTATCATGATACTGGACCAAATAAAGCAATAGATCCAGGAGGATATATTTGGGATCTTTCTGCATCTGTGCTGAGTTGCTACTTGACATGTTATTGTGGAAAAAGTTGTTGATCTCTTCTAGGATGTGGCAATAGAGGAACGTTACCTCATTGTGGTATACATCAGCTTCAGCTTCAGTTCGTAGTCTGTGTTGAAGCGTACATAGACTGAGGCAGCTCAGAGTGACAACTCAGAGTGGCAACTCAACAGATTTTTTACTGGGGAAAACAGAACACAGAAGAGAGAGGAAGTGAGAATGCATGCACTGAGAAAATGCATGCTGCTCTGTGAAAAAGAGGAACCACATGCAAGTTTCAGACTAATCTGGATCTGATATGAAAAAATTTTGTAAATACACTTGAGCTTATCTTATTTTATCCACCAGGAGAATGTGTACTCTAGCAAGGCCAAGAAATAAATTATTTGAGATAAAATTAGAAGCCAGTTATAAAATAGAACCATAAATCAAGAAAATGCAAATTGAGAGCTCAATGAGATTGACATCAGGTATATTCTAGTCCCAGTTGTTTCTTAAGCATTACTTGAGGAATGAGAAGCACAACATCGGTTCTTTTTCCTCGAGTTTTACTGGGGATAATTGCATGTCCATGAGAACAAACAGAACAGATTTCCCAGCAATCTTCCTTTTTCCTATCTGCTGTAAGTTTTTGGGGAGGGACTTGTTTTCTTGAGACTTTGGTCACTTGAAAAATACAAATAGAGTATTGTTTAAACTTTTTAGTTATGGTTTGTCTTTTAACATATAAAGAGTCTTTGACATGTTAATTTTTTATGCTAGGTTTGTCTTCCTACTTACAAACTCTGTTGAATTACAATATCTTTTCCTTCCCAGACAATGTGGTTTGCGTTTATTATTCTTAAAATTAAATATGATTAAAAATAACCTGCATAACTTTGTGATAGTCTCCTAACATCTGATCTCCAGCTGCCTTTCTAATGAAGATTGCAGAGGACCACTGATGTGGCATTTGGAGTGGTTTCTTTTAAACTATTTTCCAAGCTGACTTCCCCAGCCAGCTCTTGTCGGATTCAAAGGCTCAAGCTGCCACAGCCAGGTAGCTCTTTAATCGTGCAGTGACTGACAGGCAAAGTAATTACTGAAAGAAACGAGAGATCCATTGGGGAACATACAGGAAATTTGCTCTGTGGATTTACCTCACAAACCCACTGGAGCTGCTGCTACAATAGGTTCTACTACATCATTTAACAAGAAAAGACTAAAATTTCAGCTAAACTGACCTGGAAACTGCAGCAGGATGCAGTAGCATAGAATCTTGACAGATGTGTCTTTGCAGCTTTCACTGTTTATGTGTGACTGAAAAAATGGTGCATTTCTGAGAGATGCTGCAAATGATCTGGATTTCAGGTAGCCACAGGGTGTGATTTTTTTTGTCTTTGAAACTTTAGAAATGCCTCTAAAAGCATCCTTGTATAACAGCTATAGACCTGAAATGTGAAAATGCCATTTTCTTCACAACATTTGGCTTAAGTACTCTTATTCAGTTTTTACGGGGTATCTCTAATAGCTGAATTTAGTTGAACTGGAAATAATGGGGATATACACATTCCCTTTTACACTCTTTGCCCAAAGGATCTGTAAGCAGTCAACAGTTTTACTTAATACGAGACAGTTACTCTTTGACAGGCAATTGTGTGTGAGAAACTCTGTCCCTGTAGCTTTCTCCTGTCTCATATCTTTCAGTATAATAGATTAACACGGATTTTATTCTTACACCCTGAACCACTGTTCATCTAAATAGGCAACAAAAAAGATCCCACACAGAAGTAATTTACCGTGTTTAAATACAGGTGATTTCAGATGTAACATCAAAGCAGAGTTTTGCCTTTTCCCCTCCAAATAGTTCGTAGATGAAATTCCAGGACAATAAAAAATAGCAACAAGACAGTAAAGAAACCATGGCGTACACATTCTAATAAAAAAAGTAAGTAGTATTAATACTGATGTTGATTTTCTATTGCTGTCTGCTTCTACCCCACGGACAGTCTGCATTCCTTGTTCCCATTCTCCCTCTTCCCTACAGATCCTTTTCCTCACAGTTCCTGCAGCAGTTTTACATCTTCTCTTTTGTGTTCATTCCTCCACGTACTGGAGGAGAGAACTTTTGGGAATATTTCTTTGTGAAGATTCAACAAATCTGAAAGCCATCAGATAAATTGAGGAGATTAACATGGAATCCCATGAACAGTCACTGAAAAAAAGTAAAAAAAAAAAAAAAATAAAAAAAATTCTTTTTGAGGGAAGCTATTTATTTGTGATTTGGCATTTTATCTCCAGAAGTAACATCACATCTTTCCATCTTCCTCTTTACACTTTTTTCTTCTCTTCCTGAACTTATTCTACTTTTTTCCCTATTTATCCTTGATATCTCACAATACTATTCATTTTTTTCTTAAAGCTACCATTTATATTTTTATGTGAAAACTATTTTTTTTTTTTTTAAAGGGACACTTCTGGCTGGAAAGCACTGAAATGTGAATTCAATGATCTCAAATTCCATATGGCATATTAAAGAATATTTATTTATTATATTGCAAATCTTTGAAACAAGAAGATTGCTCTTGATGTACTCAGAGGATAATTTCCTGAGCTTATTATTGCTTACAGTCATAGAATAGTATCATAGAATCAGAGAATTGTTTAAGTTGGAAAAGACCTTTGAGATTATTACCTCCAACCATAAACCTTGCACTGCCAAAATCACCACTAAACCATGTCCCTAAGCACCACATCTACATGTTTTTTAAATACCACCAGGGATGGTGACTCAACTGTTTCCCTGGACAGCCTGTTTTAATGCTTGACAACCCTTTTGGTGAAGAAATTTTCCAGTCTCCAGTTTTCTACTCTCCAATCTAAGACTCCCCTGGCACAACTTGGGGCCATTTCCTCTTGTCCTATCACTTTTTACTTGGGACAAGAGACTGACCCCCATCTCACTACAATCTCTTTTCAGGTAGTTGTAGAGAGCAATAAGGTCTCCCCCCAGCCTCCTTTTCTCCAGACTGAAGAGTCCCAGTTCCCTCACCCACTCTTCATAAGACTTGTGCTCTAGATCTTTCTTGAGCTTCATTGTTCTTCTTTGGACACTCCAGCATCTCAATGTCTTTCTTGTACTAAGGGGCTCTGAACGCAGTGTTTGAGGTGTGGCCTCACCTGCACCAAATACAGGGGGATGATCACTTCCCTAGTCCTGCTGGCCACACTATTCCTGATACAGGCCAAGATGCTATTGAGCTTCTTGGACACCTGGACACACTGCTGGCTCACATTCAACCAGCTGTTGACCAACAATACCAAGTCCTTTTCCACTGGGCAGCTTTGCAGCCACCCTTCTCCAGGCTTGGGGTTCTTGTGACCCAAGTGCATGACCTGGCACTTGGCCTTGTTGAATCTCATGCAATTGGACTTGGACCGTCAATCCAACCTGTCCAGATCCCCGAGTAGAGCTATCTCACATAGATAAACACTCCTGCCACCTGTACCCATCTAATGTATCGACCTCTCCTCCTAGTTTGGTATTATCTTCAAACTTGGTGAGGGATCACTTTGTCCCATCATCTAGGTCATCAAGGAAGTTGTTAATCAATATTGGTCCCAGTACCAACCTTGGAGTACTCCACTGGACTTCATGTTGCTGGTCAAAACTCTTTAGGTTTGCCAGCTCAGCCGGTTGTCAGTACACCTCACTGTCCACTTATCTGGCCTGTACTTCTTAGTTTGTCTATTTTTTAAAAATGTAAGTTAGTTACACTGTCATCTAAAATGCTACCTTTAGGGGTTTGGATTTCAAAGTTTATGTAATTAATGGGGAACAAATTTCTATCAGATATATAGAGAGATGAGTTTCCTCTAAATTTGACCATGTTTCCTCACTTGATATATAATTCATATGATAAACATACAGTTTGTCTTAAAATATTATGTATACAGAAGTGGCAACAAAAGTAGATCTAGGCAGTCTGAGCCAGTCAGGTTGGGATGAACTTCTTTGACCTTCAGAACTTTAGATGAAAATAGATGTGAAGTGAGTATGTGACCAGCAACAACAATTAGAAA
This sequence comes from Rhinoptilus africanus, assembly GCA_013400135.1. Classification (NCBI taxonomy): domain Eukaryota; kingdom Metazoa; phylum Chordata; class Aves; order Charadriiformes; family Glareolidae; genus Rhinoptilus; species Rhinoptilus africanus. Next base: position 86,148 of record VXBO01006037.1, on the reverse strand, counting down.
ACCAGTACTTAGATTTGAAGCTATTTTTTTCACAACATGAAAAAGCCAAAACCTCTAAGAACATTTAAAGATATATATTAAATTTAAAAACAAAATAGTAATCAATCAACTAAACACTGTCTCTATAGCTGTAGAAGCATACATATTTCTCAATTTTCAGAAGGTTCACACTATCAAAGAATTAAATCTTTGTCATTCTGTAGGAATAATCTAATGACCTGGGAACTATCCTGAAATACAAACATATATCTTCAGCTGACTTTTGTTTCTAACATCTACCTCAGTTATTACTAGGTTTTGAATAAATCAGTCTCTGTGTGGCCCATGTGATTTTCTGACCTCTTGATTAACTGACAAAACAGAAGTATCACTCTTTAAGAAAACAACACATACTAACTCAAAATTCTGTTGGTTAAGTTTCACAATTTATATCCAGTTTTAAGCACAATAGGCTGTGTTACTCCTTCACAAAAAAATTTCGGTAGAAATTTAGATATTCAGTTATAAATACTGTACAATATTTTGAAAGCAAATGGTGAACCTGTCAGTCAAGCACACTGTAGGATCCTTTTTACTGTCAGAAATGTACCAGGATATTTGAATAATAGATATAGCTGAAGTATTCAATACGAAGAAAAATTGACACAAATTCGGATAATTACAGGTACAAGTTTCCAGAGGCATTTGCCTTAGATAATTTAATAATGGCAATATATAAATTTGTCTTTTCATTGAAAGTACAGGAAAGTTTAAAAAAATGATATAGATGCTACAGTAAAAGAAGGCACAAAGCATTCATTTGTTAAAGATCCACCCTTCTCTGTATAAAGGGACACAAGAATTATTCTGTTTTCTTATTGTGAATGTGGAGGCTTAGCCTGTGCCAAGGATTAAAGTTTCTGAAGAATTAAAACTGATCAAACGTATAATGGAGGTCTCATGTGAGCTAAATGAAAATAATATACCTGATGAACTCAGTGATGTGTTTGATTAAATTGGTTGCATTAAGGACACACTTCACATTTGTTTAAACCTTGAGGTAACCCCATTTATTACTCTAGCTTGGAAAATTCTGTTGGTAGTGAGGAAGTGTGTTCTGCAGAAACTCTAAGACAAGCTGAATTAAGAACTTATAAGTTAGTGAACCACCTGTCTGACGGCAGTCAGAGGTGGCTGATGTGAGAGGAAGGCTGAGGAGAGAGGAAGAGGAGACTGTTGAGAGTATGCCAAGAAATAAATGAAACTTGGTAATGAGTCAGTGAGAACACCTTCATATACCAACTGTGGAAGAAATAAGTAGAACACTGGCAGTAAAATCTCAGTCTTCTAAAGGCATACGTTGTTGTCAATAAGTATTCCCAGGAAAAATAACTTTCACATAATATATCTTTTAATAAATATTATTTCCTGTGGTTACCTTAAATCCAGCAGGGATGTTTCATAAGCACCTACAAGAAGATGAAAGGAAACAGGAGTCGGACACAAAACCAAGCCTGTACAGCTAGAGAAGGAAGGTGGCTCAGTCCAAGAAAACAATCGCCAAGCCCCTTGACCAGCTCATATCCATTTGTTAAGTGTTTTAGTTTTCAGTGACAAATTTTCAGAGGTGTTCAACAGTATGTTGATGTTTTGATTAGCGCTAGCTTGTTAGTCAGTGACTATACAATATTTTGGGAACAGGGACAGGAACCATGATGCAATGATCTAACCATTTGCCTACAGAATCATTCCATCTCTTGTTTTTTCACCACATTGGCATTCCCCAGACCGTTGTCCTACTGGAGTGTAGTTCACATAACAATAGACTATTCATAGTTCGGTGTCTTCTGTACGAAGATCTCAAGAGAAGGTTGTGATGCTACTACCCCTTTCTCCTATACATTATAAGAAAACCATGCCTTTTGCACACATTTCAAGTTAGCTTTTAAGTTAGTGTGACTATGTCTTGGTAACCCTGAGAAAGATAACATTAGGACTTCACTGAAAACTGTGAAAAAAAAGAAAAAAGAAACCAAAACAAAACCCCCAAATCCTTCATTATCATCAGGTAATTTTGCTTTTGGTCTCCAGCTGGCTCACAGTATGTTTTCAGATTTGCACTACATTTGGTGAGTTAGTGCAGACTACATATTTTTCAGAGGTGAAACTGATACTACAATCAGACTAGGGTAAGAACTAAAAGCTGAGACAAACAATTTTCTAAAGTTTCTCCTGTAACTTGAGAAAACTCGTTTGAAACCTCTTGGGTAATTTCAGGGCAAAATTAAAAGCAAACTGAGAGTGTTCCTGTGATAAGGAACATTAAGAAACAGTTTTAAATGGTGCTGCTGGTTGTCTTTAGCTGTTACTGCAAAACAGGAGGTGAGTTCTGAATGAAATTCTCTTCCACAGATCTCTGGGTTACAGCTGCAGTCAGTTCCCCTTCCATCTGCATGGCATAAGGAGGCAATCTTAGTCTCTTGGAAATGCCTTCTAGAAATGCTAGAATCATAGAATGGTTCGGGTTGGAAGGGACCTTAAAGATCATCTAGTTCTAACTCCCCTGCCATGGAAACTCAGACTTCAATACTTTTAGTGCTAGAGGACTAAAGTTAGTGAATAAAGTGGTTTTTAGGCATGAGTCTGAACTTGAGAAAACATCAAACTGTGCAAAATTGCCCAGTGTTCCTTAGGCAAAGTATTCTATCTTGTTGACTAGCTGTAGGTGCAGATGCACAGAGCTTCATGATTTTCAGCAGCTTGTTGATCTATGGGTGGCACTTTGTGATCTATTTTAAGACACCGATACTCCCCGTGGTAGGATACAGTATAGAGCGTGTGTAGTGCAGTACATAGGAAACGAGCAGTCGTCAATCAAAGTTTTGATGTGTACTTCTAAGATTACCTGAAATACCCCAGGACAAGGATGCACAGTGAGGTCTGGCACAGTACACAGGAAGAACTGCTACAGTTATTAGCAGTGTTGTGCCTTGTGGAAATACTCAGCTGACACTGGCAACGGTAAAGCTGAATTAGCACAATTCCACATTAATAAACTCTAGTACTAAATCATATCAGAAAAATATTAAGCCAAAAAAACCATAAACCAAGTAAAGGATGTTGTGTCAGTGCCAGGACCTTAAGATATTCAGATATTATAAATTTCTTCTACTGGCCTATTGCAGTTATTGTGAGAACTGACCATTTCATTCTGAAATCTGACACCTCTGAGAAGTAGAGCATAACACGGATCCCTTAAATCCAAGCGAATTAAATTTTCAGGAACTTAACTTGTTTTAGGAACAAATGTTAGCTGCAAAAGTAGAAAGGACAGATGTCAGACAGATTTTCATAGGACAGATTTCAGACAGAATTTCTTTAATTATGGGGCCGTGCCTCAAGGGAAGGTAGACACATAAGCGCTTTAGTTCGGGTTAACATTATTTCCCCATGTGTTTTGCCAGTTGAAATAGTTCCCCTGCTTAAGCAGTTTCTATTACTAATTAGGTTCCTACTCAGTCAGTACTCATGTACATGTAAAATGCAAAGTTGATGCTGGTTATTACTGCACTGTAGCTTGCTGTGGCAGCTCCCTGTCCTGTAGCTCAAAAATTTCAATAAAGGAAGACTTTTATTATAAATACCCGCTTTCCAAATAATCCACTAAAACCTGTTGCAGTTGTCACTTATTTCTAGGAAAAGAAGACTTCAGCTTCAAAGTTTAAAGTAACAAATTTCAAAGCTGTAGGAAGTAGTTATTTTATAACTGATATAGCAGTACAAAAGTATAACTAACCTGAAAATCTTTGTAAAGATTTTGCTCAGGCTTTAGCATGCAGTAAAGAAAGTAAGGTATAAAGTAAGAGAGTAAAATTACCAAAAACTTTATAAGAATCTGAACTCCTGGCAATAATAGAAGTTTCATAGCTAAAACACTACCTGAAAGGCAATAGCTCAGGCTGCAGAAACCACATTTACCTGCAACACACGATGAAAGACAGAGATGATTACAACTCAACCTAACTACACTGTAACTTTATTTATGTGACTGAGAGCAAGGAGACTGTGCAATCCAACTACTTGTTTAGTTCAGACTTTAGGACAGCTGGTCTCATTCCTTTCTTGCAATTTTTTTTTTATCTTTTAGGAAAAATATTTTCAGCCATTCATGATCTCCTAGAAACACCAGAACCATATTTCTGATTTTGCTCACCTCTACCTGTTCAAATACTGGTCAGGATCTGACTTGATAGTGCACTAGCTGAACTCCTTTCCTCTTCATCCACTAAACGTATTTTGTGAATACCTCAGCCCACTTTTGTTTGAGTCACCTCTTGAACCCTTCCTTTTACTGAAATCTCTGTGAATCCTTCTCCTCACATATATGTAACTCCTGCACTTAGCACATCATAAGTGGAAAATATGATCATTTTTGTAGGTGATGAAAGGAAACAGAATTTGAGCAGGATCTCATGGAAAAAAATGGCAACTTTAATAATACATGAGGAATTGGTGCACAATTATTTAACTCTGCACTTAAATATAAAACACTCATCTACTTAAATGTCAGTCTACATCGAGTGAATAGCAAAGCCATTGTTTCAATAAAAGCAAGAAAAAATCAGTAGGAAAAAAAAAGAAAAGCAGCACACACTTGTAATAATAATTCAGCCAATTCAAACCAATTACATTTAGAAAAAGGTTTTGCAAAGTTCTCTTGAATTGCATTTTTTTGTCGCAAATTGCACGTTACAATTTTCAGTCTTCTACTATTCAGGCTATTGCCTTTTCAAAAATTTCCCCTTATCAGATAATTAAGAAAGGCTAAATATTTACTCTACTTGCTGTATGTTTGCAAATAAAATTTACCTCATGCAGACACTAAGAATTTGGCTGGAAAATTAAAAGCTTAAGATTGTTTGAATAATTAAAAAGAGAGAATTATACTGTAAATTGTTTTCCAGCTAGTGTTAGCTGCTTGAAAAAAAGAGAAGAAAATAAACAGAAAGTAAGAATTTGGGGGATGGAGGAGAATCTTTATTTCTCTGTGTGCTTTTGAGATACAGAGCAAAAGCAGGTTAATATTAATCAGAAAACAATTCTGTTCTAATGCCATGTTTTTGATAGGGCCTCCATTACTGTGTCTCATAGGTGGCCTTATTTTGCCTGCACTCACACAGAAGCAAAAATATGGTATAAAATCCTTGTTCTTATTGGCTAGAAGATATTATCCTCAATTTAGATCAATTCACCGATATGGGGAAGGTATCTGAGTTTGACTTAGATCACAAAGTTTTTAAAAACAAACCAGAAAGTATTAAGTGAGATTTTTGTAAAGAGTTTTATACACAAATGGGCAGTCAGCCTTTAAATCATAAGGAAACCAACTGAACTATTCTATTGACCAGAACAGTATTATAAAAGGTACTATTAAAGAAAGGCCCCCAACTTCTGTAACTTTAGGTGCTACACAGATCAATAAAATAACGTTTTTTTCATTCACGTTTGGAATGTATTAAGTTTAACATTTACTCCAGTATGCTTGTAAAGATAGGTCAAGTTTTTTATTTCCTTGACAGAAAGATATTACATATTATTAGACTAGACAATTCCTTAATCAGTATTTCAATTATTTCATGTCCAGACATCATTGCTGCCTTCATCAGATATCCAAACCCCAAGGACCCAGGCATCTGAGATAAATCACGTCTTCTAACTTTTGCATTATAGGATATCAATTTTGGATATCTTTATCAGAGCAAAATGAACAACAGCTTGCTCAGCCACTGTGCNAGCCATGCTCAGCCACTGTGCATAAGTCATTGCTGTGATTGGGGCAAAACAATGCAGATTTAACAATTCTGTTCAGTAGACTTGTATTTGAAAGTATAGGGTTTTATAACGTGTACTGCTTTATCCTCCTTGTTGTTACTCACCTGCCAGTTTCATTACTACACATTTTTAGCTAAATCTATATTTTTATGATGAATATTTTTTTCTATAAGTCTGATTTTAGAACTACGGTAATTCTGTATGTTTGCAAACTTAGACAAATTGTTCAGGGGAAAAAAACCTCACTTCCATGAAAAGAAAGGTATAGAAAAAATTATTGTGAGTTATTTGTGAATATTTGTGAATATTGTTCTTGTCAGGCTGTGTACCTAAATATATGACTGTAACTCATTTTAACGAACCCAGCTTCAGTTATGTGCAAGCTAGTGCATAAATCAGGTTTATATTAGTTTTATATTAGATACTGGGGGAAAAAAAAATGATCCTGGCAACACAATATTCAATACTGCCCGCAAAACTGCCCAAGATCCTGAATTCAATATTTAACATGCACTGAATTCAGTTCCACTTTGACAACATAGCAAGCAGGATCCAAGCTTATTTGCAAGCATGTCTATGTAAACCATTGTCACTTCAGATTGCAGCCAGTAGCCTACGCATTCCATAAATATGGGGAGGAAAGTGGGCTAACTCAGTATGGTCTTCATGTGGGAATGTGAAAGCTATCATACTTATTGCTAAAATTCCACTGTTATCCCTTTGTCACACAGTGTGGTGTGAAGAATAGCTGACTGTAGGGTACAAACCTACAAATCAAGACCTCAGAAATCACCTTCAGCAACTTCTGCAATGAGAGAGGATTAGTTTACCTGAGATATCCCCAGCAAATTAAAATTTGATTTGTTTCCAAAGTTTCCAATGAAGATTTCTACACCTTTTTGCAGTGATGCCATATAAGATAGTGCCAAAATCCTTGAAAGGAATTTTTTTCTCTATATATAATATATGCTTTCTCTTCCCTTGATGTCAAAAATGAATTTATACATTTGCCACGATCCAAAAAAGTCTACATTTTTTTTCTGTCACTTCTTTAACTTTTAATTTTCTATAAATATTTGCTTGTTACTTTTAGAGTACTTCCAGGCACTTGAAGTACACTGATTTATCCAGACTCAAGGTGTCTTTTCTACCCTTGTACATATCTTTTTTTCCTTTTTCATGCCAGGGATACCTCCTTTGTTCCTAGAGACATTTTAAAGATAAACTTCAATAGTTCAAAGAGTGCTTTGGTTAGTTTATCAGATACATTCATGAGGCTCTCTGAACTTGCATGCTTCTAAGCTATCTCAGTATTCTTTAAAATCTTCTTTCAGGACTTTGATCTAAATTTCTACTCAATTTTTAAATTAACTTAGTTAATCTCATCACAGTTCACTTTTCCTAGAAAGTTTAAACCAAAAAGAAAGTTCTTCTTTTTTCTTGGTTTGTTATGCATTTTTCCTTTTGTTCCTTTCTTACCTCCAAAGTACTCTTAAAGTTTTTCTTACAACTTTTTATGTGTCTTGTTAATTGAAACACACTGGCTTTAGTCCTGATTTTATCATTGCCAACTTGCACTATTCCTTTATACGGTCATTAATTTTGTTACATATATGGGTTCTGCAACAAACATTTTCTTATTCTTGTTTTGTATTAATATCTGCATTGTTACTTCCAAAATATTTATTATTTGCACATTATTGTAGAGTAGTTAAGCAGAATTGAATTTCCAAACTGTCTCTGGTCTTGTAATGTGAGGGTAATTCTCAGTTTTGCTTATTTTAATTTGTTTGTAATAGGTGGATGAACGCATAAAGTATATTTCTAATTAGAGTTTAACAACTCAGAGGCAGTTGACTTCTAGGTTCTAAATAATCTTTTTATTTGAGCAAAAAAGACAAAATGTTTACTGCAAACCATAATTTAAGGTGAACTCTAGGAAAGGAAGAATGCTAGAAAGCTTGAAGAAGAGTTCTGTTCTTTTTATAGACAACACATACTCACATACTGAGACAGCCATAATGATTTAGTTGGTGAAACCGATGCATCAAGTCTATTTTTTGAGGTTGCCAAAATATTCTATGTTGTCTGCTAACAAAAGAATAGTAATACGAGCATTCAATTTCTTAGGGGGACAAAAAATAGAATACAGTTATTAAAAGTTGGAAAAGAGCCTCCAAATAAAGCTGGAAGGTCACATTTAATAACAGACTTAATGGAATATAAAACACTGAGAGCAAAAGCTCAATGGTTATGGGAGCAAAACAAATATATTGAAATAAGTTTTACTCAAGTATTAGATTTGGTGTGATAGACTCTAAGATAAGATAAAAATTCAAGAATAAGAATAGAGATCTGAAATTGGTAATTCGGGCCACATTCTGCTCTTGGACTTAAATGCACAATTCATATATACAGCCAAATAAATCAAAATGTCTGTCTTCATAATTGAATGGCAGGTATATCTGATATTGCAGCATAGAAAAATGGCAAAGTATACAAGAAAAGCGGAAGAAATTACAATTCCATTCCTCTCTTCTCTCCTCTCTTCACAGCGTCTTCTGCATGAAGGAATAAGCGTAAAAGATCTGAAGACTTATATGCATAGAAATGTGAGACAATTCTTTGGAGTAGAATTCAAGGTCTTCGTTAAACTCAAGGTATTGAAGCCAAAGGACATATTTGGGTGTGAGAATTATAATAATCTAGGGTTTGGAATTGGAATTTCTAAACTGGAATACAGTCCAATTCTTAACTTCTTTTTCATGGTAACCTGTGAAAGACAAACTAGAGGTTCTTTTGATTAGCATTTTTAAAGAAAAAATACAAATTAATGGAGAACAGGCACAAATATTCTTCAATTATATGATATATACATCACCTTTCTGGCTATCTTCACAAATAGTGAATGGTCTGCAGTAAAATTACTTTCCACACAACATCATCAAAAGAGCAGCAACCATAAGTCAAAGAGAAACAAGTTGCTGAAAATGGGGAGTGTGCTGGCAAGTGGGCAAGAATCTTATTAACACTAGTCTAAATAATAACAGCATATTATTTATGTCTTGCAAATCTCCAAATGCCTTTTGGTTGCTTACATATATTTACATTTGTATGTTTATGCTAGTTTTGAACAACACTGGTAGAAGTGCAGCTGCAGCAATAGGAGACTAAACACAAGCTCTGAACTACACCCACCTCCTTCACACCCTTGGAAAACAAGGTCCCAGGACAGCTACGGGGCAGAGGGTACCAGAGCTACCCAGTTCTGCCCATGGACGCTACAACTGCCACTGTGAGCTCTCTACCTGCCTTCTCACACTCCTCATGTACCTTGAGGAAAGTGTGGATTAACTGTTTGGAGTTGAAAGTTCAAAACTAGGTTTGGAGAATGATGATGAGTATGACTGTAACTTTAAGGTTACTTATATACTTTTTTGCTATCTTAGTTACTTCGAACATTTGCGGCTGTATTGCCTCAGCACATGACAGCCTCTATCTCAAAGTGTTTAAAGGAGAAGAAAGGAAATCCTGGATTCATGTGAATAATTTGGCACATATTAAGCAAGTCCATTTGTTGTCCTTAAATGAGTTTAGCAGAGCCACTGATGGTGCAGTAGTAGGAAATTGAAGAGGCTGCAAACGTAACTCTGGTATTAAGCTAACTTGTGAATGAATATGCAAGAAAATGTCAAGTGTGTTTTTTTGAGTGTCCGTCTTAGCTAAGATATTGCAGTCAAAAAACATTTGTGTGAAGGATTATAGCACAGGTATATTTAGAAAACTGATTGTGAATCTGGTGGTGTGGTGAGTTTCAGTTCTCCCAAAATGCTCATTTCCCAACAGCAGCAACGTAAGAAAAATCAACCAGAGATAACAAACACTTTGCGGTCTCAACCTTTTTTGTGATGTAATTCCATCATAAAAGATCTGAAGACAAATTACACCTTCTCCTGCAGTTATATAATGCCATTTCTTCTGCAATTGGCCTCGGCATGTCCTAAGCAGTGCTCTTGTTTCTGGTGTTTAACTGAATGACCTTGTAAATTGCAATTTAGGTACAATTCTACTGATGAGACAGGTACTAGAAGAAATGGGATTTAATTAAATCCTTTTAAAATGTGAGGTAACAGCAATAAAAAAGCAGGAGGAATTTTTTTTTTTTCTCAGCAAGGTACACAGACATAACTTTGAATGCAAACCAGAAGCTGAACTGATGGGTAAGAGAGAATAATGGTTCCTGCCGTATTATAGCTCTCCACATATATAGCCTTCACTGCATGTATCTGCATGCTATATTTCTAGAAACATATTAAGTTTTCTATCAGTCCTATATATCATATCTTTATTTATATTCCTCATTCTTTCTTCAAAGGATAGAGCACATCTGATTTGTTATGAGATAGGGTATTCTATTTAATTTTTTTAAAGTAATAGGTCACTATTCTGCTGACCTATCTTGTTAAAAATAGACTGTTCCAAGTCTAAGCTTATAATTATGAAAACAGGATTTCAGTGAATATTCTGATAAATTATTTCCATTGCTTAGCTCTTATTTGTTTTGGCTAAAAATTTCTCCTAACACAAATGACAATCTGCTCAAAACAGCAAGAAGGCTTCCTCACAAGAGCAATGAAGGATTGTTTAACTCTGAAAAAATAATGAGGGTTGCCCAGACTTTTGTTCCATTGCACCTCAATGTCAGAATCAAAACATTTTCTCGTTTGAGTCTGATAATGAGAACATGTATACCTCTAAGTGCAGCAAGCCACACTTTTACTCTAGTGAGAGGTCTGGATATGTGAATCTAATTTGCCATGTTTTCCTGACCCTGAGCCAAGACAGCTATTTGCAGCAATGGCTATAGCCATGCAGCTGAAAAGGAAGAAAAGGATGAGAGCAACAGTAGGGAAACAATCCGTTTCCCCAGCTGGAACTGAGGAGATTTAGTGCCCCGGTAATGCAGCTAAATAGTTATTAGACTGAATCTGTCCAGTGTCCAGAAAGCTACAAGAGATTTATGAAAACAGAATTCAGTTTGAGACTAATGTAGATAAACTTAGGAGTGGAATTCAGTTGGAGGTTAAGATACATAAATTAGTACTGGATGCCTATGCTTCCATTAGAGTCAATAAAGACTGGGGTCATGATTTGGTTGAATACATGTTATTGACCTGGGAGTCCTGGTGGACAACAGGATGACCAGGAGCCAGCAATGTGCCCTTGNCCTATGATTCTGTGATTCTGTGATTCTATGTGTGTACTCAGCGCCATTTGAGATTATGCTGGCTGTTCAGGATATACAAAGAAGGGTGGCAGAAATGAGACAAGCATTTCATTCTGGAGTAGTGGTCAGAGGCCATATGCACTAATGTAAGAGTAATGGGCAGCCTTGAATGTCACCAGATGTTGAAGTTTAGGCAAGAGGATCCCACATCCAGGGCAACCACAGCCACCTCCCCTTTCTCTTTATCTCTTCCTCACCTTTCCTTATTCCCTTTTTCCTTCTCAATCTCTTTCCCTCTCTATCTCAGAGGAACCAAATGGTTTCAGATATGGCAGTATGCAGTCATTGTTGCACAGCACTTGTGCTCTATAAATGAGTCAGAGGTGAGAAAAATAAAACAGGCGTGTTAGTCTCTGGTGATACCCATCGAGGAGTCATGCAATATCCTAGTGATCCAAGTTGTGTAAACAGTACCTATTTTTTTCAGGATAAATACCTAAATGTGGTAGGTTGACCATGGCTGGATGTCAGATACCAGCTGCTCTATCACTCCCCCTCCTCAGCAGAACAGGGGGAGAAAATAAGACGGAAAAGCTCCTGAATCATGATAAAGACAGGGAGATCGCTTACCAGTTACTGTCATGGGCAAAATAAACTTGACTGGGGCAAAATAAACTTGACTGAGGCAAAATTAATTTAATTTATTGACAATTAAAAAAAAAATAGAGCAGGATGGTGAGAAACAAAGACAAAAACCCCAAAACCACCTTCCTCCCACCCCACCCTACTTCTCAGGCTCAACTTCACTCTTCCACTCCCAACTCTTCTTCAAGATTCATTACTGCATCATTTTTAGTCCTTTCAGAGTTAAGTACTTAAGTTTGCAATTTGAAAGATTCTCAATATGCCATTGAAACAAACAAACACTGGAAGTGGTTAAGATCTTGAGGATCCTGAGTGCCCAATAATACTGCACAGATAGACATAAATAGATCTCAAATAGTAAAATTTCAGCATTCTAGGAAGGGAATAAAGAATTTTATTTCTTCCATGTCATAAGCCATATAACAAAAATATTCCATTCCTTGCAGAGCAGAATATATTTCCGTGTCTTCATAATCTGCATTGGTTCAGGATTCTTCAGTGAGTCTTAGAAATTCACCCAAAGTCGTAGCCACTACAATTGTCCTTTGAGTGGCCGATTTAGTTTGCAGATACACAAGAGTTTGTACTCAGGATCCCCAATAATCAAACAGCTGCAGAAGGTCAAACACACGTACCACTCCAGTATTTGATTTATATTGTGTAAAAATTTCCTCATACAGTGCTTTCTGGCAGAAAGTGCTATTCCCTCTTTCCATCTCTTTTAAAATGTTTTTGATCAAGCTACCTTCCTTCTGGGGGACTTTTACACTCTGTGTATGGAACAACTGAAGATAACCATCCTTTCCAGGAGATGACAAACAGATTGATGGACCTTCAATTAAACCTTATCATCTTAAAAACATATAAATAAATTTTTCAAAGCTTTCTTGTGCCCATCTGATAGTATCTCATAGACAGAAGAGTTAATCCGCTTCTCCTGATTATTCCTCTCCTGAGGTCATAATCTTGTTTTTTGATGTGATAATTTTCACAGGAGCTAATTTTGATGCCAGAGACAGACCATGACATGGGTTAGAGAAAAAGTATCAGAAATAGTTGAATTTGCAAGAATTGAAAGATAGAGCTTGTTTTCATGTAAAAGCTTTTCTGATAGAAATGTAAAAAGAAAGTGTTTCTATCTTAACCTAAAATGGGACCTACTATTCCAAACTACCTTTGAGCATCAATGAGCTTTTCAGGTTACACACAAATCAAAAGCTAGTGTTCTTTTTTTGTCAAATAAATATTGTAGAAAGTTAAATTCTCGTAAGAATTAATATACTTCTAACAACATTGATTAAACCCTTCAGTAAATGCAATTGAAAATAAAAGTATAATTGCATATAGCAGCAGTAACAAGAATAATTTGCATACACTGATGGATATAGAAGATTTTAGTCTTTTGCACTTGCACTGTGCACACTTCAAATTTTGGGTGTCTTGCAGGTGTAACACTTGAGAAAGTAGAACTCTTACCTGGTAAGTGGTTCGGCAATACCACAGAATTAGGCATTTTCACAGTATATACAACAACACAACTAGTTTAAAGCACTAGAACATATAGTTATGGTTGTGTTTGTCTTGGATACCAAATCATATTGTAATTTACAGGAATGGAAGAGCTGATTAGATTGCCACAGCTACTGTTTTAAAAGAGTAACAATCGAGTTTCTATTGTAATCTCAAACATAATCTCAACGATCAATTCAAGTACAGCTGCTTATCAAATTGAAAAAATAAATGATATAATGCTTTTATATTCAGTGCCTAAGAAGTGATTCACAAGGCAATCCTTTGCTTATCAAAACTAAAAGCAGCACATAAAATATTGATTGACTCTGAACTAAATCAGGGATTGGCTGAATCAATCTGTGTATCAGGATGATACACAAGTTACTGTCTTTCTGGTGAAGATGGCTTCCTGAACATCAAAATATATAAAAAAATCTCCCATCTTATAATCAGTGCGGGATGGGACAGAGACACAGAGAACGGTTGAGGCTGCATTTTTGTTATTTGCGCAGTCCTCAGAGCATTTCTGTGTCACTTGCAATGATTAGAATTTACTAAGGGGCACCTGTCCTCAGGGACATGTCACAGGCCTTCCCTTCAATTCTCCTCCCTGTGTTTGTTTAGGATTTACAAAATGTATGCTATTTTGCCCAGCAGAACTACATCATTCAAATCTTAAGCTGTGCCAGGTAGCCTCTCTGAGTTACTCTGTCACTGTGGAGGCGAGTACAGAGAAGAGAATCCAGGGAAACCATGCATCCTGCATGGAGGGCTTCTTGCAAGTCATCATGGGTCATTTCCCCAAGCTAGTGAAGCCAGGAGTGCGAGCTCAGTGAGGGAGTGTCAGGATATGTCTGCATTGGTGTAGTGACTTGCACACTTAATGAAAAGTCTTGAATTTTTGGACTATTGACTGGGCAAAAAAAAGTAATCATAATGAATCACAAGCACTTATTCAACTGTCAACTGCAGCTTAGTTTCAATTATTTATAACTCTTCATAATGTGCTAATAAATGTTCTGTAGTCGCATGTCTTGAAAATGTAATGAAGTCCTAGTAAAATAAAGCCTCATTACAGCATTCAGCTATTAATTCTGTGTTGCAGAAAGGAACATATAACGTGCTCTTACGAACAGTATGTTTTCTGTGTCCCTCATGTTTTTTGTCTGTCTCAATTCTTTATCAACATTGTTTCTGACTTTTCTGGGTTGTAAAGGTATTATATTTTCCTTAGTCTAAAGAAAATTTCATTTTACACCTCTTCCTTCCTGCTGTGCCTGTCAAACATCTCTTTATCTGAAAGTGATAAATATGAATTTATAATACCTTGAATTTAATTTCCTCTGCCTTTTCTTTATGCCTCCTAGCTCTGCCCATTTCACTGAACTTTTTTCAACTTATCAATGAATTCGAAAGTAGCATAGACAGAAATAGTTATATATGTGAGTGTGCAGTTAGAATTAAGTTTGTATAGGCACCATAAATCTAATTTCAAATTAGATTTCAAATTTCTAGTTTCAAGTGCATTTCAAATGCATTATACCAGCAGTCCTTCTGTTTGAATGTTCAAGTCAGGATTTATGCCTTAGGGCACTGTCTTAATTTTCCAACTATTTGCTAGGTGCCTGGATATAATCTGGGAAGAGTCGTAGAATTAGTAAAAAAAAAGCAGCTCTTCAGGGTGCCACCCTAAAATGCTTCAATAAAAAACATGGAGTTGCCAAATTCATCTGCTAGGGAGCATTAAAGAGAAAGTGTTCTGATCCTCTTTGTCACATCTTGAATTCTTTTGTCTGATCAAGATCCATGGTCTGAGTGTAAGTACATATACCTTTTCTTTCTGGAGGATAAGGTCTTCATTTGATCTTTTAAAGCAGACAAAAAATAGAGATAAGAAATAAGACAATGACTAGACTTCCATAATACTTACTTTCACTCTGTTCACACCGAAATATGGTCATACATTATCACTTTTATATATTAGTCATCAGTTTGTAGGAAATAGTATCTGAGATTATGGAGTCTCTAAGAACAATCTTCATCACCTTCCACCTTAAGTGATAAGAGCATTTTGCCAACCTTTTATTCTTTTATATGGACACACTAATAAAAATATTCCCTATTAATACCACTGAATAATTATGTTCTTTGTAAAATTAGACAATATTAAAGATCACATTTTATTGAGACTCCCTATTGTACAACCAATACAAAAGGCTGCATAGAAAGATACATACTCCTCAGTAGGAGTTTATCTTCCAGGATAGGAGTAGGCCCATCCTTTTCCTTTGGACTATGTCACTACATTTTAGGCAAATCTCAACCCCATTATCTTTGTTATCTGCCCGGTGTGCATCTTTCTTATTCCTGTGCTACCTATACACCGAAAGAATTTAAATAATAGCCCCTACAAAAGGTTTTTCTGACTCTTTTGTGCGACTACTACACACTAGTCTGAAATCTTAGAATAGGAAAATGAGATGCAGATTAGGGCCTTGGTATAACACAGAAACATGTTAACAAAGACTTTTGGTATAGGTAGAGCTTTTTTACCTAAAAGGTATCTTTCCTGCCCTGTTAAGGAATGTGTTAGTCATGTCTTCCCAAAAACATTTGAAAGAGTTTTTGTCAGCTTGAGAAATTTTAATATAGCTACAGATTCTCTGTGCTTCAAAATAATGTATAATCAGTCAATATCATATTCCTAAATTATTTAGAAAATGCACAAAGATAGATCAGACATTTGATAATACCAGAAGCTCAGCAGTGGGTAAAATTGATTGAATGCACTTTGAGCATGAATAAAAGAGTTTATGATTTATTGACACTTTGTAGATTAGTCTGAGGCCACATTGAGCAGTGAAGCAGAATAGTAAGCCTGATTTGCAGGAATTTCAAGAACAAATTTCAAGAAAAAAGAATTAGATCACACTTCTGGGCATAAATAATTTTTGGCAACTTTTAGTGATCTTGGCAAGTATCACCTCTAAACAATGGAGGGAAAACCTATTTTCTTTGTTTAAGATCTTCTAACAACTCTATTATTTCAAATGATAAAACGTTGAAAAATCTTAACAAATAAAAAATAAATCAAAGACATAATAGTTCTGATTTAGAATATTACTCTACTAATTTATTGAAATAATTACTAATTCATCCACTTCTTAGGGACAACGTGATGATCTCAGATTTGGCACTTCAGTCTTCCTTGATTTGTGATTGCTTGTATTGTATTTTGTTGGATAATTTGAGGTTGATATGTAACACTGATTTTTTTGATATTTGATATCAGCGTTTGAATTTTGCAGCTTCATGATTCTTTTTTTCCCACTTTAAGTCACAACTCTATTTTGCTCTCAGCGGACAATAATGAGAACTTGGATTATGTTTCTGCTGTTTACACAAAAGATGCTTAGATGACACTGACAGATTCTTTTGTCAGTTTCCAATGAATTTTAGATTTTAGATTGTTTACTCAACTTGTACTGGTCTAATAGAAAAATATACAAGATAAATCCCTTGTAACAAGTAATGTGGACATCAGAATCCTAAGGGCAGTGGTTTAAAATGTTTGTGGTAAATATATTCTTTATCTTCTCATAGTGTTGTTGTATGGGCAAGAAGTGCTGAAGAACTTTCACTGTGCTGATCGTTAAAAGCAAACCTCCCTATGTATTTATATATGTGATATATAAGAACATAATATAAAAAAATAATTATCTACACACTTAAAATACAGAATGAGAGCTTTCTACCTGGGGTGATCTCATTCAGAGGGACCTGTATGAACTCAAGAAGTGGGCCTGTGTGAACCTCATGAGGTTCATCTAGGCCAAACACAGGGTCCTGCACCTGGGACGGAGGTGCAGGGGGCAGACTAGGAGACTAGGGGACAAAGGGATTGATACTAGCTATGCCAAGAACAACTTGGGGGTACTGGTGGGTGAAAAGATGCACATGAGCTGGCAATGTGCGCTTATAGCCCGGAAAGCCAACTGCATCCTGGGCTGCACCAAAAGAAGCATGGCCAGCAGGTCAAGGGAGGTGATTCTGCCCCTCTGCTCCACTGTTATGAGACACTACCTGGTGTACTGTCTCCAGCTCTGGAGCCCTCAGCACAAGAAAGAAATGGACGTGTTGGAGAGAGTCCAGAGGAGGGCCACAAGAATGATCAGAGGGCTGGAGAATTCTCATATGAGGACAAGCTGAAAGAGTTGGGGTTGTTCAGCCTGGAGAAGAGACGGTTTCAGGGAGACCTTATTGCATCCTTTTACTACTTAAAGGGGGCCTACAGGAAAGATGGGGACAAATGTTTTAGTAGGGCCTGTTGCAATAGGACAAAGAGTCATTCAAGGTCAGGTTGGATAGGGCTCTGAGCAACCTGATCTAGTTGAAGATGTCCCTGCTCTTTGCAGGGGGGTTGGACTAGATGACCTTTTAAGGTCCCTTCCAACCCAAACTATTCTACGCTTCAATGAAATTGTACTTGCATTATTATGCATGTGGACTCCCTAGATTCTCTAACAATAGGAATCATCTTGTTTCACTTCAGTGTTTTTGTCCAAAATGGTATCAGAAAATCTTAAAGATGATGTGCAGCAATCTTCTTGTCATTTTCTTGAGGATATTTTAGTTATTCAATCTAGACACAATTTGTATGATGCCATAAATGAAGAGGAATAGGCTTCTCAAAAGTTTTTAAAATTAAAATAAATAGCTTGATGTTAAAACTAAACAAAATAGTTTGAATTTTACTTTTGCATGGGATTTTTGTATGGCAACATGACACTATTGAGTTGTCATAACGAGAAAGAGAAAATTCCATTGAATTATAATTTTGTAGGCAACCCTGAACAAATTACCTCACGATCAGTAATTAAAGTCTACGTTAACACTAGTCAGATGGCTTTTGCCACAAACAAAGGCAATGTCAGCACCTCAAAGTCACACAAACCATGGTGATTAGAAGATAATTCAGACTGCAAGATTATGGAATAGGATAATACTGGATTTTTTTATTCAATTGCTAGAAAAATAATCTCATTAATCATAAAACATGACGAAATGAAGTAATAATGAAAATAATTCAGAATAATATTCTCTGCAACACTAATTCATGTAAAGTCAAAAATTTTAGTGTCCTGTCAATACCTATTCTTTTAACCGTCTGATCCTTTTGAGGTAGAATTAATTAAAGTTCTGAGCACAGGGTGAGCTCAAGGGAAAGGGATGATTCATTCACCTTTACCATAAAAACCTGATTCAGAAACCCCATGCACTATTCATGGCTATCTCGGATATGTAGCCAAACCATAATCCAGATGTTTCCCCCTGGGAAACTGCCCTCAGGGACAAGCGAGCAGAACCGGGATGGAAGAAGTTTGAGGATGCTTTTTTTAGAGCACAAAAGCTCTTGAACCTCAGGTGAAAGAAATCAGGAAAGGAAGGCAAGGGACTGGCATGGCTGAGTCAAGACCTGCTGGTCAAATTAAAGGACAAGAAAGAGATGCACAGACAGTGTAAGGAGGGACAGGTATCCTGGGAAGAGTGTAGGGACATTACCCGGATGCTGCCTAGAAGGTCAATGCGTGGCTGGAGGTGAACTTGACAAGGGATGCAAAGAATAACAAGAAGGGCTTCTACGGGTATGTCAGCCAGAAAAGGAAGGTCAAAGAACACGTATCCGCCCAATGAGTGAGACTGGCAAACTGGTAACAGCGGATGAAGAGAAAGCTAAGGTATTCAACAAATTTTTGGCTTCAGTCTTCATTGGTAACTTCTCTCCCCACACCTCTTGACAGGATGGACCACAAGGCAGGGACTGGAGAAGCAAAGTCCCTTCCACTGTAAGAGAAGATTGGGTTCATGATGACCTGAGGAACTGGAACGTGCAGAAGTCTATGGGACCTGATGAGATGCATCCCAGAGTCCTGAGCTGATGTAGTTACCAAGCTAACCCAAACTATTCTATGATTCTGTGATTCTATGATCTTTGAAGCTCTGAATACATTTTTGAACAGAAATGACTGGAAACACCTACATGGAACAGATCTCTATTAGAAAATGGCATGAAGAAACTGAAAAATGACACAGATGAATGCTGAACTAAGAAGATCAGCCTTGTACTGAAGTAAAACATTATTATACACAATCAAGGCATGGGAGTGGCAGAGTAGTTATAAGTGAGTGCCCTGAAATCTACTCTCCTATGATTCTTCCCAAGTTCAAGTTTACTGGCTTGCTTTTTTTAAGGGTACATCTGAAGACATATTAATTCATTCTGTTTCCTTCTTAATTTGCAGCCTTAGCCAGAGTGTATCTCATCAATAAATTAAGTAGGTTTTTTTCACTAATTGTTACAAACAATTCTTGATTTGAATTTCAGTAATGTTCTTAAGTACCATGAATGCAGCTAAAAACTACACACAAATAAACATCTTAATTCATACTTCTTTATTCTTTATTTTTCTCTTGTTACACTGAAGCCCTTTATGAAGATCATAATCATGTCATATACATCATGTTAGGTAAAGATTTTTTTCTCCTTTTAATCTTTTAGTTATCAGTGTTAACAAGTTTATAGATATCAGCCCCCAGTGTTATGATACAGTTGTAATTTAGAATCAGTTGACCATTATTTCACTGTAAGACTTTCTTGCAGATTTATGGAGTCCTAAACCTGATGGTGTTTGGGAATGCTTTCAAAAGAGAGCAGCAGGAATAACAAGGGAAATGCTGGAAAGAATAGCATTGTTGGATACTCTAGATATTTTTTTTTCATTTTTGAAGGGAGAACGAGGACACCTATGCAAGTGACTGATACTTCTGGGATATGACATATTGTGGGTAATACTGATGCAAACTTTGAGATGTTTCTTGCTAATATACTCTTTTTGTGACATACGCTCCTAACATTTCACGCCTCCCTTTGCTGTTGGCAAAAACCAACTGTTGTGCCATAGTTTTCTGAAAGACTGAAAATGCTCACTAGTGTTTAGGTTCACCACAGGTGGTGGAAGGTTTGAAAACAAAATGTCTGCAAGACATTTTGTCTTGTAATAACATCCACAAGAATGTGACTAAAGCATTGCTTATTTTCATTTACAGGTTTGGGGGTTTCTTGGTAGATTTTATATTCTTGTTTTTCCTGATAAATTAGAATTCTTTGTGGACTCAATTTAAAAATTACATTGTTCCTGTACGTAGTTTTGTGTTTAAACAATGCTGAAGGGAGTTTATATCTTGTTTTCAAAAATTCCCCCAAAGTCAGCAGCATAGAAAAGGACTACACATGCAAAGTAAAATTGGAACTTAGTAATAATCATTTTTGTTTGATTTTGAGATTGGTTGTACTTACATCAGTAGTAAAAACATTATAAATCTTTTTCTACATTACTAGCGTTATTCTACGATCATCTGTATTCTTATCTGATTACTTAAAATACATAGAAAGGACATCAGTCATTAGCTGATGAAAAAAATGCATTGCCAGGCACACTTTATGATTTTAAAAACAAGATAAAAGCTTTATGACTCAAAGAAAACAATCAAATGCACTTTTTTGTAGCCACAAGCATCATATTTACTTAAAGGATTGTGACTATAAAAGCAAATATCTCTTCCAGGAAGCTAGGACAAAAGCTGTCAGAGAACTGGGTAGTAAATAGCCCTGAAATTGTTTTCTGTGCTTCATTTCAAAAGCTTAAGGCGAAGAATATTTGACCTTTCATAAATGGAATGGTTTCCTGCATGTCACCGCTCTGTAGTGAGTGCTGCTGGTTATGTGCAACTTGATGCAATCATTATGAATGGTAAAACTCTTGCTGCTGGCACAGACTCTGCATAAGTAGGATTTCTAAACCAGTGACATTTGCTTGTTTCAGCACTCAAAAACGTGGACTATGTCTTTCTGCTTCCTCCATTCCGCTGTGTTTCCAGAGTTTTTTGACAGGGGGAACAATTAAACGGTGTGATTGTTCAACATGACCTAGAAAGCATAAAAGGGTCAAGGAGAGAAATGTCAAATGGAACAAAAAAGCTGGTTTCAAACTTGTCATATCTATAGTATATTAGTTGTCACCTTGATATATTAATGAAATCAGAAAGATATTTCTATTAAGCTCTATATTACAAGTTATTAATATTTTAATAAATGTCTCATAAGGTGTAGGCTACATTTTCTCCCATTAAGCACAATAGGAATTTTTACTATTAATCTCAACAGAATAAGACTTGACCTGACTTCACAATCAGCTATAGCCAATTTCTTTTACTTCGTTAATAATTCTTGTTTGTATCCTGTTTTCTTTCCACATAGCCACTATGTAGCTAACTAATTAAATAAAGCCACATTTTTTTCATTTTCTCATGCTTCCTTAAGACTCACTTCTGCTGTGACCATTATAAAAGTCAAACAACCAGGTTGTGCAATAATTGAGAGTATCTGAGAGTACATATATAGGTACTCTACCAGTATTAAGAATTATAGAGTTATGGAGTACGTAATGAACACTGTCAGGCAACATTTCTTCCAACATTTTATCTGCTTTCACCATGATTTTGTTGCAAGTTCTCTAGAGTTACTGTGGTAACTGAGAGGAGCCTGATACCTTGTGTTACACCATCCTTAAACTGCAGGACAGGTGGTATCATAATAAGCTCCACAGGGGTAAGGGTAACATCAAATTAAAATGTACACGATAAAATCAGGGATTTTTAAATGTACTATAAAAGATGGTTAGCTGAGTCCATAGAAATGTGCTGTTATAAATTTATAAGAACCGAATACTGGTGAAATTCAATTCTCTGTTATAATAATTTAGTTATTGACCAATTATTTTAAGAAGTATTTGTGAGACCACTATGAGAGCTTCTCCAGTATCTTGCTGCTGGTGATTTAGGATTCACAAACTATTCCCTGTATTTAAGTCCTCTAAAAGGCTCTATCTCATAGTTTTGCTTAGAGCACTAATTTCCTCACTAAGTACAGAAATCATTATGCCCTTCACTGGGCATATACAAGCACTGGAAGCAGCAGTATAAATAATAAGCTGCACATTTTTTGCAACAAGGGTTAAACAGAATTTTCCAGCATGTACTGAGTATGTTAACCTCAGTGCTAACAGGATCACATGCCATGCATTAGGCAGAATGACATGTAACCCATCCTTCTCAAGGTCACTTATGTTCCAGTGTCCTTTAATGTTTATGGAGTGACTATGAAAGAAAGATATTTATTGACAGGTTCACATAGTAGATACCAAAGACTAATCCTCACTAAAACACTCAGTAAGTGACCCAAGCAACTGAAAGGCAGAAGAGGAAATGATGGGGAAATGATGGTCAGCATCTTGCTGACCTCTGTACTTTTTTTGTCTTAGTTATTTATACCTTCTCTTGTCAGTATTTTTCCTCTTGCATCCTGATTTATCACCATCTCAACAGTTACACTTTGTGTCCTGCTTTTCTTGTCTTATATGATTTTAGCTTATGTACTTATTCCTTCACAGTAGCTTTCCTGGAAAAATTATGCCAAGGTCCCACATTCAGGCTGCACTGAGTTAAACCTTAAATCAGGGACAGCTGGATCTCAGGGCTGAGGTTCAACTGGTGAACCTGGTGTATGCTAGAAAGGACCCAGGCTACAGAGATACAAAACTCAGTGGAGAACTATTCCACCTGTCATGCACAACAGATGGGGCCAGTGTGATCTGGTATATGCCTACCTTCGTCAGTTTGTACAGGCAGGCCTGGGAATCAAGGCGATATAGATGAAGTTGTTCATTCAATGTGTGCCTTTTCTTAAGGAAGCTGAATGCCATTCATCTTTCCCTCATCTACTTTGCTAGATACTGTAAAAGCATTGTATACTTCATCCACTCCATTTGTTGTTTAGAGCACTGAAGTAGCTTCAGCATTGTGAAGAATCATTCATGAATTCTGGCACTTACCTTTGAAGTACTGCTGTGCTTGGTGTGACAATAGGTATTTACGTGTACAGTCTCTAATTGTGCGTCTCATTGGTGAACAGAGATACTCTATGCAATAATGTGTCACAAAAAGTGTATCCTCATTTTAACTGTATTCTCATTCTTGCGCTTTAGGACCACATTAGAGAGGTTCAGAAATCGAACTGATAAGCTATTACTAAATGCCACTGAATGCACATGAAATTATAATTCTGATAAAATGGAAGAACATAGTTACAACTTTTAACAGGTTGGAAAAATACATTATAGAAATTGCAATGGTTGAAAAAATAAAGTACTATAAAGAATTATACATGTATGAACATTTAGTTTAAATGACTAAGTAAGTAAAAAAAATTAGTGAGCAAGATAAATTCTTACCTTTCCTAGTTAACAGGATCAGAATCTCAAGACTGGAATTTCTTTCTTATCTTTTCTTGGTTGCTTCCCTCAAGAATTCAGACATTTGCATCCCAAGTGACCTTATACTCCTCACAAATTAAAACCTGGCATATCATGTGAGTCTTTTTTTATTGAAAATGAGTAAAGATAAAAGATATATATTTAATATGAACTATTCTATTGATTCTTGGAAAAATAATGCATGTGCCTTTCAGAGCATCCGCCCATGAGTTACAAGGAAGATTATTTTTGTGTTTGCTCAAGTGAAGAATCTCTAGAGAATAGAATAAGCTTTTAAAGAGAAATAGCAAAATAGAAAAGCATTTGTATATACTGTCTCTACAATATTTTGTGTATAGAAGAATACATACCAACCACGTGCCTAGTGAAAAAGATTTTCACTGAAAAGAAAATGTACTCCAAATTGCCATGTACTCCAGTTTCATCTCAGTTCAACACACAATATAATTCTCTGGACAAATGTTGTAATTATGATTAAAATCATTCATTGTTGTTTTAATTAGCAGTAACAATGCTAACCACTTTCTGCTCTGACTACCTCCATCAGTTATGTCTGATGCATGAGCTACGACAGTAAACATTAATATGTAGCACTCTGATAGACAGTCTTCTCAGCTTTCCTCTCCAATGGGGTAGTTAAAATAGGCACTTAGGAAAAATACTGCTCCTACATGTGACTGGCAAAAGCAATCTCTGTGTAACTCTTAGAAACAAGACTTTTACAACTACCAAATGGAACTAATAACTTCTCAAAGAAAAGATGGACGGTCTGGTGCTTGTGTTTTGAAGTGTTGCAAGTACATAATCATAGCTGAAATGCATGTGTGGAGTGCTAAAGAGTCTCTATACTTCTCATTTAATTTAACTTACTATAAAAGTAGTTTTTCAGAAAAACACAATTACAATTACAGCAGCACTATTACACCTCTCTAGTCAAAAGGCTTTATTAAATATTTCTGTTTTCATAGTTTTCAAACAGGGCTACAACATGTACTCTGGTCACAATATACCACACATAATACAGGGGAAAAACCCGTTGTAATTGTAATAAAACACTTCAAGAAAACACACAAGATTTCTCAGTTACAGAAGACAAAAGAACAGAAACACCCACAATTCTCATGCCTTTTATAACTGTTATGTAATTCTTTCTCAGTAGTTGTCAAAAAAACCCAATCAGAAATATCAGCAAATAAATGGAAAACTGTGTGGCCTTTATTCCACAAACCGATTTAAAGAGGAAGCACCAGGATCAATATTCAGAGTTAAATATAAGTCTGCTAACCACAGTGAAACTTTTTGCCAATAACTTAGTAATGCAACTATTTCATTTAGATCAGACAGTTTACATAACTGCGATTAGCATACAGATTT
This sequence comes from Rhinoptilus africanus, assembly GCA_013400135.1. Classification (NCBI taxonomy): domain Eukaryota; kingdom Metazoa; phylum Chordata; class Aves; order Charadriiformes; family Glareolidae; genus Rhinoptilus; species Rhinoptilus africanus. The sequence goes on along the minus strand of VXBO01006037.1, from coordinate 61,188 downwards.
TTTATGTTGTAACGTGCAAGAAAGGTCTATTTGTACCTTAATACTACTTTATCAGCAAATATTGTAGTGACATATAAGACAGAAAAGATTTCAGAAAACAATGGAATCTTTACACCTCATTGTTTAAGCTCAGAACTGGCTTTAAATCATAAAGTTTTTATTGGTTATCTCTGATTAATTATAACTCTATTAGTTATAACCAAACATTAGTTATGTTTACTCCACTTTACTCCACAAGTCATTCTACTTGCTATTCCATATGTTGGAAATGTTCTCCTAGCCTTCAACATGAAACTAATAATCATGGGGTTTAATATTTTTTTACGGATCATTGGTATATTGCATAGGCATATCCTATGCAAACCATATCCTATAGGATATGTCAATTGTATAGGTTCCTATATTGGAATCTTTTTGATAGCTTGATATGCAGTTCATGCATATGTTGAACAACTTGCTTTAGAGTTATTACTCAAGCAGAAATAAAATCTTTCTTTTACAAATATTTTTAAGTAGATCGAATAACATAAAATGATACACTGGCAATTCTTTCACATAAATTTGTGAGCAGAGGTGTAAGGGATTGGTCTATAATTGCATCAGAAAAAGAAGCCCTGTGGCAATAATTACTGCCTTGCACAAAGCCTGAATACCCTATGTATCTCTGCGTTCACCACTTCTTTTTGACCCTTTTTTTCTTAATCCTCTCTAGACAGAGAGCAACTCTAGCAATCTCTAGCACGTCAGCAACACCAAGGATGGCATTGGCTTGTGTGGTTTTGCCCAATTTACCTATAGTTCCTACACCCCAGGAATCACAGGATCATACCTGTTGAGCTCTGCTTTTGCACCACCCTCACTATACTCAGAACTTATATACTGATGAAATTTCTTTGTTTATGCATAGTATACTCAATGGGAACAGGCTGAAGACATGCAAAGAGAAAACAGAGGACCTTGCATCTGCTTTCTCAACAGTTTGAATGGTTTTCTCTATGCGAATAGTCTTTCTATCTCTGAAAAGCACAGATGCCAGCCTGGAGCAAGGGCTGGACCCCAAGGCTTCTCTCTCTGCCATCATCATTCTGACTTGGCGGATACACAAGGTTATCGCCCTTTTCATGCTTCCTGTTTCTGCTGCCTTAAAAAGCAATTTTGAAAGACTGTACCATACTGTGCAACATCTATTGCCATCAAAGGCTAACAATATTGTTATGTATATTGTCTGGCAAATAATTAAAATTCAACCATCACTATAGATATAAAATTCAATTTACTACTTTCAACATTATAATTAAAAAAAATCTTTCTCAGAGGAATCGATGTAGTTTTTTACAGAAAATGAAGAATACATTTTGTTTACATCAAGAGTAAATTAATAATTTTTCAGATTACTATGTACAAACTTCCTCTTTTATGCAGCTTTTGAAAGCACCAGCTAAACTCCCCAAAAGAGAATTGGGAATACTAGGCAGAAATGATTGGAATAGCCTCTAAGAGTTTTTCTTGAAGCAGTTCTATAGTAACTCACTTTTATTTCAGATCTTTTTCTTTGATGTGTACTTTGATTCCCATTCCCAAATGTCATTCAAAAAAAAAAAAAAAATAGTGCTATTTGCAGTGACATATTGGCCTAGGATTTTAGTTTGCAAATTATATATAAACATTGGGAAATTTTTTTAAGCTGTACTGGAGCTTCTTCTAAGCTGCTCTAGCAGGGAGGTTGAACTAGATGATCTCCAGAGGTCCCTTCCAACCCTATGACTCTATGATTCTAAGATTCTAAGATTTAGTTATTGTATTTGATACTATTCAAGAGGGTGCAGGCAATCTGCATAGATTTGCTGCTGCCTCTCAAAACAATGTGAAGAGACAAATTCAATTCTCTGCAATATTAGCAGAGACAGTCAACTCCGTCGGTGAACTTCTGACTTCTATGTATTTATAATTTGACTTTTCATCCCTCCTTTTTGAATACTTTGAATAAAATATGAAGGGAAAATATAGATTTCATTATTCAATTTGATTCTGCACAGTTAGATTTCAACTTTTTTCTGTGTCTTTTAGAACCTATAGTAGGAACATTGACCTGTTGTGCTTAAGTCACCTGAGATCTGTGAGCGTTTTCAGTACAGTTAGGCAGCATTAAGTGGCAAAAAATGTGGCTGTGCCAGTTGTCTAGGCTGTGCAGCCCTGTTCCACAATGAAGTGGATTATGAACGGATGCTCCCTATGATGTGTGAGCCTTCTCCTGAGCTTTCTATCCCACTTCTCCTCTTAGATATGGAACACTGCCCTGTGGAGTTCTCATAATCATGTGCACAGTACGGTAACTCCTGCTGTACTACCATAAAGCCTGATTTTTGTCACATGAAGGCTCTTCCACTAGTGCTGAAAAAAACACCCCAAGTCCCTCATATTTACTGTATTTAAACTGTTGTTTAAAGTGGAGGGGGTTGTGGTTCATTGGTTTCTTTTTTTCCATTCTTCCAGTCAGGCAATAGACTAATCTCTTATGATTTTGTTTGGCTCTGTTAAACTGGTGTTTCTATGAAGCCCAGACAAGCTAACAGGAAAGCTAAAATTGTGAGAAATATTTACAAAGACAACATGTAAGACTATACTCATAGGTTATACTTTGATTAGAAGAAAAGGGGGATCTTGAGGTAACCACTTTGTATCTTGGCTTTACTACCACTACCTTCTTTGCCTCCCTTTATGCCTTCCTGAAACACCAGACCCTCCATTTCCCACCACATCACTGCAAATGGTGATTCCTCTTCACAGCACAGCCCCCGTCTTCTTCCTTCTGACCTACTGCACTGCCTCCAAGTACATTTCTCCTGTGGTGCTGTGTTTTTGTCTATGGATTTGGAATGTGTGTTAAGAATGTGAGGTTGTTATCCTAAATTTGGGAAGGAGAGAAAATGGGATGCTGGAGTTGTAACTCAACTTGGCCAGTTAGAGCTTGTGTTTAAATTATGGAGAAGATAGGTATACCCATATGGTTGCATTTTTAGAAGTTACCACTTCTATATCTAAGCAAACAGGAAGTGAAACTAGGGAAAATATCTCCTCATCTATATATGGGTGGATTGCCACAGAAATCAAAACTAGTTTTGTCAATATCTCTGATGATGTGTACAACTAGATTACTTTTGAGAGCTTTTTCACTAGGATATTGTCTTATGCAAAAACTGGAGATGTTTTATACAGAGATCCAGCTGTTTATAAGACTTTCCTTTTAGCCCTACAAAAGGGATATCCACAGTTCTCAAACTATTTGTTGGACACGCAAAGCATATCCTGAAGGAAAAAAATGTTGATCTTCTCATTGCCTAAATAATGCAGATGCTTGGATTTACCATTTTGTGCCATTTGCAGTAACAGCAGGTTGGGTCTGATTTGTAAGGCTTGGTATAGGAATACAGGGATGTGTCTCAGTTCGGATTTCCACGTTTGGCAGATTTGCCTATTAATAAATTTCTACAAAATATGTCAGTTTTCATCAACCTTTAAGAACAATATGAATACAGGATTATTTTTTCGTTGTTGAATTATAGGTATGTTCTTAAGAGAAATTCCTCTGAGAAATGTAAGGATTACTTCTTGTGTTAGCAAATGCTAAATGTCAAAGGTTAAATGCTTTATGCTCTTTTATGCAAAGGTTAAATGTTTCAGGCTCTTTTCAGTGGTGCCCAGTGATAGGACAAGGGGTAACGGGCACAAACTTGAGCATAGGAAGTTCCACCTAAACATGAGGAGGAACTTCTTTACCTTGAGGGTNGTTCTCAAACTATTTGTTGGACACGCAAAGCATATCCTGAAGGAAAAAAATGTTGATCTTCTCATTGCCTAAATAATGCAGATGCTTGGATTTACCATTTTGTGCCATTTGCAGTAACAGCAGGTTGGGTCTGATTTGTAAGGCTTGGTATAGGAATACAGGGATGTGTCTCAGTTCGGATTTCCACGTTTGGCAGATTTGCCTATTAATAAATTTCTACAAAATATGTCAGTTTTCATCAACCTTTAAGAACAATATGAATACAGGATTATTTTTTCGTTGTTGAATTATAGGTATGTTCTTAAGAGAAATGTAAGGATTACTTTTTGTCTTAGCAAATGCTAAATGTCAAAGGTTAAATGTTTTATGCATTTAGCAGGTTTTGAAATATAGAGATGTCTCTGAAAATATTTTCCCTTCAAGAGGGAAACCTACATTTTAAATTTCACCAGCTGTTAAACTGTCTGCTTTTTTAAAGACAGATGTGCCTTTTGAATTTAGTCCTTGTCATGTGAAGACTCACATGTGGTCATAGAACCACATCCTTTCCAGTTGTTTTCCAAGGCGGGTGTGCATGAGGCTTAACACATCTTTTGATTCTGTTCTCTGAGGAGTTGAAATCTGTAAAAAAAATATCTGATTTTAATCTCATGCACTATGCAGAGAAAAGTTACGCAATATATTTCCATTTTCAACAGTTTTTCCTAGGGTACACAATTTCCTCCTAGCACCCAGTTATTGCTCTTTCAGAACTATTTTAGTCTATCCCATCACTGATTCTAATAATGTCTAGTACCACTTAAATAGGAATCAGCTAAGTTATAAGTATTATTTAGTAAGTCACATATATACACTAAACTTAGGCTTCAAAAAGTATTAGAAACAGCTTTAAAGGAACATGATCAAGGTTAAGCAGCTCACATTTTGACAGCCCAAATCTGAAAAGAAATGTTCTGTTTTATCGAGGAGTATTTTAAAAACATAAAATACCGTTTAGAGAGGGAGAAAGGTCAACCTTGCAAAGTCCCTGTAATGCTTTTGAGGTAGTTTATATTAATGACCCATGCCTAACAAACTTTCCAATAATCTTGAATAGGAACCTTGGCTAACTTTCTGTTTCATTTTATAGTTTTCAGTTAAGCTCCATTTCATTGGGTAAGATCATATTATGGTACATGAAAAATACCTCTGACAATACTTCATAAAAGCAGTATCTTCATCTCATTTTGTGTAATGAAAGGAGGTCTTCTTTGATAATTACATGCAGAAGGGATGCATCGAATTAAGTTCTGGATATCAGTCTGACACCTTGAAGAAAATACTGGGAAACAAGTATTTTTCTGGTATAGATGGAATCATTCAAAGAAAATTCAAAGCTCTTTCTTTTGCGTATAGAACATGTCATTCAAATGATTGATTTAAATACTAATTACTAAGAGGCTCTGCATTTATTTCATATTCTATATACCTTTGTCTTTATAATATGTGACATAGGCCAAAATTTTGTAGTGTCTTCCATTTTTATAAATTTTCAATTCCATATGTATTCATATATAGATTTTTTAATGAGATTTAATTTTTATTGAAGAGAAATTGTTTATACTTTGCTTATAAGTAATACAAAAATATAATTAAATAAATTAAAAGCAAAGGTTTTGTTATTAAAACTATATCTCAAAGCTCTCTGTAAAGCACTTTGAAATTTCTTAAATAAATTCAAATGACATACAAATGCTTACTGTTTAAATGTGTGGATAAAAATAGAAGCCTTAAAAAAAAAAAGGCATTAAATATGAAAATGATGCAGCTGTTATTGGACATTTGCAGTGAGATTCATCTGAGCTAACTTAGACATCTGAAAGTTATTATATTGACTTAAATAGTCAACCTAGATCACTGTCATCTGCAGGAATTAGTGACTTACAGGACCACATAAGGAAGTATGCACCTTTAGAGGGCAAAACATTTTCTGCAAGGATTAGCGTACAAGACAGATTGAACGAACTGGAATTGGAACAAACTTTACTTCCATTAACTGTTTGGATATGTACAGTGACTAATTCGGATTTAGAGAACTAAGATATAGATGTTCAAAACTAAATAAATTTCATCTTTACTTTCTGATACTGTATTTTAGACAATGTTTTCGATGCATGATGTCATTCACTATGTAAGAATGACACAGAAGTGAAGTGATACAGCCTTCTCTCATTCATCCAGGATGCTGTAGTCTCTTCAATATCTGCTGAGGGTTCTAATAAAGAAAATAATTTTGGAATCTGCTACCAGTCCTGAGATTTCAGGCATATGGTTCTTGTGATATGAAGACTGAACTGTCCAAATTTCTTGTGCAAGCTCCGTCACCGAAGTAATCCCAGAATCATGATATTTACATAGCAGCGTTTCATATCTTTCTATTCTTACGCAGGTTCAGTCATTCAGACTAATAGGCCTTTCATTCTGTCAGGTAAAGGACAAATGCAAATGAACCAACTACAAAAATGGTATTTCTACCTTCTGTAAAATCCATTTGCTCCTTGTGCCAAATACTTGAGAGTGAACTGTGTGGTGGGAAAAGTCAAACTGACCTCTCTGTGTTTTGTGTACTTGCACTCATTAGAAGGAAAATGCCATGAAAAAGTTTGCAAGAAAGATAAATAGAGAGACACTTGATTTACTCTTCTTATCCATTTCTCTCACTACTGTTTTTATCCTGATTGGCAGAACAGACAAAGAACAGCCTTCAAAGCCATAAGCTGTTTCAGCAGATTTTCTTCCATGTGAGCAGGTGAAATATATCTTGACTGAAGGCAGACACCAATCAAAAGGAAAAAAGAGGAAAAGAGAGGAAAAAGAAAAAAAGGAAGTTCAATGACATTCTGCTCTTAGATCAAGCCCTAAGTGTTACTTATGGGACTTACAGCTTTGTTTTAAAAAGTCTTGGCTAATGCTGGATCACAAAAGATGGCATCATAGAACTTCATTTCCCACAGATATGATTCATTGCTCTTCTCTCTGCTTTACCTGAGCAGACCAAGTAATTTCTTTAGTCCCAGCCCAATTAGATCAAAAGCATATAGGACTGTATGTGAATTCTACTGGTTTCTCTTCCCAGAGTGAAAAAAAAAGCATGTTTATCTTTCATGTTTGAAGAATAATTGCTAAGGGAAAACATCACAAAAGACATGGACTTTTAAATTAAATTAGATTTTTGTCTCTGCCTCTGAAGTCTTAAAAAAAAAAATATGTTAGTAAGCAATTCTTTATAAAACAGGCTGAGCAAACCATTATTTCACATATTTTCTTAGACTGCAGAAAGGAAATATGGAAAAATACATATACAAAATTAAAAAAAAATCTTGCCTTGTTCCCAAAACTCACCTAATTATCATAAGCTTTCCTAAGAAAACATCCAACTCTCAGGGGAACCCATGCATTCCTACAAAAGGCAAGTGCTACTTCACTAAGAAAATATTTGTTGAAGTTTAGGAATTATTGTAAATTCCCTTACTACCTTGCCTTGCCTTGTCTTGCCTTGCCTTGCTTTTCCTTCCCTTCCCCTCACAGTGATAAAGTGTTTCCTGATGTTCAAATGGGACCTCCTGTGTTTCAGTGTGTACGTGTTGCCTCTTGTCCTGTCACTGGGCACCACTGAAAAGAGCCTGGCTCTGTTTGCTTTACATCCTCCCTTCAGTTATTTACATACATTGATGAGAGACCCCCAAGCCTTTTCTTTTCTAGACTGAACAGTCCCAAATCTCTTAATGTTTCCTCATACTAGAGGTGCTCTAGTCCCTTAATCATCCTTTGGATGGGTCAGTGAACTCTCTCCAGTATGTCCGTATCACTCTTGTACTGGGGAGCCCAGAACTGGGCATGGTACTCCAGATGTGGCCTCATCAGTGCTGAGCAGAGGGGAAGGATCTCCTTCCTCAATGTACTGGCAACACTACTCCTACTGCAACTGAGGATACCTTTAGCCTTCTTTGCTGTAAGGGCACGTAGCTGACTCACAGTTAATCTGGTGGCCACCAGGATCCCCAAAACCTTTTCTACCAAGCTGTTTTCCAGCTGGTCAGCTCCCAGTATATGTTGGTGATTCCTCCTGAGGGGCAAGACTTTGCACTTCACCATGCTGAACTTCATGAGATTCATGTCAAACAATTTCTGCAGCCTGTTGAGGTTCCTTTGGCATGACCCTCTGGCATATCAGCCTCTTCCAAATTTGGTGTCATCTGCTAACTTGCTGAGGGTACACTCTGCCCCGTCAGCCAGATCATGAATGAAGGTGTTAGAGGATTGGACCTAGTATTGACCCTTGGTAGTATTGACACTGGTAGTCAGTGGCCTCCAACTAGATTTTGTGCCATTGATCACCACCGTCTGAGTCTGGCCAATCACAGGAAAACAGTATCTGTTGGATGACATAGGTTTGATAGCAAATTATGCTCTTTTAATGATGTTTTTATAAAGGTTACAAGAGATAGGTGGACCCTATGTTCACCTGCTAGCAGAAGTTGTTTCCTAGACCTCATATTTCATGGGTGAGCCCTAAATACACTTAGATGTGAGATAAATGCTGCTTATCTTCAGAAACAGTGTTTGTTCAAGGTATTAACAGAAGTGGAATTGTAGCGGTACAGGCAATATGACTGATGATAAGTGTCTTGAACTGTGATCCCAAATCCTACTGCAGTTAATTGCCTCCTTTTGAAGCTCTGAGTCTCAGCAGATAGAAATTAGGCATTGTAGCACTGAGCCAGTAGGTGTCGAGGGCTACCCTGTCACTTCATGGCCGAAAGAGATAAAATATTATACTCTAATTTAACACAAGACAGACTGGCACAAATCCATTATGAAAAGAAAAAAAATGAAAATAATTTTTCTAATGTATAGTTCTCTATATGTAAACTACTGTGTATAAATTGACAGATAATCCATTGTTTCCACAACTTACAGCTCTTTGTTTTCTAAAAATAGGTATGTGCAAAGTTTACTGAGATCTGTTTAATTCCTTTTGTTAAACAGATAGTAATGTAAAATACTGTGCTTGTATTTGTCAACATATTACTAAAATTTGTTAATTAACTCGAAAAGCATAAGCAAGCCCTAAGAAAATTTTGCTTTATTAGAGTCTGTTAAGTTCTAACTGCCCTATCAGTTCTACCATGAAATGACAGATAAATACAGCTTTGAGTTAAATGCTTCATATGTGTATATTCTGGAAATGTCTTCATCCATATCAAAGACTGAAGTAATCATAAAAAGTGTCTCACCTTTTAAAAAATGTTCTCTTGTCCTTTTTTTTTTTTCTCTAACCAGTGTTAAATAAGCTGTAATTTGCCAGGAAATGGTAGAATGTATAGATATCATTAGAGCTAGCTACTGGATTAAAAATAGTAATTCTTGATTTTAATTCTTGACTTTATACAGAACCTCTATGTACACTTTTCCTTCTGGAGATGATAAAATTTAAGGATGTTTCACCTGATGAAGTGACATAGATACTTGTTTATTGCTGTCTTGTGTAGCTCCTTTTCCTGTAGCTGTTTTAAGTGTACAAGTACAGTAAGATACGAAATACTGATCATCTTACTGACATAATAAAAACCACCAAGTTTTTTTTTCTCAGAGTTCTTCACTATGATTATGCTTTCAACACTACTGGTAATGTACTGAAAGATAATTTTTTTTCCTTATTAGTAGCACCTTTGGGGAACATTAATCTCTGAATAATTGAGAAACACTGGCTAAGCTGTTAGTTTTAAATGACGCCTTAGTAGCTGTCATTTAAATTGAGAGTTAAAGCTGTAATTGAGAGTAACGGTCAGAAGGTAACTACTCTGTCGCTGAATTTTTACTGCTTTATTAAATTACTGATCTGATGCAAGTCTGCACCTGGATGTGGTGTATAAACGTAAGCTATCAGAATGTTTTTAGCACAGAAGGGCAGAAATTGTAATTTTAATCCTTCCTATCATGAACGTCATATTCTGCTTTGTTTTGCTTCTGCTGCCCATTTCTGGATGGATATGTGGATGGATATGCTTTCAGTCTGTCTCTATCTGTCATCATGTCTGTACAATTTGATGTATGACCTTCAATGCGGGACTCCCTCAGTTGCTTAGGCCTTGCAAAGAATCAATAATAATTTCTTACACAGAAGGCAAATAGAAAATATTCTATATGGAAGATCTTCCATATTGTGGCACAAAGCTCAGGTTTTTTAAACATTTTTCAATATTGTTCTGTTTTGGTCCAGCGTTTTGCAGAGATAAGTATATAACTTTGAATTATTTGAATTAATTATTATATTCTCATAACTGTTATGCAAAATGGAGGAAAAAACACTCTTTAAATTCTGCATTGTTTCTGTATGGCATTAAAAATGACCATTCTTGAAGACCTCATCATATTTGCTCTTTTCACTAGCTATCAATGGACATAGTATATTTCTTAAAATTGTTATTTGTGCTGTTATATTTGTAGAGACATTTATACTGAGCATTCTGTCAAAATTTAGTATTTGACCATAGTGAGTGCTGACATTTGAATGCCTTCACTGAAATAACTCAGGTTGACTTCAGACCTGCATTTGATAAACAGAAGCAGCTGCAGAAATTACTAGGTTACTGAACTGAGTGAAAATATGGGTGCTGCCAATTGTTTTTAGCAGTAATGGTCTGAACTCTCCGCTTATTAATGTGCAACTAATTGTTGCTAGATAGGAATAGAAACTACACGAGAGTTTAGTTTAATACTCGGGCATAATTTTAACATTAAATATGTGCTTCACAGGCCTCATTTCAAATTTGGTTTTATCTGGGCTACAATTATCTTTTTAGGATATTTAGTCATATACTGACAGATTTTCAGATCTCTTCACTAAATTTGTGCTTACTGGGTCAATTAACAAAAATATGTCTAATATGGAATCTAAAATTAAATTCAGCGTTGTAATGTGGTAAGTCTTACCAGGCTCATTCTGTGACACTATTTGCACAGTGGGCTTTCTCTCCACACCTGAATAATTCTGGATTCTTTTCTTTTCCCACTTCTTGTCCTTTGGGTTTATACAGAATAAAATGTGCACAAGTCAGGAAAGACTTAGCTCAATAATCTCTGAAATAAGTGGTATAAAAAACATGGGATAGTTTAAAGCTCTATCTGACTTAGCATCTTAAAATTATTGTTTGTATTTATACTGATGTACTAGACAGAACCATTAAACACGAACTTTCCTATTCAGTGCATTAATTGTTGGGGCAGGGTCCCATACTCAGAGGCTCCAGAATTAATGTATCATGATTGCTTCACATTAATTTCAGTAACTGTAGAATTCAGAATCATAATTAAACCTTTTTTATGTTAAATCTCTTAAATAGTGCAGTAATCAGTGTGTATCTCTGAGGGAGAACCATGTTGCCATTTTCTATCACATAGGAGCTGAATATCAAAACACAGTTTTCCTCTATCATATCAAATCAATTATTTCAGTAGGGAATGTATGCTAGATGGTTTCAAGAGGAGTTGTTTTGGTTTTTATGACCATAAGCTTTCTTCAGTGCAAGCAAGTACAGAAACTAATAGTGAGGCTAAATGTGGGTATGCAAGACGGAATGGAATCTTTTTTATGTGGATTGTCTCTTGGTCCTTCCATAGGTTTTTGTGAAGATTGACTTGATCTCAGAGAAGATAAGATCCTCACTGTCTACTGAGGAGGCCATAGTTCAAAGAATGACTGAAGGTACTCAGGAAGCCAGCTTTTTGTGCCCATTTTTTTTTTTTTCTTGCTCTTCATTGGCACCAGTGTTCAAGTATATTCTGCTTTGAGTAACCTCAGCGAACCTTCCCATTTGCGCTACAGGTTCAGCTCCCCTCTCAACACAATGCCTCTCTCTTCCCTGGTCCAGCAGTGACTCTTCAAAAGGGAGGTTGTACTTGATGACCTTCCAACCCACATTTATGTGATGATATCACTTTCTTTTCTTACCAACACAGTGATAATGTTAGTTGATTTCTAATTAAAAGAGATAAAAATTTCTTATATCAAGAGATATCTGTGTCTGACAAGGTTCCATTTGTTTTTAATTCATAGACCAGACTCTTCAAGACATTGCAGTCACATTTTTCAAATTTTAGAAGAGAAGAATATTATTTGGACCCCTTTCATACTTCCAGAATGGAAGTGTGAAATTTCACTGAATCACAAGCTGCAGTGTATAAGTGATTTTCCTTTTGAGTACAGTTTGAGGCATGTTGTCTGCCATTGTCAATACTTCATAGGAATCAAAAATATGAGTATTTTGTGTTTTGGAAATGCTGTCAGATTTCTCTAAAAATAGCTGTGGAGTGGTTTTAGATCATCTGCCTTGTCCATCAGGATACCAAGATGCTGTATTTGATTGCTACATCATTGCACACTGTGTTGCTGTAAAGACATGCAGTTCAGGGTACACATCCTTTGCTACTTTTTTGGAAAAACATTTGAACAGTCGTACTGGTCAAGTGATTGTTCTCTTAGCTATTCCTAATTTTTTAAATGAAGATCCTGGGATAGATGATAGGATTCTGGGATGTTTTGTCCTTTGTTTCTCTGCTGAATAGAGTTGTTGGTGTCTGTTCACTCTTTCTATTCAGTTTAATGTTCTCAGCATGCTAAATCTCTCTCCAGAGTTTTGGACAACATCTAGAACACATTAAAACCTCACCTACTTTTTGTAAAGAAAGATACAATATCTGAGTTCTTGTACTATGAAGTCTATCTTGACTGTTCTTTATTAATCTGAAATGATATCTTGAGGTCATATGGCACTGTAATCGTGACTGTCAGGGAAGAATCTGAAATACATTAATAATATATAAACATTTCCTGACAGTTTACATTTTATGTCTGACAGGCCAGACTCTAAGCTTGAGGCCTACTAGCTATTCTAGGACTGACCATGCTAATGCCAAAGAGAATATATTAAATTAAGTTGAAATAAGTATTGGTGTATCTGTCCTTACTGTGTAGAATTATTTTCTGTTATACCATTTATACATAGACTACTACCAATGCTCTACATCTTGGCTCTGCAAAAATACCAGTGACTTGGATACAAATATTGCTGCTTTTGTTTATTTTGAATTAGTCTTTTGGCTTTCCAAAATAACTTCTGAAAAGGAATACAAATAATTTGTTAACACAGCATAGGCTTTGTAACTGCAAGAGACCACAGAAGCTTGCATTTATTACCAGCTGTACACTCACCATTTCCTTTTGAATGTTAGTTTCATAATAGACAGACACAGGGAAAACCTATCTTGCACATTTTAATGGAACATGACAGTAGCAGTTAAGCCTGCATAGGAATAATTATCTCTACACCGCATCACACTCAAGTCTTCCTTTGAATTGCAACTACCAAGTTAGCTGTTCTCTTCATTTGCGACAATATAGGTCTAACTCAGCCAAAACATCTATGCAGGTTCATTTCTATCAGTTCAGCTTAATACTGCATAGAATTCTAATAAAATAAAAAATAAAACTAAAAAAACCAAACTGGATTCATACTGCACCAACAGGATGTTGGAAGGATATGGGAGGGCTGATTGAGAAAAGAATAAGTTAAAAGGGATTTGCCCTCAAGTGAGACTGTTTGTATTTAGATTCTATTGGGATTGATAAAAGACCCATTGTTACCCAATATTTTCAACAACCATCTGAAATAATGAAAAAATATTAAATAAATTCTGGTAAACATAAGCAAGTGGTATAAAAAATAGAAGAATGATAAACCATATTGGAAAAAACAGCTGATACACAAATTGATATGGACCATTTGGTAGCTGATTAAGGTGTATTTTCACATTGCCATATGTGCAGACACTCATCTGGGAAAAACAGTTCATAGGATATATAAGCTGTGACCAAATAACTTGGCATGTGTTCTCAGCATAAAGCTTTGTCAAAAATAAAGGACATTTACAATGATTAAAAATAAAAATAAAATACTGGGGTTCAAGAATAGAGAGTAACTTTACTGCTATACACACGTGCAGGTAATATTGGAGCAATACATGCATTGTAAAACACATCCATTCTTAAAAGGATGCTTAAACCAGAAGACGTAATTAAAAAAGAGAAATAGTCATACTTAGAAGTGTTGAAAAGGTCTTGAAGCATATGTGGTGCATGTACCTGTACAAGGAGAAAAGGCCAGGTTCTGAAAGTTTAGCAGTCTGTGAGGAAAAACCATAACAAGAACCAAATTCTAGCAGTTGAAGACAGAAAAAATTAAACTTGAAATTAAGAAACATGCTTTGAATAGTGAGGGTGCAAAGCTGCTCATACAAAATATCAGGTAAACTAGCGAGTTCTCCAACTTTTGCCTTTAAATCAAAGATTTACCTTTCTGAAAAAAAAAATGTTTTGATAGAATTCAGTTACAGGAGTGAAGTGTAATGACCTATATATCTTTCTGGCACTACATGTTATCAATATGAATCCGTGGGAATTATGTGAGTAAACATGATCATACACATGTCTTTATCAGTGTGCAATATCATAAGAGCCTTACCTTTCTCCACAAAAAGAAAGGCATAGAATTATGATGGAGACATAACAGCTGTTAGTCCCTCGCTGTTGACATGGCCAAAATCTCAGAGCATAAAATACATGAAAGTATGAAGTATAACAACATTATCTTGTTACAATGTTAGACTGACGTTCTGCCTATGCAAAGAAGTGGCTGCAACAATATGTGGACTTCCTCAAATTAAATGTAAGCCAGGCAGGAGGGCTCTGCGATATGTACTAAGATTTGGTTGATCTGCTGATTTGTCATCCGTGGCTGGTAAATGTTAGTCCAGTCAGATCCATGTAAAGGTCCAAAGCAATGAAGGTCCTCAGATTACCATGTTATTCCATGTCCAAATACACTCCAAGTGACTGCAGCTTTCTTAGAAACTTCCCACTGAACACATTGCTTTCTGTGTCTTACGCTGCATATGGCATACATAAATAGAAAGGGGTTTGGATGAACAAGGAGCTGATAGATCTCACGTAGATAGATTTAGGTACCATATCCTACTACTGTGTTTGTTTCAGGACCGTAACAGATTTTAGTCAGGTATAGCTATGCAATAAAAGGTGTGCCACGTGTCTGACTATAAAATAGTCTAGAGTAAGTTAAAAAGATACCATCCTGAAAATTATTTTTTTCGGTTTCCAGCTAATACATAAGCTGGACAAGTGTCTTTCTGTTTGACCTGAAACTACTGATACTACTGATGCCTGTAATACTACTGGTTTACCACAACTGTCTCAGACAAATATCCTAATAACATGCTTTTTGCCTAAACTTGATTTTGAAAGCCAGCAAATAAATACTTTTACCTAACCCCCACAATGCAATAAAGGTGCTCAAGGTATGCATAGCACAAATCAAGACATTTAAAGATGTCACACCAACAACTTCTTTGAAAAACACAGCTGGCAGTGGCGTTGATGAGTATGCATTCTGTACTGATCCTGCTGTTGTGACTAAATTTTGCAGCAAAGCATGCAAATGTTGTGGTACCTGTGAGAGAAAGATGGCAAATTCTTCTAGCCCTTTTTCCTCAACATTTCTGTATATCAGTCACAGAATAATAAACAGTGAGAAAAAAATTCCTAGAGCACAGACAGGAATGCAGAATTCCACTCTCCAGACTGGTTGTCCAATAACAGGTGTAGACACAATATTCTACTCACTTAACTTTTCTCAGTCTTTTGACCCATTATTCTGCTGCTCTCTGCTTCTCAGAAATATAAACTGAACAGGAAAGATGAAAGTTAACAAGTCTAATATTTAGGACTTGCTCTTGAGAGATGTGAAGTGTTTGATTGCCCTTAAGATGAAGAAAGGATAAAAATGCAAGCCTCCTTGGGTGCATACTCTTCTACAGGTTATTTTGTAAAAGATGCATGACCCTACAGAACAGCAGCATTTTAAAAGAACATATATTCAACCCTGTCTTGCTACCTCTCAGCGTCTGTGACTCTTCAGGTCTGGGGTGAAGTGGCAAAGCTAAAAGAAAATGGAAAAAAAATCCTGTATATTCCATGAAATACAAGAAGAAACTGGAGGAAAAGAATTTTTTTCACACCCCTTCCCAAATTCTCCTTTTTTAGCTCTTCCCATCGAAACACTTGCCTTAAAAAATTGTGGTTTTCAGCAGAAAAGAAATCATAGTTGAGAATCACTAAGAACTGATCCATCATGAGATAAAACCTAAGCATGTTGTGACAAGCTAGTTATGGTCCATAGCAAGAAGCAGCTTAACCAGCTGACAAATGACAAGTCCACTGTGGCTTTTGCTGGTCCTTGTCTTTTCTGTGCTTCTCTAAGAGATTTATGAAGAACATGGTTCTCTGTAGGATATTCCTTATGGTACTCTGGTACTGCTGAAGTTTTGACAGTGGTACATTTTTTGCTGAGTTATGCCAGTACTCTGGAAGCACATAATTCAGAATGTATCCAGATGTTTCTTTCTCTTCTCAGCACAGCTTGCTGCTAAGATGACTGAATTATCAATATATTCTAATTAACAATACATCTCCTGTCTTTGGAGTCACACCACAGAGGTTTTGTGGTACCTCTCTGTAGGTACAATATTATTGTTGTGGCTTTTCGTCATGTCCTTATTAGCTTGTCACAAATGAGGGATCTTTTTTTCTTGCCTGTGCTTATGATATGTGCCATATCCAAAGCACACGTTACTGGAAAATAGTTTCAATAAAGCAGAGCGTTTAACATGAAAATGTTATAAATTATGTAAGTTTCACTGCCGATTATCTTCACTGACCATGTTTCGTGTGCCTTACTCTCTGTTCTTTGTTCTATGATGTGAAGTGAAAGGAGGGTGCAAGAACCATATATCACATTACACACCACTTAATGGGTGGAATGATTATCATCAAAGAACTACCTGCAAAGCCAGCTACACTGCTAACTAGTCTTGATTCCTGAAATGTGATGCCTTGAAGAATTAGATGAACTATTCTGAAGCAGGATATTAATATACCTTAAAGAAAAATCTAGACATGAAAAATTCATGGCTAAAGAAAGTTTAATCATGAAGTGCTCATTTTGTAGGAAATGAGGACATCTGCAGCCATGCTACAGAACACCACAAAGGCCTCAAACCACCACTGAACTTTGGTTCAAAGTGAATCCCCTTTGATGAGCGGACTTGAGTTTTCAGACTATAGTGCAACCCATTGCATTTCTGCTCTACTTCTGTCCCATGAGAAAAATTTTAATACGCAAGAAAACCTATAAAGTATATGAAGCAATATCAGCATTTCCCAGAAGATCTGTTATTGCATTACCAGAGTTTTTATTCATGAACTTTACTCTAATCATGTTAGTATGCAAGTTTATTATTTTTACTGATGATAACAGTGTTATTAATCTAATTACTGATGATCAGTAATTAACTATTGATTTTCTATATTAGCAAAATCATGTTAATTTGTAGGACTGATATAATGCTAAATTTAAAAATATGTAACAAATAGTCTTGTCATACATACATATGCACATATACGAATAGTATTCATTCTCAGGCTTACTTTTACTATTTCAGCACATTTCTGTACAAGACACTCTTTCATTTATTTGGACTCAAAAATCTAATTATTTTAGGAGGCATAAGAAGCAGGCCTCATAGATTATTCTTTTCTTATCTCTATATATTGCCATGTAGATAAAATTCAGAACTGTTGATTGTCCAAAAATGCTGTGTGAAAGCTAGAAGTTTCTATATCAGTAAGCTATTACTAAGAGAACAAATAGGTGGAGAAAAGTAGATATGCAGGACTACAGAGAGCTTGTAGCCAAATGAGGAAGGTGTTGCAGACAGACAAGTAGAAGCATAATAGGTAAGATATAATTAACATTACTTACCTTGAACCCACAAATAACATAACAGGAAAAAAAATATAAGTATTTAGAGCACAGTAAAGCTGCTAAGAGTAAACTGGGCCTAAATATATAAATGACACATAATCAAAAAGGGGTAAATGAGAACTTCTGGATTTCTGTCTCCATTGCACAGTAGAGCACAGTGAATATCAAAACATGTTCAAGGAGTAAAATCTGAAAGACAAAAAAAGGATGTAGAGCAAGCAGGACAGAGGTCTGGTAGAATCAGAGTACTCTTTCAGAATGAGTGGAATAAAAACTAAAAAAAAACCTTATCTGAAAATATGACCAACTTTGTTGGAAGCAGTTGAGATCCTCATCCTTTCTTTGGGGAAGGGGAAGGAATTGAAAAACTTCAACAACGAAAGAGCTAAAATGTGGAAGAAAGGAGTCACCCACTACAGTGCTGGTCTCCATCACTGAGGAGCACTCCAGCCTGGACACCCCAGCCTTGAGAACTAAGGCCATTGGGACTGTTACCTTCACTGCCAACTACAGCATCAGCTGTGGTTCCTGCTCCACATGCGTCTCTGAACGCACAGCATCAGTACTGCATACTGATGGTGAGTTTAGGGCAAGATTGTTAAGGACTAATTATTTGAATATTTTGTGATAATGATGGATAATGAGTAAGAACTAATCCTTGGCAGCTAGTGTGGGGTTGATGAATGTCAGTCTCGTAAAGTGCTGTCCTGAAGTTTGAAATGGGCCTGATTTATTGAGCTTTTAATGCTTCCATCACAAAGATCTCAAATTTCCTGGGGGATTTGGCTATGCATAACCATATACTTAGTTGCCAGAAGGATTTTACAGAAGGTTTGAGAGGAAATTATTGATGTGTCTTGTCACTCCCATGTAGCCAGTAAAAAAAAAAGGATTTAAAATGAATGAACTAGACAGCTGACTAAAGCCAAAAAAGTGCATCCTAGAAGTGGCTTCCTCTCACCAAAAACACACACCATGGCAACTAGGTTTTCTTCAAATTAAACTTTCTTCTTGTTCTAAAGGACAACATAAAAGGTGTGGTGGGAGCTGGAAGAAAGCAGAGGAAATTATACAAATACAGGTGATGAAAGTGCCAGAAAATCTGAGAAGCTGTGGAGAAGCTGTAATATGATCACCAAGGGAAAAAACAGGGAACGCTCATGATAGAGCAGTGGAAATGGGTAAAATCAGGCATCAGCTTCAGTCTAAACTCTTCAAAGAAACACTGCCTTTCTAGCACTAGAATTGGAAGAAAAAAAGAGACAGATGGAGTAAACTCTTATGGGTAAGACAAAGGCAGGGAGATTTTTGCCAATTACCATCATGGCTAAAACAGACTCAACTTAGTAGAAATTAATTTAATTTATTGCCAATTAAAATATATTTGTGTAGTGAGAAAGAAAAATACAAAAATTAAAACAACTCCTCAACACCTTCACCTCCCCTCTGTTTCCCAGGTTCAGCATTACTCCTTCGCTCCTGTCTCCTGTGTGATACCAGGGGCTGAAGGGAGAATATGGTCAGTGACTGGAGGTTCCTCTCTGCTGCTTCTTGTTGCGTGAAAGGGGCAAAGCAGTTTTGGCAGAAAATAAACTCCCTTGTGTTCTAACACTCCTCACTGAGGTGGGAGGCTAGGTGCGGCTAGGCTTAAATTCTGAGTGATGCCCAATTCGCTACTATCAGCCCAATCGCGTTTGATGTACAGTATTAAACTATTATGATTTGGATACACTAATAGCAGGCTGCACCTTCAGTCCAGTCATGCTCATGAAGTAGCACGGCCGCCCTCCAGCCTGCGGTCACGTTCAGTGAGAAACCAAAATGACTAGCTACTGAAACAGTGCAGTATTTTTAAGCAACAGAAACACAAGTTCTTTGGATTTGTTGGTGGACAATACACTGTCTGCAAAGCAAGTGCAAGTAAAAGTAATGTTACTTATACCGAACGCATGACAAAGTTACAAACCATACAGCCTGGCTATAATTGTAGGAAAAAGATTCCTAGAGAAATTTCTAAGTTTCCCAAAGAAGCTCTTGGTATAACCTAAGTCTTACCCAAAGGCGTCCCTATGGGGGGGGATGAAAGGCTCAGCCCGTCAACTGGTCCTGGGAGTCAAAGGCAGTCTGTGATGGAGTTCTCCCCTGACTCCTTCCCGATGGTGTCTTCCCTAATATCCCCCCATTCTCGGGCCGTTTTTATACTATTTTTTACCTTCAAGATGGAGTCTGAGTGACTTTAGTCATAAATACCTTTATTGTGATTGGTGTAAATTTCTCTCACCTTGAATTAAAGGTATAGTTTACGAAAAGTTCTGGGTGCAGACTCAAAGAGGAGTAGTCACACCTTGGAGGTGGGTAGCCTTTGGGATGGAGGTGTGTTTTGGTATTAAAATGAATTAAAATGATATTATAATGAGCAAAGTTCACACAAAGGACAGCAGTTGATCAAAATTTGACAGAATGCTGGTTCTGGGTCCAACTAAGCCACTTTATCTAGTCTCAGTGTCGTCTTCCCTCACGTTATTGACACAAGGCAAGGCTACAGAATTCCATTCCATTCCATCCCTCATGTAGTTTTGTCTGGGAACCACAGATATGGTGTTCCTTGTTATGCCAAGTGGAGGCTTGTTTTCCACCGCAGAAGCTTCTTGATTCTATGCTTTTCCTTAAGCTATGAACAATGCTATACTTTTACATTTTCAGCCAATTTTAGTAATTATCCCACACTCCTTCACCCACACACATTTTTCCTCTGCTCTAGCGTGGGGTCTCTATGAGCCACATTTCCCTCAGGAGGTATCCACCTGCTCCAGCATGGAGTTCTCCATGAGTTGCAGAGGGACAATCTCCTTCTCCATGGTCTTTTCTGTAGGTTGCAGTGGAATCCCTGCTCCAGCCCCTGGAGCACCTCCTCATCCTCCTTCTTCCCTGACCTTGCTCACTCTTTCTGTTCCCTTCTCATCTCCCTGTCCAGTGTTTTGTCTTTTCTAAAATATCTTTTCCCCAAGGTGCCTCCACCATGGCTGCGGGGCTCAGCCATGCCCTGTGGTGGGTCTGTCGGAGCCAGCTGGAAACAATTGGAACTGACTGGAACCGGCTACGTCCATCTCAGGGCAGCCCCAGGCTCTCCTCACAGAGACCGCTGCAGGGAACCCGGCACAGCCCAGCATCCCGTTCATCTCTGCCCTCCTGTAGAGACTGGTCCGAAGTTTCCTGTTCAACAGAACAACTGTGATTCATTCGAACGGCTTTTTAATCAGGTGCTATAAAATCCACCCGGATAAGTTAACATGCTTCCTCACACCTTGCTCCTCCTTTTTTGTAAAACGTAGTCAATGTTTGAAGTGATTCCACAAAGACTGGATATTTTGCATTGTACTGCATACGGTTCTTGTCAGTATTTTATATGAAAAGTGCTAACTTTTCCCAATACATTATTTTAACACAAATACACTTACAGAAAACTTTACTGTATTGGCTTGCAACCTTGAAAAACAAGAGAAGAGCCTGTAGTTCTCTGGAAGCTGTACCAGCAAAAGGTATTGCTGATAAATATTAGAGGGACTACCAGTTTCGCTGAAGATGTTATTGATAAATACCAGAGGGACTACCAGTTTTGCGAGGAAGGGTTGCCCAGTTAGAGGTGCTGGGAGGTTGTTTTACTGAGAAGACTCACTTATGGTATCACAGCTACAGCTTTAACCACAGATGTCAGTCAGAGTTTACGGAATGTATCACCACACACAAAGGGCAGCCAGGGGTTACACGTCGCTTCCTCTTCAGGCTCAGTGGTCAGCTGAAAGGGGCTAGAATGCTATCTGCCAAATTCTAAATCCTTTGTGTCAAGATTGACATTTTGGCCCTTATTGTAATGGATATGTTATCATTCCTCAGTACAGCTTTACAAAACGTGACTGGATTGCTATTGGATTATAACTAGGGACACAAGCCACTCCTAAGGTATCTCTTCAGGCTGAATCAGTAATACAGTATTTCCAAAATGCACCTTTATGTTTCTGAGTTTGCGAAGTTAAATAAGATGCATCTCATAGAGCCAGAGTGAGCATTTTAGTTTTAATGCTCTAGAAACAACTTTCTTACCCACAAAGTACATTGTTACTTTAAATACGTATTATATATACATAACATATATGCATTGAAATGGTTGTCAAAATAATTTTAATATCTAGACAAACAAACTACTCAGAGAGGAGGTCTATCATGGAAAGAAATTTTTATGATACGGTTTAAACACAAGTCAAGCTGGTGTGGTAGAACGTGTTCTTCATTCATAATTCGTAGTAAATGGACCTTTAATTAGAAAATTCTGCAACACCTGTGACCTGGACAAGCCTCGCCAACTTTTGTAATGTTGCCATGTAAACCAAAAGACTGGTGATTTGGCAAGAAAACCTAGTCATATCCGCAGAAACTCTCTGATTTATTAAGACTTATATGAAAGACAAAAATGAGCTCAGCAGAAGCTTTAAGTGCCCTTGACAAAATAAATCCTAAGGACAGCAATTTGAAATTGCCTACAATAAATCGCCCTCTTTTTCGAACAGCTTCATATGTGATTAGTACAATTACAGGTCTGTTCCTTCCATTGTAAATATTGTGAAAGATAAATCTTTCAACAGTAATGCTAGCTGTCAGTGTGATATAGTAAGAATATAATATTTGTAACTCCGTAGTTCGGCAGTACCATTTCAATAATTATCTGCATGTCAAATCCCTCTCCCTGTTTTCTCTCTACAAGGTTATTGTTCCTAATGTAATTAGAGCAGGGAATGTGTGGGTTCTGATCCGGCATCACAAATGGTATTTGCATTAAATCACTGTCCATTTTATCTGTGAGACACATTGATTTTTTCTAGATTTTATGTGGAGCAGATATTTGCCTTTAAGATTCTTTTCCTCATCAGAGGGGTTTGGGCATAAACATGCACTGCAAGAGTCTGTGGTGGTGCTTTGTCCTTGAAAGTGGCAAAATGGCATCCAAGTGCATTGATGTGAAGTGCAGATACAGTCGTACCATGGCTGGAGAGACAGTGGGGCAGTACAATCACTACTCACCTTGTGACTGGGAGCATGTATATCTCCACAACCAGTGGCAGACAGAGAATTAGAATTCTTTTGGCTACTTGTCACTCTGGCTGACATTACTACAACATCTTATAATTTGCTCTGAGTATTCAGAAAACAAAAACAGTGCTAAATATTCTTATTGCTCTTGGTGGTTTCAGCCATTCAGGTATATATTTTTATCTCACACAGTTGAGAATCTGAAAAACTATGCTTTTTTGTTGCTTTAACATTAGTGACTTTTAGATAATCTGTCAAAATATTGTTTCTTTGTGTTGCTGATGTTTCTTTATCTAGACGCAGAGTCTACTTATGCCTTTGCTTCTGAAAGCAAACAAATCAATCTGTCTCTCACAAAAGAGTAGGGAGAAGCCTGCAAATTATCCCTTGTGAAAGAAACTTAAAAATAAGAGACAAGTGAAATAACCTAATAAAGCATGAATTGATGTGGAAAAAGAAATAATATTTTCCCCTGGTACCAGAGCTATCAGCAGAAAAATAAGAACTTTAATGAATTGTATTCAGACCCAAAGGGAGGATGTCAGTGATGGAAAAAGCAAACATAACTTTGTTTATATTTTTCACCATGGGGTAGTAATATTGACTCAAGCCAAGCAAAAAGACAGGGTAAATATATACATAAGCCAACATTTAAAAGAAATTATAGGATCCTGTCATTACAGTGTAATACGCTGTAATATGATTTTCCTTGCCAGCCTCTTCCATTATAATTTATTCACACAGCAAAACTAGAAGTTTCCAGCTCCAGTGTAAGCTTGAATCTTACCTTTTTCCCTGGATTAAAAAAAAAAGAAAAAAAAAAAGAGAAAGAGTCATTGTCGTATGCCTACAGTGAAGACCATGGTAAGTGTGCTGTTACAGCTTTAAGTCTGTCTGCACAGATGCAGTCTCAGTGCAGCAGTGTGGCAAATTACATCTCCCAGACTTGCATGTGCAGCGCCTTTATTGAGTCTAATTCTTGAACTAACTCACTTAGAGTGAGTTGGGTATCCCTGCACAACACTGCCTACCTGCGGTGCCAACTCCTTAGCATTGACCTTGAGAAGATAGTGACTGCTGCTTGCCCACAAAGAAAGGAGGTCCTCTCTGCCCCATCTAGAGCTTTGCCAGGCAAAGCACAAGGGCAGACAATACTCCTGCTCGACGGATTAAGTAGCTGAATTGTATGACCATACAGCATCCAGTGATCTCTCCAACTAAACATCAAATGAAAAAAGGAAAATTAAAATCGCTTTCTGATGACAAATGTCAAGATAACACCAGTGGTGCTACAGGGAGGTGGTACGCATTTTTTTATGATATAAAGAAAAGTCTTGCCTGATCACTGAACACCTATAGGAAAACTGTACATCATATAGTAAGAAAGAAAAAAGACAAGGAAAATTGTTAAATTTCACATAACTGGGACTATGAGACTGTCTCTGTATCTTTATGACAGCATGGCAGTGGCCATTAATCATATGAGAGCTGGGCTCTCATNCATATTTTAATTAAACATTGTTGAGATATAAATCTGCCTCATTAAGTCACCCATGGATCACTTAACTGAGTGTTCAACACTACTGTGTAACTTACATGGCTGAATATGATTCAAAGAAGTCATAACAAAAAATAATCAGTATTATTCTCTGTGATTTTTCTTTTTTCAGTGGTATTTTAAAAGATATTCCCTCAATATCCTACATAAATTTTCAATATATTAAATCTGTTTAAAATTTTTAAAAATTACTAGAGTAGTCATATGGTAAATATTCCTTGTACTTGTACAAGCAATCATCTATAAAATAGGTTCATCTTTTAAAGTGTTACATACTTGAATTGATTGCCAAGGATTTTGAAGTATTTTGCAATGCTGAAATGTGGTTATATCCAACATGGATTTTGGCCCAAAGCATCCTGTAAACAGTAAAAAGCAATATAGGGCTCTAGAATTTATTTGGCACATGGTGTGAAGCAGTGGCTGAGAAAGAAAATGTGAATTCTTAGACAAATAGAAAGAGAAATAAAAAATGGAAGTACAGAGTTACGTTTGCATTTCTGTGATATTAGTGAGACCTGTACTGTGTTCTGTTCTATGAACTCATATTACAGCAGCATTGACACATTGGGAATGGCTTTAAAAAGAGCTACAAGAATGACGGAAGTTCTGAAAAAAAAGCCTTTCCAGTGAGATACTGAACCAGCTCAATCACTTTAACTTAACAAAGTGAAGGTTAAGAAGTGACTTGATGATGATATGCAGATACTTCCAACACCGAAGGGAAGTTTAATCTATCAACAACACTACAGACCTAGTGCCTGAACAGGGAGCACAGGTCAGTTGGACTAGAAATGAAATATGCATTTTTACAGTGAATCATCACTAACCAGAAGAACAAATTACCTAGATGTTTGATAAGGGTTCAAATAAAGATTAGATAAAGAAAAATTCATCTTAGCAGAAGCAGAAACACTGGTCTTGATGTGCCATTCAGGAAAGCCAGATGTGTAATACGTAGGTCTCTTAACATCTTTGTATTTAGCCAGTTCTGCTTGTCTTTCTGTGACAGGACTCTGGGCCCATTCTGAAATCTGCACACACACTATATAACAACATAGCATTCTTGGACTGCAAATAAAGCTTGACTGTCCTGTGGCCCAGGGTCTTCAGATTGCTCCTGGGGGCAGACTCACCCCTCTGCTGCTACAGTCTCCGATTCCACTGCCAAATACAAAAGTGAGAAAATTCCTGATTGCTATCAGTAAGAAAAGGCTGACAAGCTAGTCTTTAGGATGCAGGTTTTACCATGTAAAATTGTCATACGCAATGTGAGAAGCTGTTGTGCCTGTCCCTTGGGTCTGCCCTGGTTAAATGTGATCAGACTAAACAACTTCAGTCTCATGTAGGTGATGACATTGAGCTGAAAGTGGGAGAGAACCTCAGTGGTGATGAAGTCTGAGGCAGAAATGATGGAGCATTCTGATGAGTGAGACAGAGTGAAACTACTCTGTCCTAAGTTTCACACACTGGAATTGCACAAGGCAAGATAGTGGTAGGCAGGAACGATGGACTCAGCAAAGCTTGGGCGTAACTGAATCTGTTTTCAAGGAACTGAGTAAGAGACGATGTCAGTAACCATATGGTGACACAGAGACTAACCTGTTAATTATCTGCTCTGGAAGGAATCAGAAGGATTCTGATTCCAGCAAAGGAATCAAGACCAGTTCAGGCTGCCCCACAGCACACACATGCGGCATAAGCATAGTGTCTTTGGTTGTGCTGGCAAAGCCTACTTATCCTTCTGCTGAAGACTTCTGTAGAAAGGTGGCTGCTTTGTATTTATACTTTGTGATGCTTAATGTAAAGCCAGGAAGGAGCACGCATTCAAATCTGATATAATAATCTGTCCTTTCAGCACTTTTGTCCAGCAAATGAGCTTATCCATGCACTCAACTAAAAACAGACGTGCACTACATAAAGACATATTGAAAGAACATTCACTGAAACAATGGAGAAGCCCAGCCCTAATCTTACAAGTGTATTTTTTGGAGAGAACTTAGAAATCTATTTAGCATTACTGTTGGGAACGTAGAGACAACAGAGGGCAGGCAAAGAGATTGATTTCTTTTGTTGCAGGGTTATTTTGTCAGATTTTGCTTTCAGTGTAAAAAGTAAATGGCACATTCTAGGGGTAAAAGTTAAAATTTTAAAGTTTTTATGTGATCACACATTTTTTAAATCTTGTCTTCATCTTAATGTGTAAATGAATCTGAATTATGAAATGTAATTATTGACCAGGTAACTGTCTTTGTTGCAAACCAGTTTCAAGATGAGACTTTGTAAAATTCATTTTATCCTTCATTTCTGGAAGCGCAGGAAATAGTAAAACAACTTTGCCAGTAGACTTTGTTCTGCAGTATATTTCCTAACAGTGAAGTTGACAAGACATCACTGTCACTCATTTTTAGATAGTCACCATTTATTTGTCTCAGCAACAGAGAAAGAAAGAAGACTGAGGAGAATTTTGCCTTATTTCTTGTCTAAAAATTGTGGAAAGTGTAGGAGATTTCTTGAAAAATGTTATTCACCATACCAATAGTCTACAGGTTATCACAGCTTTTTCCTTTTTTTTCCCCAGGGCCACACAAGACTTTTATTTCATTTTTTATATTTACCCTAGTAGCATAGAATTTCTAGCTGGACTTATTTCTTCTGAGATGCACTGTCTCTCTTGCACTTCCTTAGATCACAGGCAGATGAACCAAGCAACTTGAAAAGACATATAGCACTCCAATGTCTATTTATTAACACACGGTAACATTGTTCTGCATATTGAGCTTAGTCCCCAATATAGTTTGGACAAAGGCGCTCACCTGAGTGACATTAGAGTAAGATGCCTGGCTGCTTTCATGAGACAGAGGGAAAGACTGTCTTTTGTTTCACCCGTCAGTGACATGTTTCAAAATCTGTCCCGCATCTCTCTTTTACCTATGTCTTCCTTTTCACTCTACTGGTTTCTATCTCACTAATTCTAACTTACAATTTTCTATTCACATCTTCCTCATTCCTATTTCCCTTATATGTACCCTACTTCTTTTTCCCGTATTTCCTCTCCTGCTTTTCTTTCTCTTTGTTTTGTGTCCTACTTCTGGTCTCCTATGGAGTTAGCTGATTCCTTTTCTTCCTACAGTATAGTCTTTAAAAATTACTCTGGTATTGCACACTGATATGAATTATTTACATAATATGTCATCAATGGGTGAAATTAATTACCAGTGAAATTCTGTTGATATGACTGAAGTTGTTCCTACATGCAGCAACAAGAAGGTTGGTTTAATATTTTAAACATCATAGATACTTTCACTCTGGAGGATAACAAATCGTAAAGGCATAATTCAAAAGCACAAGAAAGAAAATGCAGGTTGTATAATGAAGTGATTTTCTTTAATAAATAGGATAAAGACACATGTGCCTTGAGTTCATTCCCACTAGTACAAACATGAGCAAAGAAGGAAAAATCTTGACTTGTCATGCTTCTTTCCTTTGATTCCTCCAGGCTATTATTTCAACAAATTTGGTTTTAGGGGGAGGTAATGTGCATTTTAATATAAATTATGGATAAATCTGAAATGTGGGAATTAGAGTGAGAAGTATATTTACTTATATTTTAGACAAACACAAGAGGAGATTCAAGTTTTCTAACGTACTGTATAATAAAGTTGAGGGGCTGCTGAATCTTGGAGTGAGACATCCAAGATCGTTAAATAGAGATGGAAAGAGAGTTGCTCTTTATCATACAGCCAATATATGCAAGACTTACCCCTCACAGCATCAATGTTTTCTAGCTTGGGTAAATTCTGTGCACATACGGTGCCTGCAGACAAGAGGGACTTGTGGACAAATAATGCCTTAAAAATATAAGCACACATATATACATACATACATATAAAATATAACTCAAATTTAAAAGATGACATACTAAATGACAATCTCTGTTCTTTGTTGTTAATGATCAATTTCCATGTTGGTGAAACAGAGATAATGCTGGTCTTTCCTTTCCCTTATTTTTTGACTCTAAGGTTTTGTTTCCTCAAGTAGTGAGGAAAGACTAAGTAATATCAGTAAAGACGCTAGAGAATGAAGTAAAACACTAATACTTTTTAATAGAATACCTGAACTGCATTTATATCACTCATATTTCTGATGGAAGACCATAGAAAAACTAATTATAACAGTTTAAAAAAGAAGTAAATATGAGGTTAAAGTAAAGTTATATTATGATAGTGTACCAAACACTGTGTTTGATACACAAAAGATGACAGAAGATTTAAAAAAATGCTGTGTTTTGAAGATCTAGACCTTGGAGCCGTTAATTAAAGAGTAGTTCTACAAAAGGTAAAGCAGTGTCCTGATAACTACAGAGAAGTCTCCCACGTTTCATCAGTGGCAGGGTAGGCAGTTGCTGAGTTCCACAGCTCTACAGAAAATGAGGTAGGTAGACATAACATTTGAAAAAGGAGGTGAGTGAATACCAACATTCACTGAAAGGCTTTTAATCACGTTAGGTACAATTAAAAGCTTCACTAAGATCACAGGAAGAGACCTGTGAAGTAAGATCTGAAGTAAGGAACAGGCTGCTGAACATAAATCACTGTAGTTTTTCATCAGCCATTAGCATTTACAAAGTAATTGTAAATGATACTGCTTGTGTATGTAGATGTAGTAAAAGCCATTATCTTCTCACAGTTAGATTGTGATCTTCAGGCTTTTGGTGTTGTTAATGATGGTGTTCATCTCACCTAACATTACTCATCTAACAATCAGGTATCTGACTCTCTGCTTGTTACTCTAGTTTCTTTAAGAAGGAGAGAATTAGGCACCACTGGGGTATGGTTATTTTTATCCTAACATGGATGAAGTCAAAATAATGGAAATATTTTATGTCGTTTCTTCAATGGCAAAGGAAGTCCTGGGAAGAGGCCAGTGCTATCTCCACAGAAACCTGCCGTACACAGCGAGTTCTGTGTTTCTCACCCTTGGCTCTCGCAGTTTCCCCAGTAAGAGATGTTCTCTGCAGGCTGGAAAATATGCTTCAGCTAAGCACTCACACTGACAAGAACCTTCTATGGCAGAGACAGTGGAGAGGAAATTCTGATACATAGATGGGACTGGAGGACAAAAGTAAGACCCCTGAGCATGTGTCTTTCCATATAGCAGCATGAGCACCTTTTAACTTGATCTGGTATAAACTCTTCAGAGTCATACAGTAAATTCAACCAAAGCCTGTGTGCTTTCTCTCCTATGCCTCAGTTTGCCTGCCTCAGTCTTACTATGTCTAAGGACCTTTCCACAACCTCCAGCAACCAGGTAGGTACTGTTTTCCATTTCTGTGTTCTTTAACAGGACACTGGGCAAATACATTAGGCTCACTTATAGGAGACATTGATTGCTGCAGATGAGGTTTTTAGAAAAAAAAATAGAAATGCCTATTGATCTTAACAGACTATTTGTGATAAAAGAAATACATTCCTAGAAGTCTAAGGTTGCCATTTCTAATCTTAAATTTACGATCACCTGGAGATCGTGGCATAAGTTTGTTCCACTTGCAACATTCAAAGGGGAAACACACAATTGTATGTTGATCTAAACTTGCAGAGTATCATCACTCTGGCTGATGTCAATCTCATTAACATTATCAAAGTCCCACCAAAGCAAGTCAGAAAAGCTTAGAAAAGCTTGTGGAAGAGTATCGCTGTTAGATTTACTCTTCTTACAATGGCTACTACCTGTTAAAATTCCAGAGGTACAATGAAGTTATATTCTTCTAAGAGCTAAGGGCAGGCATAAAATTCCTATGAATATGAGAGCCATCCTATAGTACAATCCATTCTTGTAATGACTGTACATTACTCACACAATCAAGACATTAATTAGTATTTGATCATTGAACAGGAGCAGTTACAATAAGAAAAGGGAAGAGGGTCCTTTTATGTCCTTCTAATTACTGGCTACAAAATTCTTTTAAGAACAAAAGAACAAAACCTCTTCATCATATTTATGTATCTCCCAGTCTTTTTTTTTTATTTTCCCCTGACAAGATTATGACTAGCCCACAAGTACTAAGCGGAGGCAGTGAGGGAGGCAGCTGAGCACTGAGGGAGGAACAGAGGAAAGGATTGAGAAGAGCAGTAATGTTTCTGATGAAGGGATGGAGCTGGAGCACCAAACCAGAGGTTTTGGTAATTTCAGTCTCAAGCTAGTAAGTAATGTCTTCCCTCCATTCCTTCCTACCGTGCATGTGAGAAGCTTCTCTCCAGCAGCCTCACTAATAAAAATGCTTTACGGAGACTATTGCGTAGTTAATCCTTTTATAGATTCACCAGTATGGTGTTGTGGATGAGTGGAATGCACCTCACTCCAAGAACAGAAGCAACAATATGTTTTATTGAGGTAAAATAATAATTTGATGGAATCTAATAAATGTGATGGAATTTAACAAAGTTTTACAGTGGTTTACCAAGGTTCAGTAAGTTTGATGGCAAGGTTCACCTTATTAATTACTGCATGAAAGAAACATACAAAGGAAAATTGAGTTAGAATGGTTCACATAGAGACTGGAGACAAGTCACAAGGTTCAGAGTCACAAGGTTCAGAGTGGACCCCCTTGCTTTCTAAACTCCTTATGAATTCTAGGTGTGGCTGGGTCCAATCTTATTCTCAGAGTTGGACAGTCATTTACGTCTAATGTAATTATCTATAAAAAGTTCATAATAATGAATTTTGAGTAGCTAAATGGATTAGTAATGTTTCACTAGTGTTAATTCAGAATGTTATCAGTCACTTACCAAGGATCTGTCACGAGTAAAGGATTTCTCCACCCTGACCAACAGACTATCTCTTAGTCTCAGGTAAGGGATCTCAAACCTTGAGAGGCTCAAGGGGAGAATCACCTCCCATGCATTCCAGCTGCAATTCAGGGACAGCTCAAATGGGGCCCATCCTGACGGTAATATATAGAGAGTAAGTAGTTGGCTGCTAGTCACTAGGATAGACAAGGTAGATGTCTTCATTTTAGCTCTGGTATCTTGTTCTGTACTTTGGTTATCTTGCATTTTTGGGTTTTGAACCCTTATTTCAAAATATTTTTCCGAAGCACCTTCACTCTCTTTTACGTCAGCCAAGAGCTTTCCAGCTCTTGGGTTCACCAAAGGGCATTAGGGCTGTTGCTCCTTAGTCATCCTGAACTAAAGTAGCACTAGGGGTCAAGTGTATCTGTCACACATGGGAACATGACAACATCAGAAAGAGTTTTGTTACAAGCTCTGTGCTGAAGCACTAATGGGGAAACCAAGTGAATAGAGTAATCCCAGCTCTCAGGTCATAATGATCAGTTGACTTTATTTTATCTTTGCTTAAAAAAATTCATAAGTTCCTCAGTAACTTAGGAAGGTAAATATTATTTTCTAAAGGAATTGAAAACCAAGTTCATAAGGTGTTTAGAACGTTAATGAGGCAGGAATATTTACTAGCTTCCTATTAGGAATTATAAAAGGAAAACATGATCATTATTGCCTAATCATATAATCAAGACATAGTAATGCTGAAATATTAATTCATTAATTGAGGTGTTTATATATACTTATGTGTTAAATGTATATTAGATCTTTATATGTACATATAAGTATCTATCTGTCTATGTATGCATATATAGAACAGCCTCAGTCAGAAGGGATCTCTAAAGATCATCTGGTGTGTGTGTATATAAAATTTCATCTTTTTCTGTCTGACATACATATATACTCTGTTCCCAAGAGGCTACATTTCTCTGAAAGTCATTGGCCTTAGTTTTCTAAGTTACTTAAGAGCTTCGAAATCTTAATCTTTGCTAGGTTTCTGTGAAAGGTGAGAACCACTGCTTCTTAAGTTGAGCTACATTGTGATGGCTCTAGCTTCACGCTTGAATCAAAGAGATTCTTTGAGAAACAAACACTTAAAGGGCAAGTTGTAGAAGAGGCTGAACATTCCTGCAGGTGGCATCCTTGAAAAGATACCTTCTCTTCTGTATAAGACAAAGCATAAAAATGACTTGCAAATCGAAAGGTGGAAGTGTTGGATACCAAAATGACAAAAAGAAGCATGATCATGCAGCATTTTTAAAGGAGTTTGTTCAATAAATTAGTTTAGCCCCAAGGTTGTAGTTTTGTTACATAGGCAATCTTTGACATCTGAAATAATTTTAGCAAATGCCATACCATGTTTTAAGAAATTTAACATACAGATATGCAAAGCTCCATAAATTACTCTTGTATTCCAAATATGACATTCATCAATGATTAAACTGTACATTTCCCTTTAAATCACATGGAGTGGCACTGTCCCCAGGACCACAGGGATACCTGAACACCCTCAAGCTGCTAGAGGTGCAACCAGCTTGCTACCACTCAGCCCGCACATACAGCATATGTAATAAAGTTGTGTAAGGTTGAGTACATACTTGAGTCTACATAAAATAAAGATCTGAATTTATAAACTTGGGTACTTAACTTGATTTAAATAGTCTGTGAGATATTCTAGGATCTGCAGCTCTCATAATTAACTCTAGTCAATATGTATATTTTGCCCTAGGTCATACAGGAATGCAACCTGACTACTCACACACTCACCTCTTTTTTTAAAGTTCAGTGTTTCCAGATGAATCAGGAAAGTAAGCATCTCAAAGAAAATGACATAGATATCTGTAATGTAGAAAAAAATAGATGTAGTGACATTTCATCCCCCCAGGTTCTCCTATCTGGCTTTCAGTTGGCAGTCCAGAAGTGTAGAGGATTCTTTTAAGTCTTGTTTCTTATTTGTCAGACCCATGAAGATGTTTCTCATATGCTAAGGTGTCCAAAATTGTACAAAATTCTTGTATTTAGGGTCCTGAGTATTACTGAGTTTAAATATTTAGTTTAACAAATCATAGAAATATAAACCATGGAAATTCAAATTCCGACATAGAATTTCTACCACAAAAAGTTTGTGTTGTTTTTTTTTCTATATCACATAATGATCACCAAAAAGCCCCATAGGCAGAAGAAGAACTTGCTGGATTCAGTTCTACTGGAATATGTAGCAGTAGAAAGGAGACTCCCAAAAATCTTGCCTTCATTTTTGTTTTTTTCCAATAAGGATGGGAATTCTCCAAGCTTCTGTGTGACAGTCTGAACATACCTGTCTTGGAACAACTGTAGATCTTTCAATATGGGACATGTATGGCATATTGTTTCCTCGTTTTACTAAATATTTGCATTTTATTGCAGTTCAGATTGTCTGTTTTGATGACGGAAATCTTTGCTACATTCGCTTACAGTTAGCATTTCAAGGCCTCTCTGCAGATCAATATTAGCCAAATATTAGATCCTCAGCCTCAGCAGGCAATGGGTGCAGGTTTTTTTCTTTCCTGCTCAGCAGAATAACAGGCCAGAGGATATAAATATTCTGTGGCAAATCATAAGAATGGGTCAGTGAGTCTCGAGAAGCCATCATCACTCTATACAAATCTCTATTTATTCTGCCTTTTTTTGCTCCTGTTGTGTTTGTCTAATGATCTAGTCAATATTGTCACAGTCTTTTTATTTCTTCTGTTAGAAAATAGAACAGAAAGATGTGTCCATATTGTTCAGTACAAATGCTTAACTCTGTGTTAACTGCAACTAAAAGCTTATATTTTCCCAGCTCCTGTAATCAGCAACTACTCTCCTTACGGATGGATGTAGAGTAGCAGCAGATAAAAAAGAAGGTTATAATCCTAAAGGAAAACTGAAAAGAGTAATTCAAATTGTAAAATACACCAGAACTGGATCAAACAGATGAATTGTCTGCATCACACAAAAGTGATGGAAAATATAAATCAAGCCTCTAATGGAAAGCAACCGGAAGGAACCAAAGGTTTTACTATGGAACAGAAGTGTGAAGTGTAAAATATCAGTGAATGTTTTAGTAGGTATGACTGGCCTTTTTTCCTGTTTTTCTAGTTCATGGTTATTGTTTGCTTCCAAGGTGAACTGACATGGACAGCGGTGCTTTTAGTCATGATGCCTTTTCAGACACATAACATCTGACTGAATTCAGATATCCCATTCTCAGCTGTAATACTACATGGCTGCACCACCTTTGCAGCCAAGCACAATGTTCATAGTAATAGGTCACACTAGTGTAATAAACTATTAGTTTGCCTGTTTCTTATGTGCTAAATTCTGATCTGGGGAATAGAAAGGTATCCAGAGTTAATACTTCTCTTATGCACTGAAACACATGCATTTCTTCATAGAACCCAAAATATTCATCAATAGTCTTTAATCAGAAAAAGAAGTCTTAACTTGTTAACAAGGCAGAAGTAAAATTGACATACATTGTCATTTCTGTCATCCATGGAATTATAATGTCACTTTCAAGAGTAAAAATGCTGGTAAGAATACCAGTAAGATATACTTAATTATCAGCCTTGTTTAGATTTACATTCATATAATTTGTAGTCTGTCTTCCAGGGAAATCTTTAGTCTATCGTCCTGGGAAAATCAGATGAGATTTTCTTTAATTATCATGACATTCTGTATTTTCTAAAAATAAAAACAAACAAAATCAACAACAACCTCCTCCCTCCCCCCAAAAAACCCAAAACCCAGAAGTATTGTCAGCTAGTCTAATCTCAAGAGATCTGAATAGCTATTTCTTTAACAACATATTTTGTGCTTGGGTGTTTTTTTTGTTTTAGTTCAGTCCCCAGTGAAGGGCACATGACTCAACCTGACCGTCCTTGGGTTGTTGCTAACCATTTGAGAGACCTTCTCTCCCATTTCTTGACTGGGAAGATCAGGCAAATAGAGACTTTTTTCATTGGTGTCTCTTTTGTTTGTGATTCCTTCTTCAAGGTTTCCTTCTTCCCGTTGTTCACAATCAAACATTAATATCCTAGTTTCTGAAGAAGAAAAATGAATTGCTGTTTATCTTTGAAGAAGTATTAACAGATTTTTCCATTACATTTTTTCATATTTTAATATAGTTAGCTCATAGATTACACTGAAATCAATAAGCTATTATTGTTATTACAGTTTGCATGTATTATTTTATGCACTCTTATTTGCTATGACACGCTTCTTGTTGTATAATACACAACTAATGACAGCAGTTGCTTCGAAGGCCTTGCAAAACTGTGGCTGTCATTTGCAAATTTAAATCCCTTTAGGTAGGGAAGATTGCCAAAGAACAAGTGACAAAAATGTGTAATGTGCAGCTTCATCCCAATGCAAACTACACAGAACTTGTATATAGCCATTCATATTGCTTAGGTAGCACATTTCTTTCGAACCTTTCAGGAGTACTTTCAAGTCCTAAATACTTCATAAAGTGCAAGTGACCCCCACAACACATGGCTGTCAATTTGCATGCAATATCACCTCCAGTCTAACTTCTCACTAAGAAGACAGGCATCTGTGCTCTGGCAAATAAGATTACATATCTTTGCCATTGAAAGCCAGATTTTCATGTCTCCTGTAAGCAGTAAGCTTGAAAAATCTCTGTAGCAGTGCATCTGGCCAGACAAAACTGGCAAATTTGTTCTTCAAGTTAGTTTGCCCTTCAGATTAAAATAGGACTCAAGACTTCATATTTTAAGAGTTGATCTGCAAAACCTTTATGAACATATTTTAAAGACCCCCAGGTATATCTGATCCAGAATGTTAGACAACTGAAATGTCACTGTGGTTTTGATATTTTCTTTCTTTTTCCCGTAATATGTCCTCTAAGAAAAATCTGTGTATCCATAAGAAAAGTCCAAGCTCCTTTAACCTAAAAACTGAGCACATAAAATTGTTAAAGTTTAATCAGAATAAGAAACAAGATTTCAGAAGGAAAGTGAAATATTAGTAGAAGTAAAATAAACTTCTTAATAGATTTTAGTGTATTTAATTCACATGCTTGGATAATCAGGGATTTAACTATTAGTGTTTAAATGTTCATTTTCAAATAGTGGTGGTTTTATTCACAAAAAAGTATTAATTACCATTATTAGATTTCTGTGTTGCTAGCTTCCTCTTTATATGAAAATTCTACCCTTACTGATTTTGAATGTTTCAAAGCCTCAGGTCTCAGAAATCCACATCTTCCCTGTTTTCCTTAATTTTAAGTTCTCAAGTTCTAATTTAGATTTTAAAAAATATGGAACCCATAGATGAGGTGAGATCTTTCATGGCTGTCTAACTTCATTTATTTTCTGTCTGCTGTTGATTTACATTCCACATTGTCAGTGGGACCAAAAAGTCAATTAGATGTCATAGAGAAAAATGTGCTTTTCCTTGTGAAATCATAAGATAGAGGGGTGGAGAGGGTGGAGCAGAACATTTGACAGGTTTGTAACTTTACGATTATTTCTTTTATTTGGAGATGTCATCAGCTCACCAGTTTAGATCATGTGTTAGAAATGTCCTGTGTTCCTCACTGATGTTTCGTTTCCATATGGTGGCCAGAAGTAACGTCCAAAAATAATGCTTTCTATCAACTCCAGCTAGCTAGGAAAATTTGATACATCCTGGCAGATAATGACTTGGTCACAGGTACCCATGCCTTTTTCTGACTGGGCCACTGCAACTGATTGATCCNAAGGCAGAGAAGCTCAACATGAGCTGGCAGTATGCACCTGCAGCCCAGAAAGAACTGTATCCTGGGCTGCATTAAAAGAACAGTCGCCAGCAGGTCAAGGGAGGTGATTCTACCCCTCTACTTGGCTCTCATGAGATGCCACCCTGAGTGCTGTGTCCAGCTATAGAGTCCTTAGCACAAGAAAGATGTGGAACTGTTGAAATGGGTCCAGTGGAGGGCCACAAAGATGATCAGAGGGATGGAGGACCTCTCCTATTAAGACAGGCTGATAGAGTTAGTGTTGTTCAGCCTAGAGAAGAGAAGATTCTGGGGAGATCTTATAATGACCTTCCAGTACCTGAAGGGAGCCTACAGGAAAGATGAGGAGGGACACTTTATGAGAGAGTGCAGTGATAGGATGAGAGGTAACCCTTTTAAACTGAAAGAAGGGAAATTTAAATTAGATATTAAGAAGAAATTCTTTACTGTGAAGGTGGTGAGACGCTGGAACAGGTTGTCCATAGAAGCTGTGGATGCTCCTTCCCTGGAAGTGTTCAATATCAGGCTGACTGGGGCTCCCACCAGGTGGGAGGTGTCTCTGCCCATGGCAGGGGGGTTGGAACTAGATGGCCTCTAAAGGTCCCTTACAACCCCAAACCATTCTATGATTCTATTATTCTAAATACTTAAAAAAATATAAAATAAAGACCTCCAATAATGTTAAATTTAATTTATACAGCAAAGACAGCTTTCTCAGGAGTCTCCAACCGTAGAAAGTACACAGACCCATGGGACTAAGGCCCATCACAGAAGAATTTTTATTTTTATTCTACTTCACTTTCCTTTGACATAGTCTTCTTTATCTCAGAGAAGTGGATATGTATGTCCATGTATAAATTTATATGTAGACACATAGATGGATACAGATACAAGTAATGTAAAAAACCCCAAAATACAATACACCAATCTCCCACCATTCATGGTCCTGAAAAGAGAAGGAGAATAGCTGACAGAGTTTAATCGTATTATTTAATCTACCAGAGACAGATTCTTAGATATTACAGTGGTACTGATGATTAATGAAGTAGGGAGGAGATCAATGCAATAGGAAGGATGTCAGAACTTGGTCCTTAATTGAGATCCAAGAATTTGTCCCAGTAATTTGTCCAGGCAT
The DNA here is from genome assembly GCA_013400135.1 of Rhinoptilus africanus. Lineage (NCBI taxonomy): Eukaryota > Metazoa > Chordata > Aves > Charadriiformes > Glareolidae > Rhinoptilus > Rhinoptilus africanus. Next base: position 23,086 of record VXBO01006037.1, on the reverse strand, counting down.
GATTTCTCTTCTGCTTCTCTCTCTTCTCTGAGTGGAAAGGAAGGAGATGGAAAATATTTCAGCCTTTATCACTAGCAGTGCAGGCAGAGTAACCACCTCGGATAAGGTTGAAGTCAAGGCTCTGCATCTACTGTAGGAAGAAAACAGGAGAAAAACAGTTCTTATAAAGTTGGTACCAAGGACCAGGAAAAGACACAAAGTGCCCGCTAAGGATCTCGCCATCCCTAGTGTAGTCCTACAACAAGCGGTGAAAATTAATTTTAAAGCCTTTGTACGCTTTATGTCATCGATAAGAATGTTTATTTTGTTATTATGTTAGATTTTTTAAACATTAATAAATATATAAATTCTGTTGTTGCCAGATGCAATGTAACATTTTAAAGTATGTTGTATTTATTTATCAAATATCCTACTGTTAAAATTTTTGAGGGGTCGCTGTGGTATCTGCAGGTGCTTTTTTTTTTCTCTGAATAGAAAGTCAACATGTAAATGAACACAGATCTTCACTAGCTATAATTCTGACATGACAAAGTGTTTCAAAGTCAAAGAACTATCATTTATGGTATTAACCACCAGTAATTTTACTAAAATTCTCATGTAACGTGAGCTCAGAACATTTGACACATTTCAGGGAAAAAAGAGCAGTTAGTGTCTGTTTATGAAAGTGAACTGCCCTAAAAAAGAAATTGATTTTTCAGTGTTCATAGTGTTTAATCAGCAGACAGAATAATGAATAGTTTTATTGCTCAAGTAAATTATCATATAGGTACCTCTTTATACATTGCAAAGATATTCTTAACTCTTTGGTCCTACACTTAATAATCCACAGCTACAATTAGACAATGATAAAACCAGTTCTCTCATAAATTGCTTTCCTGGGTGCAGTTATATATAAGAAATTTACTTGAATATATCTGCAGTAATATGTAACTGCAAGGCCATGCTTAGATCAGTGTTGCTGTAGATGATTGAATCCATTCAAAGGAGAAGAGAAAACGGTCTACGTCTGCAGAATAATGTTCTTACTCTTGACTCCCTGCTAGCATCTTCCTCTGTTTGATCCTGTCCTTATAAACCTGTAATCATCAAGTTCCAGGCAGCATGCTCTTTAATGTGAAAATTGAAACAGGCTGAGAAGTTTACTTCAAAACTCAGGATTGTGCCCTGCAGTGTGATACGATACAATTCAGAGACAGACAGCTGTAGTGCTGCTTAAATTGTGGACATATGGAATGGGATCAAAACAGTCCAGCAGGCATTGTGGGAATGCTGCCAGGAGGATCTTGCAGGAGAGTGTTTCATTGTCACCTTCACTTCATGGAGATAAAAGCTTAGCAGGGAGAAAGTGAAAGGTTCAGGTGCTGATTACAGAAGGCAAGAAGAGCTTCTGGAGGGAGGCGGTAAAAATACTAGATTTAAAGTCCTAAGTGGCACTGTGCTAATTTGGAGGCTTTCATCCCCTGTCTAGATTTCATTATTGATGACACCTTAGTAAGTAATGTGTTTATGCAAGCACCTGTCTCTGAATGTTGGAAACTCAATTACACCCTGTGTTAATGTGGGTTGATTAGCTAGTGGCCTTCCACCAAAAGGCAGTGGCTGTGGATAGTTTTTATACCACTTGAAGGTGGCACTTTTCTGTGGATGTTCACACGCTAAAAAAAAATATTCTCAGCATGTTTTTAAAACTATGTTTCAATGCCAAATTTGGTTGTTCATACGTGAAAGATTCTAGTGGGATGCAGTCCAAAACCACTGTTCCCTTTAAATGAAAGACTTGAGATGCATATATATTCAATACCTAAGAAAAATAATGCTATGGTAATTGGTTAACTATTTTGTTGCACTAAGACTTTAAGCATAACCAATTTTCTGTTATTATATCTGACTGAACGGAGTAAACAGACTAACCGTGTGGTGATTTTAAGAGCTCATATTCTCCTGTCCTTGACTATGACTAAATGGCTAATGGCACTTGAATTGGCATTCATGTGATCAAAGCACATGGATATTTGAAGACACAAATATAGACTGAAGATCTATATTTCTTGCTCTGTTTCAGAGAAGATAGTTCTGCATTTCAAGACACTGAACAGTCAAGTAATGCCAAATGCAAATATTGTTAAGGTGAAATGGCCCCTACTAAGTGAACACTGCATATGACACTGAGAACAGAGATTGAAATGGGCTGTAAACTTTCTTATTACTGTTTGTTTAATGTGTATTATTGTTCAGGCTATTTCTATATTATAGAATTGTTGATTTACTTCACTGTTTCTCATGACGTGCAAATAAAGGCCTGGAAAACTGTTTGAGAGGAAAGATAGAGAGCAGCCACAACAATAAGACTTCCATCTTATCATACCTTTATTTGCAGACAAATTAGAGCATGTGCAACTGAAAAATAATACAGAATTCTGTTGACCTCCATTGTATGCAAAGAAAAGAAGTGATTATTAAGATGGACAGAGAAAGACTTCTAAGAAGGAGTTTATTTGAAAATACAAATTCTATTTCTGCAGGTTAAAAGTTTATGGGGAATATTTTTCTCCTTCAGCTGTAGCATGGTTTTGAGGCTTGTTTAAGTAACATGCAGATTAACTAAAATCATGACAAGACATTTAACTGAGCAGAAATTTTTACAAGTTTTAATATAATGCACTGACTTGGAGAGAAAATGGAATCTTAAACCAAGTCATCTGTCGGGCAGTTGTTGCTCTAATAGATGTGGCATCTCTAAAATTCATGAAGAAGAGGATCAGTTTATTAGTAATACTCTACTTGTTCCTTGACAGGGAAAGAAGGCAAGCAGTACTGCTTCCCCACTAACATCTATCCTGGAACATCTCCTAAGTGAATTTTTTTTTCCCTAAAACTTGAAGTCTTAATTGAGATCCTCAAGAAAATTCACATTTCCTTAAATTTTGTGGGCATCTTGTATAGTTGTGCTTGTTGTTCTTCAGTCTTAACAAATTCTTACTCTTCTCAAATGGAAAAGGATGAATGAAGTTTGACATTTCTTCACCTAGATGGCCAAGCACAAAGCAATCTAAATATTCCTAGGTTATCCAGGGCATTGTCAGCTAAAATCTAACATGCTCTGTCGATCCAAATCCTTCTATATCCTAAGCAGGGGCTAAGTCCCATTTCCACCTTCCAGCTGGACGTCCATAAGCTCAGTTTCACAGCATATTGCACATAGGTAGAAGATACTGGGAATACTTGTAATTCCAGTCACTTTTAACACAAATATGGGTTCTCCAGTGCCCTAACACCTGATCAGACTTTTAATCTTTTCCAAATATGTCAAATTACATGCTAAGAATTCACCTCAGTTTTTCTTAAAGTTATATTATGTTTTTCCATCAGNATTGGAAAAGCTGCAAAGAAGGCCTGTAAGAATGATCAAAATCTGTGAACGCTTTTGTTACAATTTTTCTTGGTGTATAAAAGCCTACTGTTTTGTAATTCAGCAGTTTTTGTCTGTCCTTCAATGTACTTTGAATAAAATTAGCTTGTATATAAATAACTTCCTCCAAGGTCATTTTCTATAAGTAATTGTTCCTTAATGTCCTCACCGGGTATTAAAATAGCATCACTGTTTTTAGGTCACTTGTCACATGGAGGAACAATTTAAGCAGGTGCTTAAATTTAAGCATACAACTATTCTTTGGTGCACTGGAACCTTGATGAACCTCTTTAGAGTTAAATAATTAACTCACATGAACATCCTGTCTTTTAAGTGAAAGATAAGCCACAGAAACTGGACAGTTGAGGTCTTTTAGATGTCCCAGTACTTTGTATGGAAGGAAACAATAAACAAATATGAAGCAATTTATATAGTCTTACTAATATTAAATCTTTATATTTTATTTCACTGTGTTAAAACAAAATTGGGTTTTATCTGAGTTAGAAAGTTATATGACTCTTTGCTCTTCTCATCTCTTCCATATCATTCTTTTTATGTGATAGTCTCCCATACAAATATCTCATTGCGTGTTCTAAATAGTGGCTACTGACAAAATTTACTTTAAATGTCATCAAAATGCAATTACTATGTGTGCAATGTATATGCCAGACCTAGGTGGAAAAATACAAGGTAGAGTTCGTGTTTCTACGTCACCCCACCATGTACCTGTACAATAAAACATTGGAAAACAGGAAAGATGATTCTCATTCTTTTCTTTTTCTGTTGACTTCACAGGTAGCCTGAGTTAGCGAGCAAAGACTTAGATATCTACAAAATAGAAGATAAAGTTCATTGCAATTAATTCCATCCAGGGAGTTCCTCTTGGAAATTATTACGAAAATTTCACTATAGCTGGTGTTAGAAAAGAATGTCTATGCAGTCGAGTTCACTTAGTAACTAAACAAATACATAAAATACAGTATATTAATGATCAAATTTATTCGTGCACAACACTAATGCAACCTGGAATGTAGTCATCTGCCAGTAGTATTTCTTTATCAAGGCTTTCCATTCTTTTTTTCTACCTGCTTTTGAGTACAATTTAACACACTTCAGCTTTTAGTATTTTGCCTTCTCCTCTGGGAAAATTCTCACAGTGCTACAGCCTGTTGCCCTCCCTCTCCCCTGAGATCCTCCTGCCCTCGCTGCAGCAGCAGGGCAGTGCCGGCTGGGAGGAGGGCACAGAAGCCAGGACTTTCTCCTCTTCTGTTCATTATTCCTTCCTTTGGAGCTCATGACTTCTTCACCTTTGTTATGTCCTTTTCACTCTAGTGCTTCTTCTGTTTCTCTCCAACCCATGTTTGTCCAGAGTTACTGCTGTTTTGCAGAGTTTGATACCCACTGATACTAGTATGATTTCTCCGGCACTGGACTGGTGCAGCAAGAATGAACTGAACCATTAGTGTTCATCTCTTTTCAGTGAATCATAGAATGGTTCAGGTTGGAAGGGACCTTAAAGACCATGTAGCTCCAACCCCCCTGCCCTGGGCAGGGACACCTCCCACTAGACCAGGCTGCTCAAAGCCTCATCCAGCCTTGAACGCTTCCAGGGATGGGTCATCCACAGCCTCCCTGGGCAATCTATTCCAGTGTCTCATCATCCTTACAGTAAAGAATTTCCTTCTAATATCAATCTGAATCTACCTTCTTTCAGTTTGAGGTTGTTACCCCGTGTCCTATCATTACAATCTCTGATAAAAGCTCCTCCCCATCTTTCCTGTAGGCCCCCTTTAGGTACTGGAAGGCCACCATGGGGTCTCCCCGTAGCCTTCTCTTTTGTCTCTTTCATTTTAGTTTGTCTATTCCAGACAGTGTTTCCCCTACTCCTTTTTTTCCTTATTCTCTGTTCTTTTATCAAATTCTTTGTCTATATCTCTGATTCACATCTTTTTCCACTTTTCTGTTTGTGTATCTTTTTCTTGTGCACAGAGAGCTCTTTCATGGGTGTTTGTATTCACAAGAGTCTGGAAGACACTCAGCTTTAGTTCTCTTTCAAATAAAAGCTTGTATACCTTCCTATTTATCTTTGTGTTTGTTTTTTTTTTCAAACTGCTTGTTCTCATTACTGAATATATTTATAAACTGTGAAGTGTTGCATTTGACAATACTGATATATTTTCCTTACAGGTAAAGGAAGATCTTCAAAATGTGACTATTTAAATATCAAGAAGACCAATAACAGAATTCATAAAATTAAAGACAATTTCAAATTATTAAATCTCACAATGGGATAAAATAAATTAAATAGACATCCAGTAGGAAAAGCAAGTAGAAAGTAAAATACATTTGTGGTTTAGCTTTCCTTGGCTAAATTCCATGTCTCAAAGTCCAAGAAGAAATCATTAACTAGTGGGGTCCCTCAAGGTCTGTACTGGGACTAACACTATTTAATATCTTCATCAAAGACATAGACAGTGGGAATGAGTGCACCCTCAGCAAGTTCGCAGATGACACCAAGCTGAGCTGACACACCTGAGGGAGAGAATGCCATGCAGAGGGACCTGGACAGGCTTGAAAAGTGGGCCTGTGTGACCCTTAAGAGGTTCAACAAGGCCACGTGGTAGGGTCCTGCACCTGCATTGAGGCAACCCCTGGTATCAATACAGGCTGGGGGATGAAGGGACTGAGAGCAGTCCTGCCAAGAAGAACTTGGGGGTAACTGGTGGATGGAAAGCTGCACATGAGCCAACAGTAAGCACACACAGTTCACTTAAGGCTTCCACTGCTTTCTGTATTTATTCAGAGGATAAAACTGAGCGGTATATGGCATAATTATGAAAACTGTAGGTGCATATTTCCTACATGTTCAGGTGACAGTTGTACTTTGTGCCAGTATAACAGCCAAGCTTTTCACTAAGATGCACATTATTGAAGCTAGAATGAGGACTTCATTTTCAGTAAATAATATTTGGGTCTTATAATTTTTCATGTACCTATACAGATTTCTGCAGATTTGCTTATTATTTTAATCTTTTTACTGAAGTCTGACTGCTAGCATGCAAATACACTTCAGCTGGTAAGATATTTACAAAAGATCCACTTTGATAATTTACTGTCAGTTATTTGCAGAAGCTGGTGATAGACATCTACCCTCCAGGGAAATCGAGAGTTGTAATTAGTTTGGGCCAAATGTGCTATCCTCTGTATAAGGGCGTCTTAAGAAAGATTATGGGATATGATCTTATGTTCCTCATTATGTGAGCAGAATTCCTCATCGTTGCTGAAAGGTTAAATGCTTTGGTCTGTTTTTATGAAAGCAGAGTTAGCTGGTGACTACAGCATTACCCTGGGAGATGCAAGTTCAAGTCTTAGCACGACTGCTATCTTGCTTCTTAACTTTTAACAACTCACATCACCAGTGTTTCCCTTCTTCCTCTTTCTTCTATATTTCAAGTTCCTTTGAGATGAAAATTGACCTTAATTGTCTGTATATTCTGACAAAAATTCTCATTTTATGTTATTACGTCACACAAATGAATAACTATGACTATTATTTGCATTGGTAGTTTGTTTTACTGTTCAGTCTTGTTCTATATGACCTCTGAAATCGAAATCTTGTTTTTTACAATTTTGCTTTTGTTAAGTAGTAGACAAAAAAACTTTTATTTTAGCACAATTCGTGGTGAAGAGGTACTTTTAAACTTTTCAATTTAATTTCACATTTGTTTAACTAAATTTTTGTCTTCAATTCTATGCAATTTACAGATTTATTTTATCCATTATTTTAGACTAGAGGGGAGTATGGGAAACTGCACATATTGCTCTTTGTTTAACTTGCTACATTTTGCATCAGCGTTTGCTAACAAATCTCTCTCTAAATCCATGCAACTCTTAACTCCTAACACTTTTTTCACATTAGACCCAAAAATCATTTCTCATGTAATGGTTATATTTTATTCCTTTTCATCCTTCAGACCAAACATCATTATATATTCTGTGCCCATTTCATTAAAAAAAAATGAATAAATAAAAAAGAAGCTAGTAGTAAAACCCAAAGGAATTAATGTACTTTGAAAGTATACTAAGATTTACCATAAGGTCTTATTCTTAACAAATAAAAATTTTTGGAAATGAATTCAAAATTCAAGATCTTGATTATGTGGAATGAGTAGGGAAAATGACTGAAAAGTTGAAAAGCAAGCTATATGCTTATGTATGCATATATATATACACACACATACATAAATTCATATAAAAATGTTCTGTGTTGTTTTGGATACAAACTATCCAACAGGTTTCACAGTTCAGCAAGTGTATGCTTTTTACATCACTTTGTCACAGTATTTTAAACTACAGTTTTACAAGTACATGCACATATCTTTTTTCCATTTAAAATGAAATGGCTTCCTAAAAAAATGAATGAATTTTAAAAGTTGTTTCATGATAATGACATTTTGACCTCTACAAAATCATAAAATAATATTATAATTCAGGTTGGAAGGGACCTCAGGAGACCTTCATCCAAACTTATAGCAGGGTCAACAAGGAATTGAGACCAGGTTGTTCAGAGCTCTATCCAGTCAGGTCTTATAAGTATCCGGAGTGGAGACTGCGCAATGACTCTGGGAAACTTGCTCCAGTGTTTAATCATGGTCATAATGTAAAATTTTGTCCTTATTTCAGAATCTCCCTTTTCAACTTATGGTCATTGTCTTTCAACATCCTGGCATGCACAGCTGTGAAAAGCCTGTCTCCACCTCCTTGCCATCTTCCCCATAGGTTTTAGGGGTCTTCTTAGATGCCCTTGAAGCTGCCTCTTCTCCAAGCTGGACATGCCCAACTCTCTCAGCCTCTCACAGGGCAAGTGGTCCAGCCTCCGGCAATGTTGGATGGAGCAAGTCTTCTGACTTGTGCCTATTTATCAGCATCTCCTTTGGGGGTCACAAACTGGACTGCATATCCCAGATGGGTTGTAATGAGGACTCAGTATAGGGGAATGGCTGTTTTCCTCAATCAACCAGCCATGCTTCTGCAGACAGAGCCAAGGGGCCACAGCCATTATCTTTCAGTGCTGCATGGGCACACAGCTGGCTCATGTATAGCCTGCTGTCCACCAAGGCACAGTTATTTGAAGTGAAATTAAAATGAGAAGTCCTTTTGGGAAGTCATTTTATTGGGGGAGTGGAAGGCATCTTGAATGACATTGCAGAGTTATGTTATTCTGCTCAGGTTAAATTTCTTGTCAACAATTTTGTCCTTCTGTAGAAACATCAGGTTTGAATTTTTCTTTTCTTTATGTACGTCATGGTTTAACCTTAAACAGCAACTAGGACCACACAGCCACTCAGTTGGAATGGGGGAGAGAATCATAAGAGTAAAAGTGAGAAAAAAACTCATGGGTTGAGATAAAGACAGTTTAATAGGTAGAGAAAAGCTGCCCATACGAGTAAAATAAGGAATTCCATCACTGTTTGCCATCAGCAGGCAGGTGTTGAGCCATCTCCAGAAAAGCAGGGCTCCATCACACCTAACAGTTACCTGGGGAGACAAATATCATAGCTCAAACTTTCTCCCCTTTCTTATTCTTCCTCCAGTTTTATATACCGAGCTTGACATGGTAAAAAATATCCCTTTGGTCATTTGGGGTCAGCTGTCCCGGCTGTATCACCTCCCAGCTTCTTGTGCCTTTCCAGCCTGCCCACTGGCAGGCCGGTGTGAGAAGTAGAAGAGACCTTGATTGTTTAGCAACAACCAAAGCCATCAGTGTGCTATCAATACGATTTCTCATTCCAAATCCCAAACATAGCACTATACCAGCTGCAAGTAAGAAGGTCAACTCCCTCCCAGCTGAAACCATGACAATGTAAAATCACAGAATCACAGAACGCCAGGCTGGAAGGGACCTGAGGTATCAACTGGTCCAACCTTTCACACGCTTTATAAATTGATTTAATCCACTTATTGCCTAGCAGTACTGGAAACATCTACTTTTCAATAACTTTCAGTTGGCTCAGCATCATAAATTGCAGATTACATCTTTAATGTGGGTTCTAGTACTTGATTTTACTTTTTAATCTGAATGTGTTAACTTCTGGTCTGTGAGTCTAAGCATCTCCAAACAGGCCTTCAGCAAGCTGTGGGGACCTTGAAGTTGTGTGAAATCATTTTGTTATTTGATGTGTTCACTGCCTGTATATGTTATTAACAACTCTGTGTACCAATATAGCATTTACCCTAGACATTGATTTTAAGTGGAAGAAATTAATTATAAGACTCTATTCAGAACTACCTTAAGTCATAAAGATTGCTTGCTTAAAATAAAACCTAGAGTTGCATGCAATCTCATAGTGGATGGAGAGAGACTAAGCTTTCTTCCTGTGTCAAGTTTGCCCCTCAGCCAGGGATACGTTCCCAGTACGGATCACGTAATTGAAGTACAGTCTTGCTGTACAGGGTTGCTAAGGAAGGGAATAGGCACCACAGAATAATCCTGACCACTGAACAATTTTATAGTTTCTATCAGGTAGAGAGAAATGGTAGCACAGAGCAGCAGCCATGTGTGTGTGCAAGTGTGTGTGTGCAAGAAGTGCAAGAGGATTCAGCACTGCAATCAAACAAACCCGCTTAATGAGAAATGATAAACTGAAGTAAATCAGAATATCTACTCTGAAATATGAAGCAGGGCTGGGTTTTATTTTAGCTGATGATATGGTTCTGTATAACTGTATCAGAGGATCCAAGATTAACAAATTATTGTGATAATCATTCACTGAGGATCCATCACGAGGCTGCCCAATGAATAATAATCATAATAATTTGTTAAACTTGGATAAATACATTGTATAGTTTTGTGGTGTATTTATAGAAAGCTATGCTAATTTGCATCCTAAAGACAACACTCTTATTCTGTGTATATCTATAGGTATATATCATCTTTTCGTTGTAAGAAATTTCAGGCATTTAATCAAAAGTATATTGGATTTATGTATCTGTATAAGCATTAGTCAGGATGAATGAGTGGTTTATTACATTTCATAAGGCTTTTTTTAATATCCTGTTGAATAATGTAGAAATGTTTTAAAGCTGTTTAAAATTCTAGACTTTTTTTCTTTGAAATCTGAGTTTCCTATTCTGACTTCATTGAATACCAAATTCTGCAGTGTAGGAAGACGTGAGAAATGCACTGAAGTTTCTTTTCCAGTCACTGCCTAAGCTGCTAGTACAATCTTGGGCCTTGCAAAAGAAACTTGACCTCAGCCCAGCTAGCAAATTAAATCAAAGCATAACTTTAGGATAATCAGATGCCTTAACTGAAATGAGTATTACACATGCAAACTACGTATATATGCAAGGTATTGTGATCTTGGAAACTTTTGAGTACAATGACAGAATATAGACAAAGGCTGGGTTTTTGAAAGATATTTAGGCACTTTGGTGCCTATCCAGGTGGATAATCTGGTCCAAATCCAGATTAATCACTTTCAATGATTTTTATGGTCACGATAAGGAAAGGGAACCCCTAGAGAGCTTAATACAACTGCATTCTAGGTATGAGTTTAAGAATATGCACTTCATTTTCCTGCATCCCCTCAAATTTCCAAATAATGTTTTTTGCAATCCCCCTGCTTCATTAGGTGAGAATACAGTTTATAAATAGAAGTCTGACTGAAACTGCTAAAAGAACTGTGAAAGAGAAAGACAAATGAAAATATTGAAAACCATATCTAAGTTGATCAGCATGTGGATGGTGACTGTTTCAAAATAAAAAGCCAAAAACAACCGCCAAAAACAACCAGGCACAGGAGGAGAGTAGAAAAATGTGTTGCTATCTTTTCAATAAGCCTCATAAGAGTTATCCTTGTTAAAAAAGCCCAGGTGTTGAAGTACTTACTTGACTTGTGATCTGAGAGAAAAACAGTGGAAACTGATACAAGCCCCACTCAGTGCCAAAGAGCAACTAAAGACAATGATTACTGTTCATTCTTACATCCTTTAAGTCAGTCATGGAATTTGTGTTTTTCCGTACATGAAGTTGACTGTGCAACAGATGATAGCTAGCAATGTGAAAGAAAAAAGTGCAGGAAGAACAGGTAGTCACAGGGAATGCCTTGAGTTCCTATGACAACTGAGGACAGTCTGAAGGCTGCAGAAGAATCCCATCCTAAATATGTGCTACTTAAAGTGATCAAAGAGGATATTTTCCTTTCATTCTTGAATTTTCATTCAGCATTAGTTGCTTGCTTAAGTATCCAGTTGAATACTAATAACATACAGTACCACGACAAAGGCTGTGGTTGCAGCTTGAGAAGGCTTTATGAATAATGTAAAACTTATATTCCACAAAAGTAATTGATAAAACTACCATAGGGAGAAAAGTTCTGCATGTTTATTCATTTATTTTAGCTTCCTTTGCTTTTAACAACCGTAGATTATAAATAGTTCACTGTAGAGAGCATAGACTAGGCTGATAAATTTCATGGGTTTGTCATGGGGAAAATATTAAATTTCATGGCTTGTCACAGATCAATAGGAAAACCATATTAATACTATGCAGACAATTTATATAAGTTAAACTGAATTTCAGAAGAACGCTTAGAAGAAAAAGAGAATAAAGTAAGAATTTACATAGGAAAAGAATGGCAATACAGTGTTGAGACATCTTGGAACTTCCCTGTCATAAAAGAGACTTGTATTGTACTGGGTTTGCCCCAGTTGTACATATATACTGAAAAGAAAGGGCATTAAATCTTCATATGCTTTCTGTGTGATTGATAGCCTCTAAATACCTGAACATTTTACATCAAAGCTAATCATCCTAGTCTCCTTGTATAGTTAACAAAGAGAAATAGGCATTTCCCAAAGGCGATTACCCTCCTCTGACTCAGAGTCAAAATTTAACATGAGATTGAGTACCTTCTGGATTTTTCCAGAAAAATCTACCCCAATAAAGTCAATCTCACATTTTGTGGGAGCCTGTGGCATAAGTGATGATCTATTCCATAGATACATTTTATATACAAGACCTTTAGAAAGTGTTGAATGAGGCAGTGGTAGAGCCCAAGAACAAACCACAGGGACTCAGTCTTTTCTAGTCATGGAAACGAAGAATTAGGATTTGTCTGCATCACATACCATCAGAATTGGAAATGACTCAGAAGATAAACTATACTATAAGCACTGTAGAAGAACATTATATTTTGTTATGAAGACTTATGGAAAAGATCTCAAAGTGGCAAAAACTAGATTCTGTACGACTGAAGAATATAGCTCAGTATTTCCTAAATTATTAGAAGCATATGTTTTGCACATAATTTCTCTGTAAAGACCTCATTTTCCTTATTGGGATTCATCAGCATATCGCAATACCTTTTGCTTTTTCAGTCACTTTGATGTTATACAAGGTCCAGCATGTATTTTATCTCTAATTCTTTCTATTGTATCTTTATGATATTTCATATTTTAATCTCTTGCTTTCAGCATCATTACTGTTCTCAGGGTACTATCATGCTCAGCCTCATCAGTTGAAGTAATAATCATATCATCAGCAATTATATCTTCCCTGGAAGTATCACCAAGTGCTTCATAATTCTCTTTCTACAATATTTCACTGACACATTTAATCTCAAATCTTAACCTAAAAAACTGATAATGTCCTCCTGGAGAGTTAGAGGTACCTAAAAAGAGACATACCTATCTAATTTCACCTGCCAGGCCCCATCCTTCTTATCTGAAACTGTAATAAGTTGCTCAACTGCTAATTGATGTTGCAAATCTTCTGATGTCAGTACTGAGCAGTGGTAATAGGTGTGGTGCTATTTAACCTTCTAGTATTAAACATACCAAGTCTTTTTTTGTGCTTTGCTTTTTTCTCCTCCAGTCAAAGTGCTGATGTATTCCCTTGTGATATCAACTTGCTCTGTTCTTTACTGGCTAAGGAAAAAATTTTGATACTTTCAATCATTTGAATCATTACTTTATTCCATAACTGGCTGCCCTAACTTTACTGTTGATTACAGTGAAACTACTCATGCAGCTTAACAACTGGATTTTACATATTCCAAGTGTAGCAGAAATTATCTCATTGCTACCACATATACCTAATACAACATTTATTTCTATGCAAATATGCTCAGATTCTCTGATTCCCTTAAGTGTATCATGGTAAACTATGATAATATCTTCTCTGGATGTTAAATTCATCATTAAATGTCACTCACCTGTATACTCAGTATGTTAGAGGGTGTCATTCAATTATGAAAAATTATAATTTGCCTTTGGTTTTTTGTCTGTCACTTCCAGTTTCACCACTTCTTTTGATGAATTGGGCTATGTCCTTTGTTCTTAGAAGTGGATAAATATCACTATGTGCTTTTACTTACAAATAATTATCTGTTGTAGCTTCAGCATCTGCTTTTTTTGAGTACAGTAGACTGCTATGCTATTCTGCAGGCTGGCTCCCAGTCCAAGTTTGACAGAACAGGGACAACAAGGAATGAGTTTAGGCTTATGTTTGTTTTATTTTCTCCTTCAGGCCTTCTAGTTGCGCCAGCATGAGTGATACACCTACTCAGGACACAGAATAAACTGTAATTCTGCAACAGTATAGAGACACTGTGGAGCTCATTATTATAATTATCTTCATTCCTCTCTTAATTAAGAATTTAACCTTCACTCTCCTCCACCTCCATGTTACCACAAGGCTTTTCCAACATTATTGCACATGCTATGAGTCTTCTAAAATCACTCTAGTCTGTATTCCTGTTCACATAGAGTTAAGATTGCTTAAGTATATAGATTAATGTCATGGTTTGGGCTGGGTTGGCCAATGACAAGACGACAGATGCTCTCCCCTACCTCTCGCTCCACAAGGAGAGGACAAAGAAAGATAAAGAGAGTTATGAGTTTAGAAAAAACCTAAACTACTTAAATAAAAAATTAATAATAAAATTTTAAAAAGATATAATGAAATAGATGCAATATAAATAAATATACACAAAATTGTATCTAGCTCCCATCAGGCACTGGGAAAGTTCCAGATCGGACTCAGTAACAAATAGGAACTGAAACACACTGACCAGGATCAAAAGGCAGATGAGCTGACAGGGTCCTCCTCAGCCATCAGTCATTGAAGAAAGAGAGCCACTGAAGAAGATCCAAAGAAGACCTCTTAAAAAAGAGTCCTTGGAGAGGAGCCAACCTGATCTCTTTGATCCCTCATCCTTTATACTGAGCATGGCAGATGGGATGGAACATCCAATAGGTCAGTTTGGAGCACCTGATCTGTCCAAGTGTAACCTTTCCACAGGGTAAACAATCCAGTCAATGACCCTGGCTGCCACAGCAACAAGTGCAAGCAGGAGCCTCTCACTGAACAGAAAGTTGGGTCTGCTTTAGCCCATACCAGGACAATAGTCAAATATCTCGTACTTTCAAATACATCAGATAATTTAGTACCTCTTCATAAATGTGATTCAGTATGATTTTATTGAGAACAAAAGTAACTGAGGGGAAGGAACATTTTTAAAAAGAATTTAAACTTTTAATCCCATCATAAAAATATTACTTTATAACAGCAAGGGATTCTCCCTTTANGCAATATAAATAAATATACACAAAATTGTATCTAGCTCCCATCAGGCACTGTGAAAGTTCCAGATCGGACTCAGTAACAAATAGGAACTGAAACACACTGACCAGGATCAAAAGGCAGATGAGCTGACAGGGTCCTCCTCAGCCATCAGTCATTGAAGAAAGAGAGCCACTGAAGAAGATCCAAAGAAGACCTCTTAAAAAAGAGTCCTTGGAGAGGAGCCAACCTGATCTCTTTGATCCCTCATCCTTTATACTGAGCATGGCAGATGGGATGGAACATCCAATAGGTCAGTTTGGAGCACCTGATCTGTCCAAGTGTAACCTTTCCACAGGGTAAACAATCCAGTCAATGACCCTGGCTGCCACAGCAACAAGTGCAAGCAGGAGCCTCTCACTGAACAGAAAGTTGGGTCTGCTTTAGCCCAAACCAGAACAATAGTCAAATATCTCGTACTTTCAAATACATCAGATAATTTAGTACCTCTTCATAAATGTGATTCAGTATGATTTTATTGAGAACAAAAGTAACTGAGGGGAAGGAACATTTTTAAAAAGAATTTAAACTTTTAATCCCATCATAAAAATATTACTTTATAACAGCAAGGGATTCTCCCTTTAAGCCTTAATTAGAAGGAAAAAATACCTAAAATCTCGAACTTAAAAAATAATGGTTATTGATGGTAACAGACAGCAGGCAACTTGAACATATTTGGTGGAACAGAAATTTTCTTCCTAGGCTGTTTTATAAATCATTATAACACATGCCTGACAAGTGCTACATCCACTTGTTCCCAAATGAACTTGGATCTCTGACGATGCTCTTTGGACAGCAAGTGGAAAACATGGTCAATCTAGAACCTGTACGACCCTTGAAGAGATATACAGTGTCTTTCTGGAAAAATTAAGTGACAATTGTAAATGACCTTCCACAAAAAATTAATGGGAAGCCTTATTACAGCACCACTCTCACATGTTTACTAGTGAAAATTATGCTTATGACTTTAAGATGATGACAAATACATAAATTTAGAGGCTAAATGGAAAGAAGAAGATTCATGCAACAAAGATGTTTTACATAGCTGGAGAGGAAATAAAGGAGAAAAAAGAAGACTGTGACAAAAAATTACATGAACAAAGGTGGAAATAGATTAACCCTGCAAGAGCAGAACTCTTAGGGGTTAGATTTTCTTTGTTCAAAGACTAACTGCTCCTGTCCTGGAGTAGGCTAGTATTGTTGTAGCAGGTTTTTGTCAAGTTCAGAACAAGATAAAAGTCCATTGCTATGATGAAGGAGAGATGTAGGCTGAAACAAAGATAGTATCTTTCAAAAGTGCTCTCAAATTATCCACGGTTTCCTTCACCCCAGTTCTGGTAAGGAGAGCAATTCTAGATAATCCTTTTATCTCTGCTATGGAGCTCTCCTTGTGTTTATCCTCAAAGAACACAGAAGTTTTGGAAACTATTGATGTCAGCAATCAACTCTGGTTAGTAATACTGCCCTGGCTGGCATGTGCAGAGATTGCTTTGAAGATGCATGGTAAACCTTGGATCTGCTGAGGCACTGGTAACTTTAGAACCCTTTCACCTTTAGCTTTGCTTCTTCTTTTCTGTGGAAAGCTCTGTGGTTTGTCAGTCATTCAAAAGGTCTCTGAAAACTTTCTGCAAAAGATAGTTGCCAGAGAGCAACTTTCTCTGCTAAAACTACTGGAGCCAGAAGCTGGAACTTGCATGAAAAGATGTTAAGGATAATTATAATTTTGTTAAGGATTGGCTGCCACTATAGGGATCAGCCATTATGATCCTCGGGGCTGTAGGGGAAAATACCAGGAAGGTTCAAAATCAAAATGTGAGTGTAGATCATTCTAATGAGTTTCTACAAAAGTGAGGCAGTTTATGGTTTTGTTAGTAAATCGTAATTCTGCAGTGGTTTTTTTTCCTTTTTCTTATTTTTTTTAGAGAATGAACTTGCTCTCACGTAGTCTGTAATGCATAGATAGTTATGAAGCAAGAGGGATAACTGGTATCATCTGAGGTAGAGAAAACTGTGTTAGTGGACTTTATGTGTCTAGCTCATCAGAAGCTTCATATTTGTTCTCACTGTTGCAAAAACTGAGCAATCACTTTTGCTTGTGTGTCTGATACTGCTTGTTCTTATTCATATGATGTTGACGATGCATATTTTACCACACAGGCAGCATTACAGAATTATTCCAGAGGTGTGACATTCACGTTCCCACATATGGGACTAATGGAAACAGGATTCACAGAATTTCCAAATCTAGTATTGAAATTTTCAGAAGATCCAAGCACAGTGTAGGGTTCAAACACACGCTGCTGAACTGCTCTGCTGGTAGACACCTATGACTAGCCCCAGATATTGTCAAAGTTTAGATAAGAACCCAGTGCTGTATATCCATCATCCCTGGAAACTCTAGAGCATATACACAATGGGAATAGCCAAGCTCTTGGAAGTGACAGTGGTAAAAAAAAAAAAAAACAACAAAGAAAAAAATCTAAACCACCAAGGAGAACTCAAAATATGACAGCAATTTGTGAGATAGGCTGTGTCTGTCTAAAAAGGAAGTCAAGTAATGAAAGAGGACTCATTGACTGCTTGTTAAATGTGACTGAGATGCAGATATTTATGTGAAATGGTACAACAAAGAAGATTGACACGAGAATCCTATCTTCAACAGAGACACTGCAGCTGTAAAAACTCAGTCCTTCCAAAATAGCACACTGAAATGGAGAGGACAAACATAACAGTGACCTGTGTTCTGACTGCTGACATCTACTGCACACTCAGAGTAGACATTCATTCACCATTTTCAGAGGTGGTAATAATGACTACACAGCAGAGCTGGCTGCACCTTTGAAGTACCATGGAAGCCCATAAACAAAAGAATTGTATTTGTCTCAAGCTGGAGGACACGTTTAGAGATAGACAGCACATGAGGAACCAGGCAAAGTTACCATGTTGATAGGCGACTTGTTCATAGATAATGTAGTACTGAAGACAAAAGTGGAAGCAGCCAGATCAAAAGTAACAGGATGTCTAAATTTTTTTGAAGTAAACAGCTTTACAGATGACAGGAGGCAGCAGAGACTACTGTGTGAAAGAATTGTGGCTTCCTTAACCCACAAGGTTGAATGTTAAAGAGCTATACTTACTTAAGCTTACAGTATTCATATGACTGAGTATGAAATTAATCTCATTCTAATGCATGTTTAAACCAGACCCTGGTTTTGGTTTGTTTGTTTGGTTGTTTTTTTCTGTATGGAAAGTGACCTGTGGTTTGGTCAGAAGCAGATATGCACAATGTCGATGTCCAAAGTTCAGTGACTCTGGAGAGGTAAAAAAGTTTGGATGAAGCTTACATTGTTCTGAAGATCTAACATTTTCAAAGCATGCCGTGGTAAATAGTTTGAAAGAAGTTCTAGACACATTTTTTTTTTTAAATGAATGATGAATGTCTAACAAAGATGAAAGATTTGAAATATATATGAACTATTCATAAAAGAAAGCATATCCAAAATCAGCCTTCCTTCTGTAAACAGAAATTCAGGTGTAAGAATCATGTGAATGCCCAGGAATGTTGTTAAAAATCATTTTATTACCTGGATTATATCAGGTCAAATCAACCTTGACAGATGAGCTTAACGATACCTAAATGAATCTTTCTTTTCATATGTATGTAACTGTCTTAATCTGTATCTGTCAAACTCTGCTGACTATTTGAGATTTGATAATAAACTTCTTAACTAACTTTTTCCTCATTATGATTGTAGTTAAGGGTGGTTCCAAAGTAGTGAGCTAGCATGAGAGAATTCAAAAACTATTTTCAGTTGAAAAAAAAAAAATATATATAGTTTCTTTAAAGTTTTTTCGGGATATTATAAAAGAGATTCTAGAGGGGAATTTTTTTAAGCTGCATATTTAAGTTCAGTTGACAGTTAGCAATGCAGATGTCTTAGGGGTAGAAGTGTCTTTCAACATCCATGAATAACCAGAAAAGCTCTCTGGAATACCACAGGGTAATGGAGATCACACAGGAGCTCCAAGGGTCTTCAATGAGGCTATGACACATAAAATGTGGATGGGTCAGGAGCTCAGTTAAAACAGAGATGGCATAGTTCAGTGGCCCAAAACACTCTGTTGTACTGCCAAAAAGCATTCACCTGTATGTGTACACTTCCCACACAATATTGATGGACAGTAAGAAAAATTAGTGGGAAAAATTGTGAAGCTTTACATACATGGACAGGCTCTTCAGAGTCCCTTCCCTGGACCACTGGGCATAAATGTTGTAGATCATATGGCAAAGACTAAGCAGACTATAATTACTTGTGTCATATCATGGGATAATAGAATCACAGAAGGGTTTG
>VXBO01006036.1:11789-31144 GCA_013400135.1 Rhinoptilus africanus | reverse complement strand
TCTCTGGAGACATTCAAAACCCGCCTGTATGGGTTCCTGTGCAACCTGCTCTAAGGTGACCCTGCTCTGGCAGGGGGTTGGACTAGATGATCTATTAAGGTCCCTTCCAACCCTGTGATTCTGTGATTCTGTAATGAACTCTTCAGTAGCTTCTTTCCATCCCAGAAAAGCTCAATGGACTGAAATGTTACCCGAAGGATAGTGCCTACCGATTTGAATCTTAATTCCTACACTTCACAGGGGTAGTCTCAGAAGTACAGAATAGATGAAATTGAAAGGGACTTCCTGAGATCTTCTACTCCAACTTCCCCACTCAAGCAGGGTCAGCTTGAAGTGCTCAGGATTATGTGTAGTCAATTTTGGAATAACTCCATATATACTCTCAGAGGAAGAGAGAATTTTTTTTCTGTGCAAGTTGTGATGACAAAGTACTGGTTTAGACTGACTTAAGGATGGAGAGGGAGGAAAGTAGCCAAGGTCCAGATATCTGTCAGAGAAAATCTAAATTCCTTCTTGAGCATGTGCTGGGGTAGAGTTTCTTCCTCTGAAGGATTAGCAACAGGTGAGAAAACAATCCATCAGATAAAATGATGCAGAAACAGCTTCCCAGTTTTGAGTGATTTGTGTGATTTCTTTGAGATCTGTCCAGCCCTATTTTTCCTGGTTGTTTTCCCCTAGTAAAATTCTACTGAATTACTGCTTTAATGGGGAGCAAAGATTTCTCATTTTAGGTTGTGATAAATTATTACAGTATTATTTAGAACTTGCACAACCATTTTAATTTTTCATAGGTTTTAAAAGATGTTAATTACTTTACTAGTAATAATTAGCATGTTCTTTGGGAATTCTAGATCTTTTTTCCCAGTTGTTTGTTTGCCATTGATTTTGCTCTTTCAGACATGTTTCTTGTTCCCACTGTGCAGTTTGGATGATGGATTTTCACCTGGTTTGTACAAGTTACTCTCCATTTCTTCCCCCTGACCCCTTTGTTTCTGATAAGAGGGGTCATGGGTGCAAGAAGGAGTATGGATATATGATAGACTGACTGTAAAGATGAGGAATGACTTCCAAACATTGCTTTAAGAGAGCAGTGAATGGGAGACCTCTCATCGTGCATGTAGTCTTGCCATACAATTCACCTGGTGTCACAAGTTTTTTGTTATCTTTAAACATGTTTAAGGGGTGGTTTAGGGTTTGGGGGGAGGGGAGGTGGTGGTAATGTTTTTTTCTTCCCCAGTAGACTGCTATTCTGCTGGAATGGTTGTGGTGTTCTGTGAATTGATTTGTCATGTCATCTCCAAGGCTCTTGAGCGCCTAGTATATATATAGGTGCATAGCCAGGGTTATTCAGTAAAGTTTGGTACGTTGTCGTGATGTGACATTAGGAGTCCAGCATGACTCCTAGTCAGCACCAGTTGCATAGCTCAGCTGATTATGAGGACAATGGAAATATTTCCTGTCTCCATCGCTGCATAGATTTCATATTGCCTTATTCCCAGACAGGAAGGTAGTATCTAGCATAATTCCTTGAAATTCTTAGGAAATACTTGAAAGTAAAATTTTTACTTGAAAGTAAAATTGTTCAAAACAAGGCCTCTACGTATTATAGTAATACTGCTCAATTATGTCATTGTTAAGTTTAGGGGATATAACATGAGTTACCCCTCAGATCTTTGCTGTCTGAACTAGTTTCAAGGGAGCACGAGCCAAGAGCGAGCAATCGGGAAAGCAATGAGTATGTAACTACTGGCATCTTCAAGGATATTTCAGGTCCCTGCAGAGATTTGCGAGGGAGTGAGTTGGGCTGCAAATGCTTTCTACTGGAAGCAGATTGTGGAGGGATGTTGAATGGTAAATGATTCAGGGATCATTCCTTCTTTTGAAAATACTGCTGGTGATGCACACTCTGAATATCTCTTCTGGTGTAAATCTTTTCCTTGAACTTACAACTGTGGGTAGCAGGTCTGTGGCTTTCTATAGGAACGTAGAACTATAGCCAGGCCGCAAAGGCTGCCTGAGCAAGACTGCATCCTGGCATTGGTCATAGTGGGACTTACCTGGAACCTATCTGCTTTGGCTGCTTTTCAGGTTTATGTCATGCACCAGCTCCTTGCTATAACAGAGACTAAAAGATAACTATGTTGAAACTTACAGAGACGAGTGGATCTTGGTCACCTGTATCCTCTGTAAAAAGAAGGGGAGCATGTAATTTATTTCAATGATCAAGCAATTTGCTTGCTGGGATGAAAAAATATTCTCACTTAAGTGTGACATAACAGTGATTGGGGGCAATAATCAACTTCAATTCATCTTCAGTGATTTGCTTTTCCTTTCTTGCACTGAGACAACGCTGAAGACTGGATATTGAGAAGACTTTACTCCATAGCCTGAATCACCCCTACCCCAGTAAGTTCTGCAATATGAGAGTCAGCTATTCCTTGTGGGTTTGGGAGGACCTCTGCCCGTCTCAGGAAAACCAGTGGCATTCACAAGACCTGCTGGTCATTCTGAAGGGACACAAAACTAATTAAATAACATGCAAAGTCCAGTGCTTTTGAGTATATGTGAATATCAAAACGGCTTGGGAATCATCAGAATTAAGCCTCACTTTCCGTGAACTCATATTTTTGTCTCTCATCTCGTAGCTAACCTATGTCTGCTTCCTTGCAATCACCTCAGTTCACCACCTTATGCACTAGCATTCTAACCAGCTACCTGTCATATCCTCTTTGCTCGCACTCCCCAGTTTTCTTTGTTCTTATGCTGCCCATCTGTATGGCCAGTGTTTGTGGCTGAAGAAGTGAGGTCTGATATTCTGATCACTGCCCTTTGGGATTGGGAAGGTCATCATCTCTGTCCCTGTGGGTGCTAATTTCAGTTCATCAGTCTTTCCTGATCTTCTGTGTTTTTTTACATAACATGTCAAGAGCTTTCGAGCAGCCCTGCTCCATCTAATCTGTTTGCAACAGGAAAACAGGGCTGAAACTGTGCATGTCCCCCTGTCAGCAGGAGAGCAGGAAGAGGGTTGGTGTGGCATATTTATATATTACAGTGTGGTGACATATAAATAATCTTTCAAGGAAGCAATCTTAAAAATCAGGAAAAAAAAACCCCAAAACCAAAAGATGCAGTAGGTAACATAGTTGGTATTTTTCCAAGGAGATGAAGGTATCCTGTTCAGACCAGCCAAGGGAGGTCTTTCATAGAGGTTTAACAATGCTGCTACTGTTCCAGAGATTTTTCCTGAATATGTACTGCGTTTTAACTGCTTCTCAGGATTCTCCCAGAAAGTAATGTAATAGCAAGTAATCACTTGAAGACGTAGGAAAAAGCCTTTAGATGAATAAACCAGCTGTTTTGTGAATATCTTGTTAAGGAGCACTGATTGAAATATTATTATTTTTTGCAGGGGTTTGCTGTATTTTGGTAACCAGGGCCCTTGCCACAGTTCTTCGAACATCTGGATATACAGAAATATTTTATGATTAGATTGCAAAGTTTTCTTTTTTATTCTTGCTGCTCTCTTTCCAACTTTTTCTCCTTTAAAGCAGGGAAAGCAAAATTGCCTCTGATAGTTTGAATGAAGTTAGGTTTTTTACTGGTCTGCTCAGTTCTGATTTCCATAGTGGAGAAGACTGAAATCAAAGTAGGAGGATAATGAGAGAAATGCTTCAGAGGCTAAGGGCCTAACCAGGAAATCAACACAGCTTGCTCAAAACTTCAAGGCTGGTCAGTAGGTGCACTGAATCCTAGCCTTTCTGCCATGGAGAAATTTAAGGACCCTGCCAGACAATCATTTCTTTTTTCCAAAGTTCAAAGAAAGATTATGCTTCATGCAAAGCCGAGGTTCCCAGCCTGCATAATCAGGGAAATAAAGAATAATTCTTGCCAGTCCTAAAACTTGCAGAGTTCATCTTCTCAATGGTTTGGGTTTTTTGTCACAAAAGTTAAGAGGCAGTTGCCTTGGGAAAAATGATGTCCCAAGACAGGACTGGATTTTTCATTGTGCATGATGTGCTCATGTCTTTCTGCTCCCTTCCAGGGGCACAGAACGGCACTCTGGGGGATAAATTCTTCCACTGCTATGAAATGGGGTTTATTGCCAAATCCTCTGAGGATCAGGGCTGAAGGTCATTCGTCTGTTGGTGGGAAAGAGATCTTCTGTCTAACACGTACTTGCTTTCTGTTGAAGATAACACAAGCCAGTAGAAAAACAGCCACTTCATCACTCTGTTGTGCTTGAGGTGTAGAAGGTGAGGAGAATGGATGCCTCATTTCAGAGGCATGTGTGAATTCTGTCAAGTGGACGCAGAAAAAATTTCACTGGTGTTGCCCAGCTAATAAGCCAGAGAGCTGGACTGGCAGATATGAAGCCAGGTGGGGAAGAAACAGGTGAGCTGTAGGTTTCCTGGTCACCCTGGTCTTGCATGTAAAAACAGCATCAAAGTCTGCTCTGTATGCATTAGTGAACAAATGAGATTCTATAAACATAGTAGCCCGCCTTCCGTTTGTGTCTGTTATGTGTGTGTGTTTCTTTACATACGTAGAATGGCAATTTGC
Source organism: Rhinoptilus africanus (assembly GCA_013400135.1). Taxonomy (NCBI): domain Eukaryota; kingdom Metazoa; phylum Chordata; class Aves; order Charadriiformes; family Glareolidae; genus Rhinoptilus; species Rhinoptilus africanus. Next base: position 26,584 of record VXBO01006036.1, on the reverse strand, counting down.
AAACTTGAAGAAGGTGGTTGTTGCAACCTCCAGACACAGCACTAACTCAAATTCTAAATGGTGGTTTCTGCAATGAGCCATAAGACCTAAAGTCAAACAGACCTAGAGTCATACCCTTCATCCTGCTTTGAAGCAGAAGGAATTGGCACCCTGGACTTTTCTGTGGGTAGAAGAGTATCTACATTAATTTGTACTCACACTAGTATGGGCACTGCTCTGCTAATCCCCTTGTGCTGCTGTCTAGAGTTCAGATGACCTCTGCCAATGCTGAGGACTCAAATGAGTCATAACTTCCCACCATTTTCTACCCTTTTGGAAAATACAGGGAATCTTCCTTCTGATATTCAAGGAAGATGTGCTGACTTGAGAACAGAGCTGTTATGAGCCTCCTTGCTTGGCAGAAAAGGGAACACCTAGGTTTTTGCTGCAAAATGCTGGTGCAATTCTCAGCTTCTCTTGCTGTCTTTTTGATCATCACGAGGCATTTCAAAGACAGGCTTTTTCTGGAAAGCCTTTTTCTCCGAATGAGACCTCCCATGAGATCTGCTATTGATAAAAAAGTGACTTTTCACCATTCTGACCCTGCATCTATGATTTCACAGCTATGATGTAAATTCCCTATGTTTAGAAGATTAAGTGGTGCAAGTGGTGCTGAGGTCTACCTTGACTTCAGCAAAGTGTTCGACACAGTCTCCCACAGCATCCTCATAAGGAAGCTTAGGAAGAGTGGGTTAGATGAATGGACAGTGAGGTGGATAGAAATCTGGTTGCAAGACAGAGATCAGAGGGACTTGATTAGGGACACTTGAGCATAGGAAGTTCCACCTAAACATGAGGAGGAACTTCTTTACCTTGAGAGTGGCAGAGCACTGGAACAGGCTGCCCAGAGAGGTGGTGGAGTCTCCGTCTCTGGAGACATTCAAAACCCGCCTGGACGCGTTCCTGTGTAACCTGCTCTAAGGTGGCCCTGCTCTGGCAGGGGGGTTGGACTAGATGATCTACTAAGGTCCCTTCCAACCCTATGATTCTATGATTCTATGATTCTATGACACAGAGTCTAATTGGAGGTCAGAGATGAGTGGTGTTCCCCAAGGCTCCATACTGGGTCCAGTCTTCTTCAACATATTCATCAATGACCTGGATGAGGGGATAGAGTGCACCCTCAGCAAGTTTGCTGATGACACAAAGCTGGGAAGGGTNGCACAAACTTGAGTATAGGAAGTTCCACCTAAACATGAGAAGACACTTCTTTACCTTAAGGGTGGCAGAGCACTGGAACAGGCTGCCCAGAGAGGTGGTGGAGTCTCCAACGTCTCTGGAGACGTTTAAAACCTGCCTGGATGGGTTCCTGTGCAACCTGCTCTATGGCAGCCCTGCTCTGGCAGGGGGGTTGGACTAGATGATCTCCAGAGGTCCCTTCCAACCCTATGATTCTATGATTCTATGATTCTATGATTCTATGATTCTATGATTCTATAATATACTTACACCTTAAGCCATATGCAGACCTAAGTTATCCACTCAGCTTACTTAGTGTCTAAGTGTGTGAGACATTGACACAAGGTCTAGCTTGCAGAATGGATGCTGAAGCATGGACCTCAGATATCCTCACCTTTGCCTTAACACTTGCAATTTCTCCCTCCTGAAGTCCATTCTGTCATTATTTGTGTAGCAAAGTCTGCATAGCCTCTTGTCATGCCCTAGGAAGGTGCAATATGATTCTATGATTCTACGAATATAAAGAAAAAATAAGAATAGAAGGAAAATATGTGGACATGAATGACTTGAGATAAAAGCTCTTCCACTTAGTCACGATTCTCTCAACTGGGTGAACCCTGAGGGCATCAAGACTTTGTTTTGCTGCTTTATTGCTGGTTGTCAAATTCAAGCGGCCAGAAAGTGGCATTAAATAAAGTGACTCAGTGAGCTGGCGCTGATGGTGATGTGTTGTTATTGACTATGTTTTGAGAATGGCAGAATGCCTATGCCAGCATCAAACCAGGTCTGACAACAATAGGAGGGAAAGTTGAAAAGAAAGACTCGCATCCCTTTCCTAGCTCTTCTCTTTGAAGTCCTTAATTTATGTACAAAGCATAAAGAGAAAAACCCAACAGCTTAGAGGTAGAGTTGGGGGGTACGTTGGATGATAGTTTTTTAAGGACAATAGACAGATAAAAGCAAACTGCAGGCAATGTCACTGAAGTACAGCAGACAGCACCAGCACAGTGCTGCACAGAATGGTGAAGACCTGGAAATAAACCAAGATTAAGAGTCAGCTAGTCTGTTGTATTTCAAAACAGAGCTTCACAGAGTTTCTCCAAAGGGAGTCAAAGATGTGCAAGGTTCCAGGCGATATGATACAAAGGTGGCAGATCTGGGCATCTCAAAGCATTATTTGGGATCTTGCTGTAATTCCGTATCTTGGTCATGGAAGTTGGGGTCCTTGATACTGGAGAATACCTGGCATCAGGATGAGAAAAAGGCCGTGCCCTCCAGTTATTTTCTATACAATACTATAGACCTCCAGAGAGCCCTTCCAGCTTGAAGTGTTCTGTGATTTAGTCAGTTAAAAGGGTTGTTGGTCAGAGCCATTGAAAGGTATTCTGGATTTTCCTGTGTCTCTTACTCCTAGATGCCCTGCTTGGAAGTCCCTAGCTTTCTCATGGATATCTTTCTCAATTTTTAAAAATGAATAAACCACTGAGATTGCAGAGGAATGGGTTGTGAAGCTGCCAAAGTGCAATAGGGAAATGCTGAAGGGCAGTTCCTCTCACACCGCGACTGAGCGGAAATACTAAACACAGAGAAAAGAGACAGGTTGCAGGACATTGGAGTATGGGGTAGCAAGGTCCATGTTTGGAGTTAATTACAAGGCTAATGGGGAAGACTAAATTGTTAAGCACAGCAGTGATTTACTTGTGCTAAAACAGCTTTGTCAGAGAAATGTAGATTGCGTTAAATCATTGCTTCTAGGGAATTTAAATTACATTGTTATCTCCTGCTTAATGAACAGGGCTTAATGAACAGGATCTTAAAATTTATAGAATTTTGGAGAGGGCAAAAGCTATGTATGTCACAAGACATGATACTGCTCCATAGTGGAAAACATGAATCAGAAACTTTTTTTTAAATTATTTTTCTGGAGACCTGACTTTGTAAACACTGGGTAGAAGCAGCTTTATTCTCGTGGAGACACAGCCTTGAACTCACTCTGACACATGGATCTGGATTTGTGTTCTGATAAAGATTCACTTCTCAAAAGGCAGCAGAAAGTCAAGGGACTGCAGAAGTTTATCAGGATCAAACTGAAAAAATTTGATCTGATCTGTCAGAGACTGTATGCTTGGACTTAGAAACTGGAAGTATCAGCCTTTAATTGAGATTTGCAGAAGCCCCAGTGTCATAAAAAAGTTCTGAGACAAGATGAGATTTTCTGCTAATGTCTTCTGTATTACCTCCTGCTGAGTACTGACTGTGAAGTCAGCCTTTTCTTGAGATGGGAGAAGAAAAATGGTTGAGCTGGGATATAGATGAGAAATAGTATTAAAAAGCAGTTTTGGGAGCCCATCAAGACCACTTTTCAGCCTGTGTGACTCTGGCCGTGCATGCAGCACAATCCCTTCTAGAGCTCCCAAATGTTCAACACTACAGTCTGTACCCACACTCAAAAGATGCTAGACCAATATTTTAAGTGCTTCAAACCTAATTCCCTGAGCTAGTGATCCAGACCTGAGCTTTACCAGCCCACTCTGTGCTCTGTGAGTATACAACAAATGTAGGACATATCCAAAATGAATCCTGAGCAGGCAGTGTCTGTGGGAAAGCTGGTCCTGGAATTACTACCAAAGCCCTTGTCACCAAAATCCTACTTTGGATGCCAGATGTTTTCCAGTAGCCTACTGCCCTTTTCCTCCTTGTCTTTCTGTGGGGGAAAAGAAAGGAGAGAAAGAGAAGGAAGAGAAAAGATGATATACAAATTCATCTTCAAATCTCAAGGTCTGTCACTGCTTCAATATATCAGTCCTGAAGGCTTCATTTCCATCTGTCCTTGCCATCCCTACTCACCCAGTCCCAAAGTCTTGTTCTCTTGGTCAGTGTATTGTGATGGTCCTTGTCTGACCATCCAGAAGACGTTCTGTTGATTAATTGTCAAGGATGTTACAATAGGAGCAGGGACTGTAAAAGCCCAAGTATTTCCTCTTTTAGGGGCAAGCTTTTAATTTTTCATTCAAATGTTCATGTCAATATGCCACCAATCTGTGAGGAAGCATTCCTGTAACACATTTGGCATAGCCTTGTATTTCCAGGTATTTGTAGGCTTGCATTCATAAGACTGGAGACCTACAAGTCCTTTTTGCTCCAGCTCCTGACTTTGTTTAGAATTGTGGTTTCACTTCTGGACACTTAGATCTGGGTTTTGCAACTCCACTTATATTTTCAGTAGGTGTTAGCATTCAGGTGACTCTATTTTAAAGCAAACTCTACAAATTGTCAAAAAGAAATACAATAAAATGCATATTCTCTTAAGATTTATCTGTATGTTCCTTTTTCAAGAACAGTCCATTTGGGAATATTTGCATGCCTGGATGTGCATGTTACAGAACCATTTGAGTCCAGAGTAGCTTAATTCCCTTTTAAATATGGTGCACTTGAATCTTTCCATTTACCTTAACCTGAAAGAAGTTGTGGGTTAAATATCCCACACGGCGAGTTGCATTTTGCAGGACTGTTGTTTGTACTAGAACACAATTCTTAACAGTGGTTAAAGGAAGAACTGTTCTGCCTGTCATTAGAATCAGCTGTTGAAAATGAAGGTAATAGATTTTTCCACTGTGGGTTTTGGTTTTGGTGGTTGGTTTTCGGTTTTTTTTTTTAATAGAACCCGTCCTTGTTAGTGATGTCAGTGTAATAATATGTGTCCATTTTAAAGTGGGCCATTTGAAAAGAAAATATTGATAAAACTCTAAAAACAGTCATGCAAAGTTCAGCAAATATTTTGTCTTGGAAAACAAGTACTCCTCTTATTGTCAGCTTCACATTTCTAACCTGATCACCATACACTCTTTTAAAAAATTATATGTGTGTGCTTTAAGTATCACCAAGCAAAAACTTCCAGTAAAGTAATATTTGTCTGGTAAATAAATTAGGGTCAATTATGTGGGTGTATGAGCAAAATGGAGCAAGCTGGTAGAGAAACAAAAACTCAACGCAGATGCCAAAGTAGGCATGAAGAATTAACAAGTGTGCAAAGGCTTAGAGGTAGTTTCTTTAGTGACAGCTGAGCTTGAAGTATTCTGCACAAGAAGGGATACATTCAGTGAGTATTTCTCCTGGTATAAAAGGTACAGCCACTTGTGAAATCTTTGTATCGTAAGAGGATGGAAGCTTTTGCAAAATTTTGAAATTGCTGCCCAGGGAACTCTAAAAGTAAGATTGTGTTTTCCCAGTGGGATTGAATACTGTGGGAAGTCCAGAAGAAAACTGACATTACTTCAACAGTTAAATGTTGAAATGTAAAGGGGATGACACAACTTCATCTGTATGTTGAATAAATCAAGAAAATATCTGACACAAGGAAGGTGATTGCGTACTTCAGAGTGGATGATTTAATTGATGGCAATGTACCTTTTCTTGAAAGTGTATCATATCACACTAAGCCAATTCCTTCTGGAAATGAGATGACATACCAGAGAGAGTGGCGGTATTGTTGATATAGTTAGTACCTTGAGCACTGGAAGATGTGAAGGTCTGTGTGCTGTCATTAAATACATTAAGATATCATCAAAGAGCATACTGAATGGATTAAAGCTGAGTCCTAGGTCAGAATGTCCTTTGAAACAGAAAACATGGTTTTACAATATGTGGTGTTATGTGTTATGTGTCTGGCAAGGCAAGGGCTGGTAAGCCTCTGCTGAACTGATGGGAAGTAGATGCTATGGTCCAGATCACCATGGTTCTGGGTGTCTAGCTGTCCCTATGACTCATCAAAGTGCGACAGAGATCACAAGGAAAGCCGCATTATTCTGGTGGCACACTAGTGACAGGTACTGAATAATGGCTTTCAAAGAGAATTGAGGCTGCTTGTATGTGTATTTGTCAAGACTCCTTTCTATGTGCATGATGCCCAATTGCTTTTTAGCCAATCTTTTCAATCAGTAATTTAGCCAGAAAAGTTTTTGCAGCTTTGCTATGGTGTTGGAGGTGCAAAGGCACACGACTTGGGAGTGAAGCATAGTGGAGTCTGTACCAAAAGGCTCAGATTCTGTGTCCATATTCACATGTTCATCTTGCTGTAGGTGGAGTGGGCTGTTTGCCCAGCCTAGGAAAGAAATGGGACCTGTACTCTACCTCACAATGGCTGGCTTTGAGATTTGGGAGAGGCAACAAAATGGTAATTCTCTAGAGGTGGTTCAGGATGGACTATGCACTGGATAATGTTTTTCCCACCCTCTCTACCTCCTTGCTCACCTCTGTGCAACATTAGGGTGAAACATGTTCTTGACCAGCATCACAGTAAATGCTACAGATTCCTATGCTTTGAGCTAGCAGTAAGATGGGAGAGTCCATCTACGTGTGTAAGAATGGATCTCCTTTCCTTGCTTCTCCTGGATACTAGATGTTTGTGGTGCTTTGGGCAGCAGGAAGTCACTATATTTAGTGACAATAACTGTTCTTGAGAATACTCAGTTAATACTAGACTAGAGTCTCTTATTATTGTAGCATGGATTATGCAATAAAGATAACTCAAAGTCTATTATTAGGCAACCATATTTTCTATAGTTCTAGTACTCTTGGCAGTATTGTGTCAAATAAAAATTGGTTGAGAAGTATGGGAGGATACCAGTATAATTATCTACTTATAAGTTTGCACAATTATGCTGGTATTATGACTACACTCAAAGACACAATCTTTGTATAAAGATGCCTTATACTCTTAAGCTGGTCATTTCGTGGACTGGGATCGAGTGTCAGTGGATTGGAAACACCTTTATATTAGTATCTGTTTCACAGTGAGATTCCTTGAACAGCTGAATATATTGAAGACTTAGAAAAGTGTTGCTCAGGGAGCTTTGTTGACACCTGAGGCCACATAGACCAATTATACTGGCCAGTTTGGCTGGGTGGAGAATCGAATGAGAGCTGCCCTGAGGAGAAGGACTTGGGAGTGCTGGTGGATGAGATGCTCGATATAAGCCAGCAATGTGTGTTCACAGCCAAGAAAGCCAATCATACCCTGGACTGCATCAGAAAGAAGCACGTCCAGCAGGTCAAGGGAGGTGATTGTCCCCTTCTACTCCACTTTCATGAAACCTCACCTGGAGTACTGCATCCAGCACTGGAGCCCTCAGCACACGAAAATCATGGACAAGCTAGATAGAGTCCAGAGGAGGACCGTGAAGATGATCACCCCTTTTATGAAGACACGTTGAGAGAGTTGAGGTTTTTCAGCCTGGAGGAGAGAAGGCTTGGGAAAGACATTACAGCAGCCTTCCAGTACTTAAAGGAGGCCTACAAGAAAGATGGGGAGAGACTCTTTATCAGGTAGTATAGTGATAGGACAAGGGGTAATGGTTTTAAACTGGAAGAGGGTGGATTTAGAATAGATATTAGGAATAAATTCTTTACTGTGAGGGTGATGCGGCAGTGGAACAGGTTGCCCAGAGAAGTTGTGGATGCCTCACCCCTGGAAGTGTTCAAGGCCAGATTAGATAAGGCTTTGAGCAACATGCTCTGGTGAAAGGTGTCCTTGCCCATGGCAGGGGAGTTGGAACCAGATGATCCTTCAGGTCCTTTCCAACATGAACAATTGTATGATTCTATGATAATTTCTGGCAGGAAAAAGAAGGGATGGGAATGAATGGCTGAACATAGTGGGTCCTTGCAAAATGTACCCAGCAAAGAGGCTTGTTTTTTGAAAACACACCAGGGGCTGTTGGATTCTTGAGGCTTTTGAAAAGTGGTCTGGTATCATGTTCAGCCTCACATGCTGTGAAGCAAATAGTGCAAGTTGTTGTGCCAGGAACTGTAGATAGTGGCAGTCCTCAACACAACAATTCCTTCTATCATAGGTTCCTATCCATTTTCACAGAAACCCTGCAAGGATTTTCACAGAGACATTTGGGGTTACAGCGTGAGGACAGAGTAAGAGGGATGAAGTAGGAGGATAGAAACACTTAATCCAACTCTGAAGGCAAAATCTCAGCCTGTGTTCATAACTTGATAACATCAGAAATTTTTAGTCTGTCCAGGGACTCTTTACAGCTCACAGAACAGAATAAAGGTTCCGGGTACCAGGCCGTGTTATGGCAAGTGCTTCTGCATCCATATATCTCAGCTACCCTGTGATACAGCACTCAGGACAAAAGCATGATCTACAGTCGAATGTCACATTCACGCACATGGATAGAACCTGGAACTTGAGCAGTTGCATAAATAAAATATAAAATTCCTGAGTATGTATATTTCCCTCCATCCGTCTACAAGTAAGAGTCCACTAGCTGCAAATGCCTCTTTGAAGAGAATTTTTATTAGGCCCACAAAATTCAGCTCTACAAAATTTGCAATTCAAATGAAATGCACTTGTGTCAGTGTTTGAAAAAGCATGACCAGTGGGGTGCCCTGTAATTCTGTCACTGAGCAGATGGGGAGATGAAGAATTATTGCTTGCTGTATTTCATATAGACAGCACATTGCACATCAAAGATGAACCCTCACAGCTGAAGTTTGACAACTGCTGATGGAAAAATACTGATGGAGTAAAGTGTAGCCTATCAAAACAGTAGGCTTACATTATGAGAATTTATTATTTTTTTTTTAGTGGAAGTGTTTTCAAACTTCTGGGCTTCTTGGGATTAAAGAGGACACATTCATTTTTCTTCAAAACAATGAAGTTCTAATGAATAAGTAATTTATCTTGTTTTCTGTTCAATATAAAGCTTCTATTTATGAGTAAAGAAAGTGTTTGCTGATAGGCTTGGAAAGATCTCCTTGTCCTGCTGGAAAGTCTGATGGCATTTTTAATTTCTGTTGTGACTTTAGTTTTATACTGAAGTGCAGTGTTGGTCTGTGTACTGAACTCCAAAAGCTTGAAGCATGCTGGCATATGTAGTTGGTCCAGTTATTTTAAAGCTTGTAGTTGGATAGAAGCACATTCCCTATGTAGCAGAGAAAGCCAGTGTGTTAATTCCCAAATCAAAACAAAATTTATGTGAACTGATAAAGTGACTCTATTTGACTTTGGGGATATTATCTCCCAAATGCCTTCCTGGAGTGAATATGTTGCTTGTACTCTTAAATTACTAGCAGAAATAAATATCCGAATGCTTAATTTGAATGTCTGTAACCAAAGAGCTGTTGACCTTGATCAGTATGCTGTATCTTGTTAAACTCATAAACCAATAATTAGATATGCTCCTCCTGTTAAAGGACAATGGTCTTTTTTGTCCAGCTCTGTTTTCTCCTTCACTAACAGTTATGTGACTATTACATGGTTTACAGCCCATTTTCCTGCTGAGTCATCCACACATGCTGTTCATTTATGTCAAAGAGAAAAAAGAAAGCTGGAAGATTATTCTCATCATGTTGAAAAGATGAGGTCTCTCTTAGCTACATACAGTCAGGCTGTCAATACATCTTCCTCTCATTGCATCCTTAATGTTGATTTACAGTTATTTCCTGAATAGGAAGCATGAAATAATTCCATTAAAAGTGAGTGTATTTGGTGTGCAAGGAAGGCTAGTTCAACTTTTAGCAAGAAACTTCTGTCGCAGCACTCAGTTCATCTGTGAAAGTGATGCCAGCATGTGCTCAGGCATCCTTCCCTTGACAGAGTCCATTCCTGTGGCCTGAAGGGGTTCTTCCCCAGCTAAGAAAGAAATGGAAACAAGTGCAATAATTTGGTATGTTATATTTAGTGATATCTCGTTTTACTTACCAAAGGATCTTGCTGGTGTAACCGACTTGGTGTATCTAAATCTTCCAATGATAACGACGTTTTTAAAACTGCTGAACACCAAAGAAATTCTGAACACCATGTACTAACATTGCAAAATGCACACACAAATACCCACATACTGCTTTCACTGTGGGTGGTAAAAGGCAACAAAGGAAATCATGTCTTGATGGGACAGGAGGTAAAATGATGTGCTTCAGCTTCCAGAAATTGTAAAAGGATTTGTAATGTCACATTTTATTTTCTTTTTTTTAAAGCACTCTTGCACAAAGGCCTCCAGTTCCATTCATTCCTCTGCCCATAGCCTAGTGTTGAAACCTAATTACCTATGGGTATAAACTCTGATTGTCCCTTAATCTTAATCTAGGCTCAACAACACACACTGCTGGAACAGCTGTCCAACAAGATAAGACACTGGAGCCCGCCATCCAGTTGCTGCTCATAGTGAAGGCTATAAGAATAGAGGAAGTTTAGAATCATGTTTCCCCAAGTATTTTCCCAGCTTCCAACAATGCTGTTTCAGGAAATTCTTGAACAGAAAGTAAATTCTTTATATTTAGCAGCCATCTTTTTCTTATTATTATATATAGAACTTCTCTATTCTTGTCTCCATATCATGGAAATATAAAGGATTTGCAATATTCTGTGTACAGGAGTTTCACAGGTCAGTTACTTGCTTTATGAATAAGCACATTCTTCTGTTTCTCTGGAGTTTTCCTCAGACTAGCTTTGTTTGAAACTTGCTTCCTTGTTAGTTTCTGCTTAGAACTTATATTTAAGGAGACAGTGGAGAGTCATTCCTTCCCTGAATCATTCCCAATTCTGTAGAGCTCCAGCAATGTGTCTTTTTCCCTGACCAGAAAGTTACACTCTATTCAGAGTTTCTTGGATTGAAGCTGTCCCACACCTATTATCCTTGATGACCTACTTTCATATCATCTCAATTACCTTGACAAGCTGCACAGACCTTTCTTTCAGTGCAAACAGAGTCTAAATTACACATTTATGTGAACTTACTCTTGACAGATGCTAACTGCACCACAAAATGCCCTGTGCTTCTCTCAGGTTGCCACTTCAGACTATTTCTGTTAGCGGACATTGATAAGCTTGTTTGCACTGCTAGAAGATCTTTTTAATCTTTGATTAGAAAATTTCTTTTGACTTAATTTAAAAGATGTTCACTTCATATAACTGAGAGTATATTCTCTTTAAATGTTTTTTTTTTTTTAATCCTATTTTTTCTCATGCATGGAGTGATTTCTCAGTTTTCCACATGAAAAAATGGTCAGCTTCTCTGTATTGCAGCCCATATGGCTGCAAAAATGAAGCTGAATCCAGTTGCAGTTGAGGTTGCAGATAGATTGAAAATAACAGTCCCTCCTACTAACTCTTCTGGAGTTTAATATCTCAGTGCTTAAACTCTTCTTTTGATGTCCTTACCCATGCCTGCAGTTCTGGGTTGTAAATGAGGATCCTAAATGTATTTAATTGGCTATTGAAGTGAACAGTTGAACAGTATTTGTTTCTCTATGCAGAACTTTTAATTGTGCCTTTCTCTCTTTCCCCCTGCATATAGTTTCTGAGTATTACTACAGCATTGTGGGTCAGGAAGAACAGGGACAAATGCAGCAGACCACACACTTGATTATGTCTTTAACAGCAAAAAGCTATAGCCTTGAAAGGATGCTGTTGTGTCATGTCAGCGTTGCTCCAGTGACTGTTGACTCCAGAGCAAGTACTAAGAGTACAAAAGACTTGGCCTGAACTAGTTTCCCCATACCAAATGGTGTATGTCCTTGTCCGTACTGGGTTGCACTGTGGTTGGAAGAGTGTCTTTATTACATTGATGACAGCGGAGTTAAAAACAGTCTCTTTCTCCAGCATTAGCTTTGCACAGTTGAAGCCTGAGGGCTTGGGGTCTGTATGTATCACATTTTCTTGTTTGGTACTGAAAGATTTGTATTTGGACCTTGAGCTCCCTTGGGTCTCAAGGCTTGTGAGCATGGGAAATGGCAAAGTGGTGTAATAGCAGTAGTCCCTCCAGGGATAAGTTTTTTTCTGGGAGACATTAATTCCATAGCCTATCATAGAAAGTAGGTAGTAAAAAGCAAGTTATTTTCTCTCTTGGCCTGGGGTAGGGCAAGACAGCACTCTTAATGTACAGTAAACACTCTGGTTCTGGATGCTGATGACCTTTTCTAGATAGCCACAGGTGTGTTGAGATGGTCTTAGGAATTGCCCTGCACTCTTTTGGATGGCTTGGGTGGCCGGAGGGCTCCCAACCAGATGGGAACTGCCTGGGTTTACCAGCACTGCTAATGTCACCAGGAGCTTGGAAAGGAGTGCGGTGGAGGACCGACCTCCCAGCTGGGTTCATCCAGGTGCATCAGCTATTATTACAAGTACACCACTATGCAGGTACAGGAGATCTGCTGCCACCAGAAATACTGGCCTGATATCTGACAACAGTGTTCTCTCCTCTTACATACTGCAAATACTGCAGTGCTCAGATTTACAGAAAAGAGAGGTCCGTGTAGCTAATGACCTGTGTGTGGTTCTCCCTCAGTCTAGAGAGGAGGAGACCAGAACACCAGAACAAAGCTCACAGCTGCAGAATTTTCCATTCAAAGTCAGCTATCACTGAAGTCTCATGTGATCTTCCAATTACTCCATTCTTAAGTGTGCATCAGGCTATTTCTGATTCCATTTTGGCAGTAATGACATATTGAGTCATATTTGCATTCAGCAGAGTCCATAGGGAATGGACTGGAAAAAAAATGGAATAAGAGAATTTAATTGTAATCCCTCCTCTAGTGAGAGGCCTCATTGTGATGCTTCCATAACAGGATTAAGCTACCCGAACAAGCCATTGAATATTGCACACTTCTAGTGTGAAACAATCAGTTTGTTAATAATTCAGATGCGGATCTGTGATTACAAGGGTCCAATGAGAAGGCTGTGCCTGAATAGAATATCTATTTTCCACAAGAAAAAAATGCAGCTTTTTATCATTACATTGGAGTCTCAGATTATGAAGTAGTCACTTTATACACCAAGTAAATATAGTGGTCTCTTCTTTGTGGCTATGAGGGATACTGCTCCTCCCACCTTTAAATACTTGAAGAAGAGCAGGATGCAATCTCAGGTGACTGTGGTGGATTTTTAGATATTTAGAACTATATGCTATATTTCATGCCCAGGGCAAACATGTACCATTGTGTAGTAATCAAGTTTCTGGACATGGCTTTCCCCTCAGAGTCTCTTTATAACCCTGACTTTTCTATTGCTCAGATTAGGCAACAGATGTGTCTGTGGTTCTCAAAGAAAGTAGGACTTGTGGAGGGCTTCTTTGTACCCTCCTGCTGTACCTTCCATTCTGCAGGACAGCAAGAGGGAAAGAGTGTCTCTGAACAACAGGCTTAGTAGACCTGCAACAATAGACAGTAGTTCCCAGAGGAAAAAATACATTTCCATGAGGTAGAGTTGGTGTCTGAGAAATGCTGACCACCATTTGCAATACTTGCTCTAGAGTGCAAGAGAAGATAACATTCATAGAAGTAATGAATGCAGGGTGAATGAAACTGTGTTACTTAGACAGTAAGGTGTGCCCGTGTAAATCCAGGTAAATTCAAGGAGACAGAGCAATAGTCTTACACAATTGTTTCCTTGTCTTTTTCACTCAAGAAGCATTTAATAAAGATACACTCTATTTTAGGACTGCACTGTTGGCTCTTTCATTTATATAGTATTTCTGTGAGTTGAGGTTTATCTATAGCTGTTAGCCATTAAAATCTTGCTTTCCTCATTTTTCATCCCTAAATGAGGATGTGAAATCTCAAATTGGGCAACATTTAAAAGTCTTCTACAGGAAAGTTTCCAAGAAACATTTTCTTCTGGTTCAAAAAATGTTCCATGCCCTTCAATTTTCTTTTGACACTCCTGCAGTAAAAAGAAAGTACAGAAATGGCATCAATTACTTTTCTTACCCAATTATCTCCTGATCCCTTGAGCTTTTCTAAGCAATTCTATAGACTGAGGTAACTCCATACCATGCTGAAAAATTCACCAATCAATAGCAGGCATGGCCTATATATTAAAAAAGGTGAAAGAAAGTGCTACTGAGGGAAGACTGAAATAGAACAAGCACACCTTGTACAATCAAGGCTGTAAGGTGACTTGCAAGAGGTCTTCGATCCCTTGGAGTTTAACAGTGCTGGGGCTTTTGTCTCCTGAAGTAAACTACAAAATTCTGTAAGAAACTTTACCTTCCTTCTTTAAAGAACAGTTGTACTGAGATCTGCATGTTCTAGAAAGGTTGTGAAGGTCTTGTTATGATGGAGACTAAATGAGTTGCCACGATATGATAGAGACACCAAGAATAAAGCTATTTAGACTCCTCATCTTTTCTTCATACCTGTGGGTGCTTTTCTGAGTGATGCATGAATAGTGCTGCTGAATCAAGATTTTATATGATTCAGGGTTATGCAGCCTGGCTATGTTATATGAAACAGGGTTATGTAGCCAAGTCTTGATGTAAGGCCCATAGAAGTTGATGATAGGTTGAGCAGCCATTGTGGCCTTTTATCCTAATGGTCTTGCCTTGGGATAGTTCAGTGAGTCCTCTGATGTTCTGCCTCACAGGGAGGAAATCTTGCCTTGTTCTTGCTTTCAGATGAGCTAAATGTTTAGATTAAATTATAAATGGAAGATCCTTTTCTGAATATAGTAATAGTGCTACTGTATTTCCCTTACCTTTCTTGTGCTCTTTGGACAGGAAAGGACTGTCTTTGGTTATGGGTCAGTGTGTGGCCAAGGTCTGAGTGGCACTTCAGGTAGCCTTATG
>VXBO01006036.1:0-11685 GCA_013400135.1 Rhinoptilus africanus | reverse complement strand
GGGTCTTTCTCACTCAAGGTACGTTCATGACTTTTGGGTTGAAAGAGGGAGACAGCTTCACCTCAGAACAGCCTAGAGTACAGACTTCAGTAGTGTCACATAGCTGGAATGTGCTTAGAGTTGTCAGCAAATGATAAAACCTACTTTAGGAGCTGTCTCAAAAACCTTTTTCTGTCAATACGAAAAGAAAGAGCCGCCTTTGTTTTGAGGATGTTATCCACAGGGGTCTGCAGGACCCAGAATCACAAATGATGGGACGAAAGCGAAGGCCTACCTCCAGGGTAGGAACATGCCCAACAGAAATGCTACATTCTTTGGTTTGGGAGTAGAAGATATTCTTTCCAGGTATTTGAAGGAAATAGACTTACCTTAGGATGTTCTTAGTCCTGAGAAATGGTGTTCTGGGTGTCAGAGTAGATTTACGGCTCACAGTCTACCAGTCATTTTTTCAGGTGTTCAAAGGCCTCAGTTGCAGACTGTGTGATGAGATTCTTGAAAAACATTCACAGACAGTAACAAAAGTCACCTTGGTAGAAGGGAAGATAAGGATGTGGAGTTCAGAGTTCAGTCAATCAACACTAAAGGCTAAACCAGAGTGTGTCGGATCAGAAAAGAGACAACGGCCAGGCCAAATCCGGGAGCTGCGTTTACTAAAGAGGCATATGGATCCAGATATGATGCTCTCTAGCTACATGCTTGTGAAGACAACTTCTTCAGGTCTCTCTTCTGTGGATACAGACTTCAAAGAACTTGCAGATCAAACATTTCATGTTGAATTTGCTTCTTGCCAGGACAGAGATTTTTAAGTTTTGAGATGAGATACAATCATTACAGAATAACACAATGACAGTTTTGAAAATAACATCACGCATCTTTCCTAATTATCAGACTTGAATCATGAACACTAGTTCAGCTACCTTTTCTTTTAAGTTAGACATTAAGAAAATAATTTCTCATTTTATTTTTTTAGTCTCTAGCTTTTTGGAAGGTATTTTCAGCCTTCCATTTTCACTTCCAGTTTCCTATACTATGAAACAATGACTGCATTGACATTGTGATTTTTTTAAATTTCTTTTTTACAAATAAAGCCATATGTCTCAGGCTGCAAGAAACTTCAGTTCTGTATTTGTCATGACAGAGTTTTGGCATCTCAGACCTCTTAAAAGCTTTGAACTCAGCAGGGTCCAACTGCTCCGGCACTGCTTCCTCTCCACCTTTTGGGGATATTTTTTATTTTGCAGCTTTCTGAAAATAGTCCGTTTAGTGACCTTAATGGAACCCTTGAAAAGGCCAGGCAACCACCTTGCTAAGTTCTATAGTAGCAATCAGACCCAAGGCAACAGTTTTTAGAAAACACTGGGCAGAATGTGCTAGTTCTTTCACAAAATGATTCTGTCTACAGTTGCTAATAGCTCTAAAGTATGGAGATAGGTAGCCAGAAAAGCAAGTCTATTGATTGCATGCCTGTTTCAGTGTATTGGGATACTCAGTGCTGCATTCTAAGCTTGCCTGAAGGTAGCCACACTTTGTCAAGTCTTTTCAGAAAATCCTCTTCTTAAAGTTTCAACTGCTGCCCCAGTGGGAAGGTGACAAGGTGTGTGTATGTACATGTCAGGGGAGAGAGGAAACTGTTCATGCTGTGTAACTTGTGTGTGAATCAAAGACAGTGTGAAGCAGGAGGTGAGAGTGGCCTGGGAACATCTGCAGGGCTTCTTTACCAGGACAGAGTAGCCAAATGGTATTAAGGAGGTAGCTCCCTCAAGCCACAGCAATGGACAAGCCCAGGGATGAGTGGCAGGGAAGAATCAGGATGGGCACGACCTCATCAAGTGACCACAGAGGAGGAAATGGCCTAAGGCTCTGCAGCAAGTGACACAAAGACTCCTGGGTGAGAAGTCACTTTGTAGGTGCAGGGCTTTGAAACACCTCTCATGCGAAGACAAAAACACACTCCTCTGCCTCCGTTTCATCAAGGAAGCCCTTGTAGACTGGAACTCCTCATTTGCACCTCCATTTAAAAAGCATTGCAAATTATGCTGTTCCTGTTCTGCAGGGATATGTGTACGTACACGTTTGCTGATTCTAGGCCAGTTTTGGCAGTGCTGGATAGGGATTGTGCAGGGACAGGGATTGTGAAAGGTGCTGCACAACTTGCTTTATTAGGGAAACTTCTCAGGCATTGACAAACAATCCTGTCACCTCAAACGACAACAAATCTGTTAACAAGCCTGTTGCAGTTATCACCTGAATGGTTTCTGGGTTTGCTTGTTAAGTTTTGTTGTTTGTTTTTGTTGGGCTTTTTTTTTTTAATTTTTCTTTTAATTGAGGGAAGGTAAAGGCTTTTGACAGCTTCTGTTCTGAAAGTCCTGGAGGCACACTTTGCCTCTTACTTTTTGAATTTTTCCTTCCTGGTAGATTTGTCTGTTTGGGGTTTTATTTATGTTCTATTAGTGCTGCATCCTAGATGGAACTCCCTCATAAAACTGAAATAGCCCAAGCTGCTGAGAGAAGAGAGAGCTACTCTGGCTAGCAGATACCATGTTTGTGTGTGTATGAGTATATATATTATGTTTCTGTCTGTGGGTGTTAGAAGAAGCTACTGAGAGCAAATAAAATTTAAAGAGTTTCTTTTTGGGCATGGTGTATCTGCAGTCACTGTTATTTCTTGACTATGGAAGTTCCGCAACTTCTCATGAAAACTCTCTCTCTTCTACTCACAGCCTAGCTACTGACCCTCAGACTTAAGAAAACATGACAAATCACTGATGGAAAATATGTTAACATTTCTTCAAGCAGATCTTGATTGTATGCAATAAGCTGAGGTTTACAAGCACCTAATTTGAGTAATGGCCCATTCCAAAAAATATTTTTCTGTCTGGTGTAGTACCACCCCAATGACATCACTGTAGCTGCCAAGAAGCATCACAGCACTGGTGTACTCTTACATTGCTGTTACCAAGCATCTATATTTCTTGAAGTACATTAAGAAGTGAAGGTGCATTCATTATTTCTAAGGAGTTCCTGCCTTTTCTGATAGGTAAGTAATTTCACCGGTTAGAGTATATTACAGCTGTTTAACATCTCTTGCTGCTGTGAACAGGTTCACGATGATAATCTGATGATGGTCACTCATCACAAGAACTCAGCTGCAGGGGAAAGGCTTGTAATGGTTGTTGAAGATTGACTGCAGTCCCTTTAAAACTCTACTGTGGGAGGATTCTGTGTTTCAGTGATGGTTTAGCTCATGGCCAGCCCCCTTTTCCTTATGCAGTATCATTTCTTCCTGCCAATAGGTTTCTCCAGGGGTGTCCTTCAAGGAGACATGCCTTCCTGGGAAATCTGCTGGGGTGAGGAGAACAGTTTGCAATCTCTCATGCAGCCACTGAGGAACCAACTGAGGCAACCATAACACCTTGCTTAGCCTTCTCAGATTGTCTTGTTTTGGTTTGGTTTTTTTTTACATGAAAAAAAAAAAGTTTTATTGCTCTTAATACTATTAAACAAATTTGTCTGACTTTGGTGCTAATGTTTTGAAGCTAACTGATATAATCTGAGTACCTTGGAACACAGAATTCCACACAGGGAGCAGCATTTAATGCCCCTCCATAGCAGCAGAAGTAGGTGACTTGCCTCCCACTAGAGGGAGAAGACATGTTGTTCTGAATTCTTCAGTCTCATTGCTTTCTTTAGATGTTTTTGAGCCTGTTGCCAATTGTGAAACTCTCTCTCTATATATATACGAAACATGTCACCAAAGTTACTGTTGTATGATGTTGCTCTAGTCCCTCCTGTTCACTCTTCTTTAAAACAACCGGGAGATTTCAGTCAGCAGGATTGTCTGACAGGCTGATGTTATCTGGAGTTCCTGTATAGGCTCCATGGGTAAGGTCATCACCCACGTCAATCATAAACCATGGGGAAGACTGTCATTTTCCAAGGCAACAGAGAAGATCTGGAATCTGTCACCAGCATGAATTTAGGAAATCAGCAGAGCAGCAGAGATTCGCACACTTAGCAATTTTTTTTTTGATTCCGCTATTATTTCTGTGCCAAAATAATTTCTATGAAGCAGAGAAACAGGACTGAAACAATCATAAACCCCAGGCAAATAAATATTGTGGCAAGCAGACCTGCTTTCAAGTTCTTTTTTTTTCTGTTGAAACTACAAACTGTGTATGACTAATACCAGGATGTTGCAGTGCAGGTGGGCTCATGCAAACAAGGTGCTTAGGTTCTTTTCTCCATCAGTAGATATTCAGCCAGCAAGTACAGGGATTTCATCTCCTAAAGTAGATGCTTTCACTTGGCCAGAAGAATTTTATCCCAAGCTCTTTGAATTTCTGGAGCTAGAACTTCAAGTACTAGGAAAGGAACCTGGGTAGTTGGCTTGTGACATCTGGCTAGCAGAGATTATTTATACCTACAGGGTAGCTGGGTCGTAGGGGTCAGGAACAAGACAAGACAAGCATTTGCCGGGGATTGTTGATCAGAACAGGAACAGAAGGCACTACAGTTGTGGTACACAGGAATTTGTCCCTGCTTTTTGATTGTGGGGTTGCATGGAGTGTCCTCCTGAGAATGGGACTGCACTTGTCCAGGTGTGGTTACAGAGATGAAGGTCAAAAATGCCTGCCTTCAGAGGGTTTACAAGGCAATCAGTGAAGATGAACAAATTCCTGAGCAAGAGAAATGGAGGTACGTCTCAAAGGTGCATACAGGAGCTCTGGAACAGAGGTGGCAACAGAACTACCCGTTATATTAATCCCTGTTGATTCTGTTAATCTTAATTTGCCTCTTAATCCCCTATCAAGTCACAAAAGACATTGTCTTTTCTTTTAGGGAAATGAGTTGTACAATATAGTAGTTTAAAAGGACAGTTCACACAGTGAATGGCTTGTTATTTTGGTGTAATGCAGCTGAAACCATATTAATACAATGTGCCTGTGGCAAGGCAGGGTGTTCTTTTTAATTAGGATTGCACACACTTTGCAGCATAAGTAAAAGCCAGTGGCCTTCCAGGTATGGAGGAATAATATGTCTCTAAAAGACCAGTCAGTTTTGCACTCTTCAGCTGGCAGCTCAATCTGGTACACCAGGATCTCCATCATGTCTGCATCATTTTTGTTTCTCTGTAAGCTTCCAGTACCCAGCAGGGCACAGTGGCTGAATATCCTCTTAGTGATGGGTGCTGAAGGCTGATGATTTTTGTTTCCAGCTTTTGCTTTTTCCTCCTACTGCCTTGTAGCAGGATATAACTGGCAGGAGTTAGGCAAAAGGAGGCTCAGAAAACTACCTGCTGTGTGTGTTGGTCTCAGGAGAAAAGATACCCACTCATGGCTCCTCCTTGCACAGTGCAGGACCTTGAAACCTCATGACCTGGTGCTCTTCAGCAGTGGACACAGGCGTAAGTGTGGAATGGGGAACAGAGAACGCTTCTTCAAGACATCTGTTTGTGAAAATATGGCTACGAGACTGGTNAAGGGAGTGGAACATCTCCCTTATGAGGAAAGGCTGAGGGAGCTGGGTCTCTTTAGTCTGGAGAAAAGGAGACTGAGGGGTGACCTCATCAATGTCTTCAAATACGTAAAGGGGGAGTGTCAGAAAGATGGAGAGAAGTTGTTTTCAGTGATGACCAGTGATAGGACAAGGAGTAATGGATGTAAATTGGAGCATAGGAGATTCAAGAGGGATATCAGGAAGAATTTTTTTACTGTGAGAGTGACAGAGCACTGGAACAGGCTGCCCAGAGAGGTTGTGGAGTCTCCTTCACTGGAGACATTCAAAACCCGCCTGGACGCGTTCCTGGGTGATGTGCTCTAGGTGACCCTGCTCTGGCAGGGGGGTTGGACTAGATGATCTTTCGAGGTCCCTTCCAACCCTATGATTCTATGATAAGTATCAAAATGTCTGCATGTGTGAGGGAAAGCCTAACTTTTACCTTTGGAGAGATCTGGGCCAGTGAGGTGATGAGTTGGGTTGGTCTGATGGTGTGTCCCCAACCCAAGGCATCTTTTTGGGGCAGGCTGACCTGGACGCATTGGCCCGGCTCACATTAAACTTTGCATGTCCATCATCAGATATTCCCTTGTATGACAAGGTTGGAGTTGCAGGTATGCTACTTAAATACACATGCACACTGCAATAAAGGCTTTTGTAACAACACTAGAACATAAACTATGTTTGAAATATTGCAGAAAAACTGTATTCTTTGAGACAGTTTTCTGGTCTTATCTTCAATGGGACCCACTTAGCTGAGCGCACCCCTTTTCTGAACAGTCTACCTGCAGTCAACAGGAGTATTACTTTTACCAGGGACTGAAGTAATAGTCAGCCTTTCCTAAAGGGCCTATCTGTCCACAAAGACAATGGTAGAAGTGCTTCATTGTGATCTGAGTGTTGCAGAGTGATGCACTCAAGTGAAAAGGAAACCAGTCTTCTGTAGAATGTGAGATGTGTGTATGTGTGGAACTGAGACTTTTTTAACCTTTCAAAAGCAAAGTGCAGCAGACTGTATTAACACCTCTACTAGCCTTAGGATTTTTTCTGGTACAAAACTTTACCCACAGGTCAGATGTAGATGGCAATCCTCTGTCTTCCCACATTTGTGTTGCACATCTTTCTCAGTCATCATGTACCACCATCTTGTAGTTCCCTACATGAAATGGTGTTATCTCATGATATTAATAGCTATTCGGCATACAGTACCCTTATGCATCAGAAAATAATTTTTCATGCTGCTTTGTAGGCTTCATGAGAGGTCACAGAACAGAAAGAGAATGAATGAAAGTCCATCAGGAGTTATATACTATTTAAACTAGGAAGTGTGCTTATTTTTTGCAGCAGAGGATGTTTGCAAGCCACTGGATCAACTGAAGTGAACATTTCACTGCTCAGAGATATGAAGTATACTAAATTGAATGTGCACAGCATAATAAGAGGCAAGAACACTGACTTTCATGCATACAAATGAGTTACCACTGACAGGCCATCAACAGTGTTTGACATCTTTCACAAATTTATTATAAATTGCCGTACCTGCTTCAACCTAGAAAAAGCCCTACTGGGTCATTATGAATAACAGATATGTATTAGCCCCGTGGCTGTTTCTATTTTGTCATGAAATGGTAATTGTGATTGGCAATTAAGAAAAAACAAACAAACCCCAAAACAAACAAAGAGGCTAAGTGTGAGGCCCTGCATTTGGATCACAACAGCCCCATGCAGTGCTACAGGCTTGGGGAAGAGTGGCTGGAGAGCTGCCCGGCAGAAAAGGACCTGGGGGTGTTGGTCAACAACTGGCTAAATAGAGCCAGCAGTGTGCTCAGCTGGCCAAGAAGGCCAACAGCATCCTGGCCTGTACCAGGAACAGTGTGGTGAGTAGGACTAGGGAAGTGATCATGCCCCTGTTCTCGGCACTGGTGAGGCCGCACCTTGAGTACTGTGTTCAGCTTTGGGCATCTCACTACAATAAAGACATTGAGGTCCTGCAAAACGTTTAGAGAAGGACAACAAAGCTGTTGAGGGGTCTAGTGCAGAAGTCTTATGAGGACCAGCTGAGGGAACTGAACTTGTTTAGTCCGGAGAAAAGGAGGCTGAGGGGAGACCTTATCACTCTCTGCAACTACTTGAAAGGAGGCTGTAGCAAGGTGGATGTTGGTCTCTTCTCCCAAGTAAGTAGTGATAGGACTAGAAGAAATGGCCTCAAGGTGTGTCAGGGGATGTTTAGATTGGCTGTTCGGAAAAATTTCTTCAGCAAAATGTGGAAGAGGTTGCCCGGTGAAGTGGATGAGTCACCGTCCCTGGAGCTATTTAAAAGATGTGTAGAGATGGTGCTTAGGAACATGGTTTAGCAGCGGAATTGGCAGTGCTAGGTTAATGATTGGACTCGGTGATCTTACGGGTCTTTTCCAACACAAATGATTCTATGATTCTAATGAAAAGAGAGAGCCCCATATGTCCAGGATAGTGTCACTGTAGGTGCGAGATCAGACCAAATGAATGCAATCTGAAAATGATATCTCCACATACATTGCACAGGCAACTTTATTGTTCTAGTTAAAGAGGTATGAAAAGGACTTAAATCATATACTAACTGAAGAATTTACTTAAGTACATAAATTGATAGTTATAAGCTAGAAAGAGAAATAGAAGAGGGACTTACAACACCCATTTATTGCACAAACGAACAAGTACCATTGAGATTAGATGTTGGTTTGGGTGCAAGTATTGTACTGGTCTACAAAGTCAGAGAGAAACTGTTGCTGTGCATAGATGGAGACTTCGCGGAAGAAATAATATAGAGACTAAGATCTTAGCAAAAGAAATTATGCTGATGAGGCTGGCAGCATCTTGGTCTAAAAAGAATACTTTCTTTTGTCTGCCAGAGGACACTCTCCAGCAGCTTGTAAAGTAGGAAAATGTTTATACTCTGTTAACATGACTATCAACCTTCTTCAGTTTTGGCTTCAATACCCATCTGCAGAGTGAAACATTGCTGTTGCATGCGTTAGAACACAGTCCTATCTCAGAAAAATGTTGGAAAAAGCATTCCTGGAAAGTTCTATGTGCCTCCACAAGGATTTGTACCAAGTTTGAAAAAGGCCCTTCGACATCAGCCTTTAAAGTCTGCCTTTGAGTGTGTAAAGGAAATGAAACAATACTGTACTGGTGAGAAGAGACATTTGTTTCCAAATAGCTAGAGTTCCAGATAAATCCAAATCCCCTTAAATATTTCAAGTTCCTTTACACAGAGTTTGCTCAACTTAACCAGTTTGTTTCCCAACAAGAAGACTTCTGAGCAATGTAGTTTGGCTGGATACAGACGGAAAGAGAGAAATACTGAAGTAAAATAACAGAGACAGAGAAAGCTGAGTCTGGGGATATGGAATGGCTGAAGAAATGTCCCCAGGGACAGTAAAATAAAACCTTTGCCTAAACATGGACAGTCAGGGCAAATGCCTGATTGTTCAGGACCCTTTTCTGAAGAAGTTGCAGGGAATAGCAGGGCCTTAGAGTTTTTTATCGTTACACCATGTACACAGACGAAGATGTGGTAAAAAATCCCAGGATCTGGAAGAAGGAAAGATGGACGATATTGTGCTGATGATCACCTTAATGTCTTCATGACCAAAATTATCACCTGTCACAGTGTGACAGTGCTGATTCTATGAATCACTTCTCACTATTACTTCTGTTTGTCTTGGTACCTGTTATATGGGATGGCTCTCAGTGAAGCCTCTGTTCTAGGTGCTGGGTAACCTCAGACCATGTCTTTCCTGGTAAGCTGATGGTAGGAAATACTTTGGATCCCAGCATTAGCACTCAGAGAACAGAAAGGACTGAGTCACTGAATTCCACTAGGTTGAGGAATGGGAATTACTACAGATACTAAGAAAATAACAAGCCAACCAACAACCTGGATAATGGAGATGGAAGAAAAATGAAAAGACTGAAAGCAGACCAAGTCTGTACTGCAGTGTAGTGAGCACTGCAGCAGCCAGCTAGCTGTTGACCACAGCCTTATTCACCATTTTGCCTTCAACTCTACAGTCCCTTGCGGCAGGTCAGACAAAGGGCTGGCAGGAATAGCATAAGGCTGATCCCTGGGGCAAAGGGATAGACCAGACTGTTGTCTTGCATACTTATTTATTTGGAAAGTAATCTAACCACTTTGTGTGTGGGGAAAAGGAACAAAATAAAATATCAAACCCATACTTTCCTGTGCTTTTTCTTGTTAATATTCATTCATAAACAAAGTAAACTGAAACTTTGAGTCATCCTTTTCTACTCTTTCCTCATGCCCATTTGTGTTCTGACACTACATAACCTGTACAGTACCCATGATCTATGGTTCACCACTTGACATATTCAGATGGACCTCACTGGGATCATTCCAATATTATTTTTCTTAATGCTGAAATGGGTAGGCATCTCACTGAACTAGAAATAAGCCTAAAACCATAGATTGGCCCAGGGAGTAGGAAGGCATATAAACATGCCCCTTCTCAGTTGTGTAAGACACTTGGGCTGAGTGGATCTGGAAAAGTAAACAGAGAAGGAGTTCCATGTCTGTTTTGAGCTTTGAATTTCATTAAGAATGTCTTCATTTAATATGTTAATGATCCTCATCAGAGATCCCCACTGTACCTAAAATACCTGAAAATGGCATTTTCAGAGATACTATAATTTCTCAAGTGAGCTCCTGAAGTGAACTCATCATCAGTTCTTTGTTTACGAAAGAGGAATTACAAACGTGTTTCAGTAGGTATGTTAGTTACTGTTAATGAATAAATTGTGATGGCTCTGTAGTAGCTCTTCAACATTAATATACAAACACAGTATTTTGTTCATGCAAGTACCACTTTGGAATATCATGTGATACCTTCCTGAAGGGCTGTTATACTTTTATTGAAACTTTACCAGGAGGAAGTCAGGGGTTTTTTTTTAGCAGAAAGCATTGGTGTGGCATTTACTGTTTTGGTGGAAAAGAGTAATATGTGGCTAGTAAAACTGCAGAAGGAAAAGACCTGCACTTTTATTTCCCAGTTGAAGCAGTAGGAGGCAAATAGTTGAGTCATCCTTGTTCTTATTACTGAAGAAATGTGCAAACATTTGAGGGGAAGCAGCTTTCTACAGCAAGCATGGAGCTGTGTTCTTTTGTTTCCAAAACATTTTTAAAAGCATTGTTTTGTTCTACTCCTAACTGTATGAAGAGCAGAGGTAGGAGTACTTTTTCTACTTACAAAGAGCAGCGGGTAAATATGGACATAAGCAACAACATCTTTCCTGGCTATTGTCTTATTGTCCTGTTATAAGGAAGATTTTTGCTTCCAAAACAGGTGTTATGGCCTGGATCCCTATGTGCCAAGCCACTCTTCGCTGTTCCTGTTTTTGTCAAAGGGACAGAAAGATGAAGCAGATGGAAGCTGACTCAAAAAAAGTAAGAAATAAGGAGGTGCCTTACACTGTGTGCCTCTGCAGAACACAAAGTCTTGGAGAAAGATTGGCATCTAGATTCATTGCTGCTTTACAGATGAGGAGACTGAAGAAAGGAGATGCAGCAGGTTATGTCTGAAAAACTCACACTATGCAGATCATATCTCAGAAGGGAGCAACAGAGATCTTACTGGGCAGAGATCCCGAAGAATTCAGTTCACTCATTCTTTTCCAATGTTGTTTTCAAAGAAGACTGAGATAAAAAACTATGGGAAAATGCAAGTCATCAAAACCATCTTGCAATGTCAAGAACTCTCAGAGTGAAAGACAAAAATGAGGTTGTGAAGCCCATTGACTGTACTTTATCCTTTCTTTCTTGGTTCATCTTGTTGCTAAAAGTCCCAACGCTGTTGCTTTGTTTTCACTGAATCCTACGAGGGAAAATTTACATTCCTGCTGGGCTTAAACAAAAGCGCAGGAGTTATTTGTGTACAAGATAGTGAGCTATGAGTAGTAAGCTTGGGGCTATTTCATTTTAGGGAGTCAGAAAAACTCCTGGATGATTCAGTTGATTTTCCAAGGCTTTGTGGAGTGGAAGTGTGTTGCAGTTGCACTGAAAAAATCCCAACAATTTATGGAGTGGGTTATGTCTGGCTGTAGAATACATACTCCTTTCTTTCCATTTTGCTTGAGTCTAAACTAGCTTCTTTGTAAAACGCTGCTTAGTGATTGTCGTGGTTTGGCCTCAGA
>VXBO01006035.1:103402-115810 GCA_013400135.1 Rhinoptilus africanus | reverse complement strand
TGGAAGAACTGAAAAAAGATACAGACATTAACAGAAATATTCTTAAGGGTGAAAGAAATTGAAGAGTAAGTGACTATAGAAACTTGATTTTTCAGAGAATTGCCTAGTTAGTATGGGTACTTTTTTTAGCTACTGTTATTGCAGGTAATAACTAAAAACTAATACCTCTCAAGAAGAGGAAGTATCAAGGGAAAACACCTATATAAGAGAAAAAGATATAGAAAGTGTATTATGATAATTTTTTTATCCTTTAAAAAGGTAAGGAATAGGATAGAGCTGTTGATTTCTGGGACTATGATGAAATAACCTGATCTTCCTAGCCTTTAACTGTTACATATGCATCTTGATAACTGTCTCAAATTTTGCTTCCCTGCTCTGTCTTTTAACATCTTTGCTACTTATTGTTTGTAATATTCTATGACTGTTACTGGTGTCCATGTACTCTCAGGTACTGTAAAGCAGACTAGAATTTTGTGGAACTGTTTATTTCTTCCTTCGTTGTGCGGAACTGTACAAAGAGGGAAGAAATGAGGATTTTAAAGGTCCTGTTAGGAAAGAGGTGACTTAACTCATAAGGTTCTTCTTGCCTACTGAGGAGTTGGGAGCTTTCCTGGTGGTGCATTAGAAAAGTTTCAAAATATGCAAGATAATATTTTAATAAATATTATAATAAAATAATAAAAATATTTTTTCTCTCTTAGCAAAGAAAATATGTCTTATAAAGGCTAAAATATTTTTTTAAATTCTCTTGTTTTTTTCCTCTTCTCTTTATCCATGCCAGCACTTGCAGATTAGATACCTCTAAAAGCAACAACATACTAATTTTTCTAAAATGCTTCTTTTTTTCTTGATTTCAATATACAATTTCCATTAATATGAAGTATAAAACCAACCTATACATACACACACACACACATATATAAACAAAAATGACCTGGTTGCAGAGTGGTGATATAACTGAGCAAAGCTAACAGCTCACTGGAGATACCGGTCCTTTTTCCTTACTTCCTTCTGTATTTGTAGATGTGTATTACTGCTAGCTCTATTGCACCAAAATGTGCTCACCATAATGTACTCATCTGACCCCATAATGAATTAATTCAGCTTAGTAAGCTCAGATCATACCATACACACACACAAAAAAAAAAGTCCTGCATATTAATATCTCAGAGGGGTCACTCTAGTGACAGAACTGAGAAGACAGCACCACGTGGTAGGAGTGGGGGAAGAAGAGGGGAAATGGAATGGGAGTGAAGTAAGGATTACTCCTTTTGCAACATCCATTAACACCAAACATTTTTAACACTGGAATACACCACAAATAAGCGGTTTTGCCACCTGTTTTTAAACCAGGGCAATCTCTTTACCCAAGTAGCAAATGATAGGACCAGAGGAAATAGCCTCTAGTTCTGCCAGGGGAACTTTAGATTGGATATTAGGAAAAATTTCTTCAGCAAAAGGGTTGTCAACCATTGGAACAGGCTGCCCAGGGAAGTGGTTGGATCACCATCCTTGGAGGTATTTAAAAGACTGTTAGGGACATGGTTTCATGGTGGACTTGACAGTGTTAGTTTTACGGTTGGACTCGATCATCTCAAAGGTCTTTACCAACCTAAATGATTCTATGATTTAGTTCATACTCTTCTAGAATGTAGTTCACAAATCTAGGCTTAACGCCCTATTGGTGGTTCTTTCCAGTCACAACCAGCGTCAGATATTGGCTTTACATGTTTTCTTGTTGTTTTTTCCCTCCTCATACAGGTCTATATCATCTTCAGAAAAACTGAAGAAAACCAAACCCTTTCCCAGCCTGTATTTATGCAGTTGATTCTTTCTACAATAGGTATAGAAGTACACTTAGATAACTTGTGTGTAAATGCATGCATCTTGGACAAAAAGGCATTCTGTTGTTCTGGAACTGTTCTGAAATTTGTCAAGGTAATTGCAATTTCTGATTTTATCCTAGAGCATGCTGCTTATCCTCCAAAGTTTTGAGTTGTCTGTAAATGGAATATTTTTATATCTTATTACTTTATACAGATAATTTATGAAAATATTGAACAGAGCTATACCTGCAGCAAACTGTCGTAGAGCTCTGTTTGACACAGCATCCACTTCAGTGGGGTTCTTATCAGTGTGTATTATGCCAGCAAGCTCTACCTGACAAGAATACTAGTGTGTTTAAATTAATTCAGCTGTTTTTCCACCTCCTTCTCACCAGTAAGAGCTTCCTGTAATGGAGATTTGTCTTGCAGAATTATAGCCCTGGGATCTACAGTACAACAGCCTTCATGTAGCTACTCCGGGGAGCAAGCATAACAATCTAGAGGACTCTTAAGTCTAGTCTTAAAGTATTAAAAACAAATGATTATGTTCTGGTGTAAATTTAAAATTTGTTCAATCAATTTAGAATGCAAATAAGCATGACATTTACTAGTTCTCTACTGCTAACTATGAGTCTCAGAAATGTTGTGAGGGAAAACTCAAGCTTTTTGTTCTATTTTGTTTTGCTTTTTTTGTAAAAATGTTATTTTTCAGCCTCTCAATTCAATCTCATCCCATGGAAATTGATAGGTTAAGCCAGTTAATGAAGCCTCATTAGTTGTTGCTGCTTCTGAAATAATCTGAGCTCTTGGTTATAAAACAAACAAAAAAAACTCAAGGTTTTTTCTTGATGACCAGACTGATTTTGTTAAGAAACGAAAGCAAATATTTGCTGAAGGGAGAAAGGATGATATTTTCAGAAATTGTGTGAGTGGTGAAGAATTACTTACATTTCAGTTATAATGAATCTATCTCTAACATTTATTCTAATTTAAAGGACATGTTTTTACTCCATTGTTTTAAATAGAAACAGTATTTCTGCTTTCTCATCACCTGCAGTTTTGTGTATTTAGGGAAATAATAATGCTAGTATCAAGTATGCTGAAGCAATCTTGTTTTTAAAAGGCATTATCATTTATCTTATACCTGAATAAATGAAACCCCAGTCTTAACTCACCTTTTAGAATGCATTGTAAATAGTTTGTCTATCTGAAGTTGTAGAATAATACAAAAATAGGGATTTATGATGATGATTAGGCTTTTATCACTCAAACAGATTTAGATAATGAAAATTTTACACTCCATTAGCTTACAATGTAGAGCACTCTTTCTTTCTTCCTTTTTCTCCACATGAAAGAAGATCATTTACTAAGGTTTCAAATGCAGCCAGCTTTAATATAAAACACAATTGAATATTTTTAACACAATAAATATAATGCTCTAAATGAAGTGATTGCTAAAAAAAGCCTAAAACTTTAAAGCTGTATGAGTTTAGAAGCCACCAAACACAAAACGGTAGGACTATAGACTAAGAAGGGGCAACTTGGGCAGAGAAAATTTATTTCAGATTCTTACACCTTCACAAATAAGGTCAGCTTGAATTCAATGAATGTGTGTTCATATAAGATCTACAAATAAAATCATTCAATAGGAAAAAAAAGCTAAGATTGTAATGCTTCTGTAATCAAGTGAGTATATTACAGTTTTCAATAAAGTGCTATTACTGTCTACAAGACAGAGAAGAAATAGTTTCATGACGTGTTTTGGGGTGGGGTTTTTTTAGTGGTTTTTTTTTTGTTTGGTTTGGGTTTTGTGGAGGTTTTTTTGCTTCTTTTGTTGTGGATTTTTTTTTTTTGGTTGTGGGTTTCTTTTTAATTTTTAGTATCCTAAAAGGTAAGTTTAACACTTTGTACAGTTTTAGATCTTTAATATGTATTGGCTCTGCCATGTGAATTAATATCACATGATGATTTATGACAGTCTGCCAAATAATATAAGAAAACCTTTAATAGCTTTTCTTGCTATTTTATGTTGCATATTTGAAATAAATGCAGTTCACACTTTGTGAAACATGTTGCATTCAGAACCCTGGTAATAAAGTCTTCACAATAGATCACAGAATGAGATACCTGTTAACCTATTATTTACATTGCCCATCATCCCATTTAAGTCAGAAAAGTGTGGGTAACTCACTAGATACAGCACAGTGAGAGTTCTTTGCATTTATTTCTTGAAATATACCTGATTAAACAAAATAAGCAATTTTTTAGATTATCTTATTATAGTATTCACAGAATTGCAGAATGGTTGATGTTGAAAGGGTCCTCTGGCAGTCACCTGGCCAACCCCCCTGACCCATGGACCCAGGTACTTATAGAAGCTTTTTTGTTGTCTTTGACATCCCTGGCCAGATTCAATTCCAGGTGGGCTTTGTCTTTCTAACACCATCTTTGTATGCTTAGACAGTGTCTCTGTTCATCCCAGGTTACCTGTCTCTGTTTCCACCTTCTGTATACTTCCTTTTTATGTTTGAGTTTTGTCAGGAGCCTTCTGGCATTTTTGACTGACTTCCTGTTTGTTGGGGTGCACTGCCCTTGAATACATGACCTTATCCCACAGCAGCCTTCCAAGCAGATCCTCAAAGAAGACAAAGTTTGCTGTCCTGAAGTCCAGGATTGTGATCTTTCTTTTTACCTTGCTGGCTCCTCTCAGGATCCTAAACTCCACCATCTCATAGTGACTGCAGACAAGGCAGCCTTTAATCTTCGTATTCCCAATGAGCCCTTCCTTTTTTTTTGTGAGCACAATGCCTATCAGAACACCTCTCCTTATTGACTCCTCTATCACCTGGATCAGGAATTTATCATCAGTGCTCTCCAGGAACGCCCAGGATTGCTTATGTTCCACTATGTTATACCTCCAGCAGGTATCAGGATGGTTGAAGTCACAAGACCAGGGCCTGTGAATGTGAGGTTGCTCCTATCTGTCTTTAAAGACACTCATCCTTTAGTTTTTCCTGGTCAAGTGGCCGACAGAAGACATCCACTACAATGTGGATCCATATTGGTCTGCGCTTTAATCCTTACCCATAAGCTCTCATATGGCTTATCGTCCATCCTCAGGCAGATCTCCAGGCATTCCAGCTGTTCACTCACATGAAGGGCAACTTTCTCTCCTGATCTTCCCAGCTTTTTCTTCCCAGAGAGCCTGTACCCTCTCACTGTAACACTCCACTTATGGGAGTCATCCCACCCGTCTCCATGAACCTAGCAGGATCATAGCACTGCAAAGGCACGCAGATCTCTAAGTCCTCATGTTTACTAGTGTATGCCCACTTCAGAGAGGCACCTCAACCTGTTGATTTCCCAGAGAGAGTCTGGTTGGTTTTGTTCTTTTCCATAATGGTGATTTGTGGGTGCTTCCTTACTTACATGCAAATGCTGCAGGGGATCACTCTTAAGCTCTATTTTGTTGATTTTGCATTCATAGAATCATAGAATCATAGAATCATAGAATCCTAGGGTTGGAAGGGACCTTAGTAGATCATCTAGTCCAACCCCCCTGCCAGAGCAGGGCCACCTTAGAGCAGGTTACACAGGAACGCGTCCAGGCGGGTTTTGAATGTCTCCAGAGACGGAGACTCCACCACCTCCCTGGGCAGCTTGTTCCAGGGCTCTGCCACTCTCAAGGTAAAGAAGTTCCTCCTCATGTTTAGGTGGAACTTCCCATGCTCAAGTTTGTGCCCATTACCCCTTGTCCTATCACTGGGCACCANTGGATTTCATAAGGTTCCTCTCCGCCCAGCTCTCCAGCCTGTCCAGGTCTCTCTGGATGGCGGCACAGCCTTCCGGGGTGTCAGCCACCCCTCCCAGCTTTGTGTCGTCAGCAAACTTGCTGAGGGTGCACTCTATCCCCTCATCCAGGTCATTGATGAATATATTGAAGAGCACTGGGCCCAGTACTGACCCCTGGGGAACACCGCTCATCACTGACCTCCAGCTAGACTCCACGCCCCTAATCATGACCCTCTGAGCTCTGTCCTTCAACCAGTTCTCTATCCACCTCACTGTCCACTCATCTAACCCACTCTTCCTAAGCTTCCCTAGGAGGATGCTGTGGGATACCGTGTCAAACGCCTTGCTGAAGTCAAGGTAGACCACATCGACCGCTCTCCCCTCATCCATCCACCCAGTCACGCCATCATAGAAGGCGATTCCCTGTCATTCACATCATTCCAGACCCTTTGCTCATCAGTCCTGTTCCTCACTTCCTCACAGGGTTGCTGGTAACTGTCTCCCTCCCATCATTCCTAGTTTAAAGTCCTCCTTACCTTAAAATATTAAACTATCTCCAAATACTTTATCACAATATATTGTGTTGTATAAAAACATAGAAAGCAGTCTTCAAAACCAAAGGTAGGCCCACATATTACTGCAGTTTGTTACTGAGACTATCGATGAGCTCTAGACACATTAGTACAAAGGCTGCAAGAAAACAGCTGTAAATTGGGAACATTTTCGTAAAGACTTTCATTGCTTATATGACTATTGATTTACCTTAAAGCAAATCATTTGTAATCAAAGCAGACTTTACAATTTGATGTAAAAGAATATAAAATGAAACTCCACCAATTGAGTCATCCGCACAAATTGAAATCTGTAAAACCATATACGTATAACAACGTTTTCTTAAATACATATATATTTATTTTTCTTTGGAGATTCTTTTTCTGTTTTCTCTTTCCTTAAAGATCACATTTCTTTCTGGATGCTATCCAAGTATTGCAGAATAGTTAATTTAAAATGTAGATGTTATATAACACTTGAAAATATCTGGAATAATCTTTATAGCACTTAAATATAAATCTTTCAAGTTCAAAAGTAGGGAATAGCCAAGAAAAAATGCCCGGTTTGTGCTCATTAGAACTGGGTAGTCTTTGAAGAGCAGTCACAAATAATTAAGACAGCAAGGGAAAAGTCATCTAATTGAAGATAGAGGTGATTTACAGATCAATATATTTGTTCTTTAGCACAATAACAAAGCCTACTAAAAATCAGAGGTTTGCAAAATCTCAACCCCTTAATCTAATTATTTAAAAGACAAGATGATTGAATTGAACTTTGCAAGTTCAATTGCTTATAAGGTTCTGTAAAAATACTTTATTAAATCAAGAAATGACTTCTAGGCCAAAAAACCCCAATGAAATTCACTTAAATTCAGTCATTTGCTTGAAGCTTCACTTCTCTCACAAAGGAGAAAAAGACAGAATGAGAGAGCAAAAGAGAGAAAATTAGAAAAATTCAACATTTTTCTAAACAAATATTAAAATTTCCCTTTCCAAATGATAAATTTCCTTTGTTTGCTGGATATTTTAAATAAAATAAACACTCATAATTTTTTTTTTGTCTTCTAGATTTTGGGTTAATCTAATATTCCCTGAAATTCTCTTTGACCGCCAAAACAGAAATAACAAAAATTTGCACAACTAGATTAAAACCTATTAAATTTCCAGGATTATCTTTATGTTACACAGTCTGAATAAAATCTGTCTTATAAGCCACTTTCTTCTCCCATATAGATATGCAGCTTTCTTCATTCTACAGAAATATGTATGCAAAGATGATACCTTTTGTTTTATATTCTAATAATGCTTTGTTTTAATAAGAGATGTTATATCAAAAGGTTTATAATTACACTTTTATATTAATTTATTCCTAAATATATGATGAATAGTTACAGGGTTACTGTTCATGGCACAATGTGCAGTTTTCACATAACATTGCACAACATCTTTTTATTAATTCAGACAAAATTCCTTATATACTTCAGTCACAACTTAGTACATTTGTTATTGTCTAAATTATCTGGTCTGGGGCTAAGGCTTACTTTATAATAGCCTCAGCACAAACATACAAAATACAAACCTGTACCTAAAAATGTAATTGTTTCATACAAAATGTTTGTTTATAGTCAGTGTGAGTGTTTGTACACAACAGAAAGGGAAGGTATTATAAAAGTACTGAGTGTCAACATTACATGTAATTGCCAGATCAGATGAAAGCCATTCAGCCCACACTGACAACACACTTAGATATAAGAACCTGTTATTATAGCACCAGATGATGTTTATGCAATTACCAGATGCGCCAAGGATTTGCTCTAGAATTAAGACTACCATTTGAAATCTTTCCTTGATATATTCAGATTGCATCTTTATGTCAGAGTATCTTGAAGTATAAATGCAAGCTTAGATACATCAAAACACAAACCCAAACATGTTTGTGTAGGCTTAATGAAAAGGAACTGTAGCATTATGATTGACTTCAGAATTACTTTTAAAAGTAAAATGAATATACCAACTTTTATCCATGCAGCAGTAGAGGAATACAAAGTGGAACATTAAAAGATATTGACAAAGAACAGAACAAAATCCTTTTTCCACAACTGAACTGTGGTAATTTTGCAGCTCTGGTATTTATATATATGTGTATGGATGCTTATTTAGATATTTTAGATGGAAATTTGTTCAAGGATATAATATTTTGTGTGATTTTCTTTTCTTTTTTTCCCAAGATCAGTGATAATATCAGAATAATCCCTCATTTATCATTTCTGCTTTGTTATTCAAGTATTACAAACACAATGTTTGGTTTTGTTTATTTTTTTTAATTTGGATATAGTCTAGCTGGATTACTCACTTGTAATAACAGAGTAATGAGAACAATAAAAATAGGTTACAAGATAATTTTTTTTTCCTATGGATGAAACCTCATTCTAGATTAAGTGAAAAGCTACTATGATAGCTGAGTATATAAATTCAGTGTTTAATGAGGAACTGCTAGTAACTCCAGAAACAATCATGAGACACTGATATTGTTCTTATTCTCTTTACCAAATGACAATATTGGCATCATATAGAGATAGCTACAGCACCACCCAATCACAAAGGTGACGTCACCATGACTGTCCTTTTCCAATGTAAAAGAACATTTTAAAGGGAAAATGTAACTGCTGTTGTAATTTCTTAAAATGGAGGTAGTTTACCTTCCCGTTTTTTTTTTCTAGCTTAAATCCTGCATTTCGCGATGGTGATACTAAAACTGTTGAGATATCTTTGTGAGAAGGGCAGATGTGTGCTGTAGGACCAAGAGTCCCTGGCCTTTCTGGAGTGGCTGCTGTAGGACAGTAAAAGTCTTCAGTGCATTCCAGCTGGAATCTGGAAACTGTGTATGGACATTTATCTCTTTCCCCACATAGAGAGGTTTTCCGATCACAAACTCTGGATCTATTTGCAAGATGAGGCACAACTACAACACATAATTATTAGGACTACCTGGTAGATATGTAGATTTGCATAAATTCTTAATTCTGTATGTAGTGACTGAAGGGGGTAGG
This sequence comes from Rhinoptilus africanus, assembly GCA_013400135.1. Taxonomy (NCBI): domain Eukaryota; kingdom Metazoa; phylum Chordata; class Aves; order Charadriiformes; family Glareolidae; genus Rhinoptilus; species Rhinoptilus africanus. The sequence continues at coordinate 106,591 of VXBO01006035.1, read as the reverse complement.
CCATGAACAGTTTTGAAGACAATAATCAGAAAGTACAGGTATACTACTAGAAACTGAGTTTTAATTTTCAATCTCCAAAAGCCATAAAATTGAACAAGAATATAATGGAGGTATCATAGACTGCATGCAGTAGAAGGACTGTCTCAAAAAAAGGTTACGCACAGCACAACTTAGGAGCCATGCTTTAGTCATATTACTGGGGATTTTTTGGTCTAGCTAAACTCTTTCATGTAGCTAATGCAATATTCTTGACAGTGAACAATTTTTTTTTTAAATGAAATCTCTGTCAGAAGCCTATGAGTTTCTCTAAGTACTGCAGAGTTCCTCATAGTATTCAGGTTCTTGGCAGGAACTCCTTATCTACATCTCCTGTCCAGGGAGAATGATGCAATTTCTCATGAACTGGAAATTTTAGTTGCAACTCTCCCCCCTTATTTAACAAAAGCAAATTAGGATGTCTATATAGATGAAGACATATATACATGTTCCCGGTTCACCAATGACTCTGAAAGCGTTTCACAGAATGGAAGTGATATATACACAAACACATATATATATAACACACATACATACGTACATATATACATATATATGTATACACACACACACACACACGGAGGTAAACAGTTATTTCCAATCTAAAGTTAAATGCAGGTAAAAAAAATACAAATACATGCATATATAGAAACCTAAATATATATTAGGCATAGATATATCTATGAAATATAATTGTGAAAATATATTCATGTATAATCAGAGTAAATGTTAAAGTGAGCAGGTGCATTGAAGCACTTGTGGCTGGTAAACCTATCTTGCAAGTTTAGCTGGACTTTCAGTAACATTTTTATTTTTTTCTTTTCCTTCTTTCTTTTAGTATGTCACTAAGACTGAGAATGTCTAAATAATCCAACGTGGTAGTTGGTGTGGGCTTTGCTGTCCCTTCATGTAACAGGAAAGGGATTTCAGCACAAAAGCAGCCTCATAAAAATGCTTCTGTCTGTGGAACAAAATACTTTGAAAAATTAACGTATAAGCAGTCCAGTAGAAGAAATTCATAACCTGAAGATAAAGGGAAAAAACACAATAAAAAAAAAGATGCATCTGATTATATACAGACTTACAATCAGTGAGAGCATTCTGTTAAAGAAGAGCCTTACATCAATGAAACAAAATAAAGATTTATAATCAATGAGTCAAAACCAGTTTGACTTTTAAGTATTAGATGTAAACTGACAAGTGTGTTTAGTGAAATGTCAAAAAAAAGAAAAAAAGTTAGATGTAAGAGATTGCCCCTTTATGTATTTTAGCTAAGACAAAATTTATGGCTTCAGAGACGAGTTACCAGAAAAAAGACAACATGTTTCTGATGTAAAGGTCACATCATCACTTTCTAGATACCCATGAAATAATCTGTGTGTGAAGAAGTGACTGCACAAATAGCAACATAATACAAAATACATTGTCTTCTGTACAAATTGTACTGCAATCTGCAACCACTGGATCATACATTAAAAAAAAGGAACATTTTAGGTAAATCAAGTGAAAAAGAAAGAAAATAAAAATGAGTATGGTTTATTGTCAGAGACTGGTTTTCAGGGGAGTCCAGATGAAAATGAAGATGATTTTAAAATACACTCTTCCTGTCTCATATTTGTATATCTGCTTCAATTATCTAAGAAGCCTTGAAGTGAAGAACTGAGGGATATCCCAGATGTTCCTTACTATAGCTTTTCAATGTATTTAATGACAACTTTTCATGTGTTTTTATCCTCTTGCTCTCTATTATGTTTGAATGACTTTATGTAACTATGTGAATTCATGAAGGAATTACCTATCTAATGTTAACTTGCTCACAGAAAATCTTTGTTTTTCGTAACTGTATTAGTAGGGAAGTCCTCTGGTATGGTTACCATCTCCTCACTGGCATATAAATAACATCAAAATTGGAATCATTGACTTCAGTAAGCTGAAAAAATGAAAAATAATGCAGTATCAACCAGTCAGATTTTCTGGAGCTGTATTGTACAATAAAATGTGAACTTGTCCTCTAGGTTATATATTGGAATGAGAAGGAAATGACTGCTTTTTCGGTGGAAGCTTGCAAAGATTGAATGAATACAGTCATGCATTCAGAGAAATACTTCAATATAGCAACAATGAAAGGAAACCATGGAGCTGCTTAGAAAACTCACCCAGACAGACAGATGGGAAGCACCTAAAGTTTTACCCACATAAAAAGTGATAAAAACCTTTAAAGTAAAATATACATTTTCACCCAGACCCATTTTCATGTATACATATCCTATGTAGACTGTCCTCTATACCCATATACAGTGTTTACAAGGGGGAAGCACATATTTAGAGATGAAAAGCATTAATACCTATGAATGTCTTATGCAAAACGTGCATCAAAGGTCCAGGGAATCAAACACTATATCATTTCCCCGCTTCTGTGTGGAAAGTAGAAAATTCTGTTGTGACTAGGAGTTTCTGTTTACCTTTCATATGATTCTTTTTGCTAATAACTTAAAAATTTTCTTATAACTTAAAAATATCAAAACCCTTACTACATTGAAGAGTCGCAATTTAAGTAGCAGAAATGAGTGACATTAGAGCAGCTAACTAGAGAAAAGAGAAACAAAACATCCCATTCATTTATCACTCTACATGAACTAAAACGCCTTTTCTTGCAATCTAATACTGTATGGTGGCTCATGCTGACATATTAACACATACTGCAATGTCTTGTAGACTGCATGGGAGAGTTTCAAAGTTCTGTGACAAAACCAATGGACTTGTGAAAGAAAGAATAATCTGTTTTCTAGACCACCCTTGCTCCTCTGTTTGGTGACTTACTATGAAGCTTAGCTATTTCACCTGTTTGCTGTCACCGTGAACATTCAAACTATTCTTTTCACTTAAGATGCACATGTCCTGAAGTACTGAAATGACCCACAACTTCGGAAGTTTTAGTGAGATATACAGCTGTTTTCATTTCACTGCCCTCGTGATATTTTGACATGGAAGTAAAAAGGCATCAGGAAAAACTGTGAATTCTATCAAGGTACTTCATTAAAACCGAGGAAACTCAAATGTTCCTAAACATCACTTAAATTTTTACATATTTTTAGAACAGATATGATATCTTTCTTCCTCTTTTGCCCTCCCACCCCCCCATTTCACTTCTAT